>JAVLSZ010000025.1:462500-495000 GCA_032313775.1 Urocyon cinereoargenteus | reverse complement strand
GAACCCTAACCCTAACCCTAACCCTAACCCTAACCCTAACACTAACCCCTAACCCTAACACGAACCCTAACCCGAACCCTAACCCTAACCCTAACCGGTACCCTAACCCTAACCCTAACCCGAACCCGAACCCTAACCCCTTACCCGAATCCTAACCCTAACCCGAACCCTAACCCGAACCCCAACCCTAACCCTAACCCGAAATCGAAGCCTAACCCGAAACTTAACCCTAACTCTAACCCTAACCCGAAACCTAAACCTAACCCTAACCCGAACCCAATCCTCTAACCCGAAACCGAACGCGAACCCTAACCTGAACCCGAACCCTAACCCTACTCCGAACCCGAACCCAAACCATAACCCTAACCCTAACCCGAACCCTAACCCTTACCCTAACCCTAACCCGTACCCTAACCCTAAACCTAACCCGAACCCTAACCCTAAACCTAACCCTAACCCGAACCCTAACCCTAACCCTAACACGAACCCTAACCCAACCCGAACCCTAACCCGAACCCTAACCCGATCCATAACCCGAACCCTAACCCGAACCCTAAACCGAACCCTAACCCGAACCCTAACCCGAACCCTAACCCGAACCCTAACCCAAACCCTAACCCTAACCCTAACCCGAACCCTAACCCTAACCCTAAACCAAACCCTAACCCGAACCCTAACCCTAACCATAACATTAACCCGAACCCTAACTCTAACCCTAACCCTAACCCTAACCCTAACCCGAACCCTAACCCTAACCCTAACCCTAATACTAACCCTAACCCGAACCCTAACCTTAACCCTAACCCTAACCCTAACGCCTAACCCTAACCCTAACCCTAACCCTAACTCGATCCCTAACCCTAAATCTAACCCTAACCCTAACTTGAACCAAACCCTAACCCTAAACCGAACCCTAACCCTAACCCGGACCCTAAACCGAACCCTAACCCTAAAACTAACCCGAACCCTAACCCGAACCCTAACACTACATCTAACCCTAACCCTAACCCGAACCCTAACCCTGACCCTAACCGGAACCCTAACCCTAACACTAACCCGAACCCGAACCATAACCCCTTACCCGAATCCTAACCCTAAACCGAACCCTAACCCGTACCCTAACCCTAACCCTAACCCCGAACCCGAACCCTAACACTAACCCTAACCCTAACCCGAACACTAACCCGAACCCTAACCCGAACCACAACCCTAACCCTAACCCACACCCGAAACCTAACCCTAACCCGAACCCTAACCCGAATCCTAACCCTAACCCTGACCTGAACACTAACCCCTAACCCTAACCCGAACCCGAGCCCTAACCCGAACCCTAACCCTAACCCTAACCCGAACCCTAACCCGAACCACAACCCTAACCCTAACCCAAACCCGAACCCTAACCCTAACCCGAACCCTAACCCGAATTCTAACCCTAACCCTGACCTGAACACTAACCCCTAACCCTAACCCGAACCCGAACCCTAACCCGAACCCTAACCCTAACCCTAACCCGAACCCTAACCCTAAACCTAAACCTAACCCTAACACGAACCCTAACACTAACCCTAACTATAACCCTAAACCTAACCCTAAACCGAACCCTAACCCTAACCTGAACCCTAATCCGAACCCTAAACTGAAACCTAACCCTAACACTAACCCGAACCCTAACCCTAACCCGAAACCTAACCGTAATCCTAAACCTAACCCTAACCCGAACCCGAACCCGAACCCTAACCCGAACCCTAACACTAACCCTAACCGGAACCCTAACCTGAAACCTAACCCTAACCCTAACCCGAACCCTAACCCTAACCCGAACCCGAACCCTAACCCGAACCTTACCCCTAACCCTAAACCTAAACCTAACCCGAACCCTAACCCTAAACCTAACCCGAACCCTAACCCTAACCCTAACCGTAACCCGAACCCGAACCCTAACCCGAACCCTAACCCTAACCCTAATCCGAACCCTAACCCTAACCCTAACCCTAAACCAAACCCTAACCCGAACCCGAACCCTAACACTAACACGAACCCTAACCCTAACCCTAACCCTAACCCGAACCCTAACCCTAACCCTAACCCTAACCCGAACCTTTACCCGAACCCTAAACCTAACCATAACCCGAACCCTAACCCTAACCCTAAACCTAACCCGAACACTAACCCTAACACGAACCCTAACCCTAATCCTAAACCTAACCCTAACCCGAACCCTAACCCTAACCCTAACCTAACCCTAACCCTAAACCTAACACTAACCCCTAACCCTAACCCGAACCCTAACCCTAACCCTTACCGGAACCCGAAACCTTACCCCTAACCCTAACCCGAACCCGAACCCTAAACCTAACCCTAACACTAACCCTAACCCTAACCCGAACCTGAACCCTAACACTAACCCGAACCCTAACCCTAACCCTAACCCGAACCCAAACCCTAAACCGAACCCTAACCCTAACCCTAACCCGAACCCTAACCCTAACACGAACCCTAACCCGAACACTAACCCTAACCCGAACCCTAACCCTAACCCTAATTCGAACCCTAACCCTAACCCTAATCCTTACCCGAACCCGAACCCTAACCCTAACCCTAAACCGAACCCTAACCCTAACCCTAACCCTAACCCTAACACTAACCCCTAACCCTAACCCGAACCCTAACCCTAACCCTAACCCTAACCTGAACCTTACCCCGAAACCTAACCCTAACCCTAACCCGAACCCTAACCCTAACCCTAACCCAAACCCGAACACTAACTCTAACCCGAACCCTAACCGTAACCCTAACCCTAACCCTAACCCGAACCCTAACCCTAACCCTAACCTAACCCTAATCCGAACCGTAACCCTAACCCTAACCCTAACCCGAACCATAACCCTAACCCTAACCCGAACCCTAACCCTAACCCTAACCCTAACCCTAACACTAACCCCTAACCCTAACCCGAACCCTAACCCTAACCCTAACCCTAACCTGAACCTTACCCCGAAACCTAACCCTAACCCTAACCCGAACCCTAACCCTAACCCTAACCCAAACCCGAACACTAACCGTAACCCAAACCCTAACCCTAAAACTTAACCCCAACCCAAACCCGAAACCTAACCCTTACCCGAACCCTAACCCTAACCCGAACCCGAACCCTAATCCTAACCCTAACCCTAACCCTAACCCGAACCCTAACCCTAACCCTAACCCGAACCCTAACCCTAACCCTAACCGTAACCCAAACCCTAACCCTAAAACTTAACCCCAACCCAAACCCGAAACCTAACCCTTACCCGAACCCTAACCCGAACACTAACCCTAACCCGAACCCTAACCCTAACACTAAACCAAACCCTAACCCGAACCCTAACCCTAACCCTAACCCGAACCCTAACCCTAACCCTAATCCGAACCCTAACCCGAACCCGAACCCTATCCCCTTACCCGAATCCTAACCCTAAACCGAACCCTAACCCGAACCCTAACCCTAACCCTAACCCCGAACCCGAACCCTAACACTAACCCTAACCCTAACCCGAACACTAACCCGAACCCTAACCCGAACCACAACCCAAACCCTAACGCAAACCTGAACCCTAACCCTAACCCGAACCCTAACCCGAATCCTGACCCTAACCCTGACCTGAACACTAACCCCTACCCTAACCCGAACCCGAACCCTAAACTGAACCCTAAACCTAACCCTAACACGAACCCTAACCCTAAACCTAAACCTAACCCTAACACGAACCGTAACACTAACCCTAACTATAAACCTAAACCTAACCCTAACCCGAACCCTAACCCTAACCCGAAACCTAACCCTAACCCTAACCCTAACCCTAACCCTAACCCGAACCCGAACCCGAACCCTAACCCGAACCCTAACCCTAACCCTAACCCGAACCCTAACCCGAACCCTAACCCTAACCCGAACCCTAACCCTAACCCGAACCCGAACCCTAACCCGAACCTTAACCCTAACCCTAAACCTAACCCTAACCGGAACCCTAACCCTAACCCTAACCCGAACCCTAAACCTAACCGTAACCCGAACCCGAACCCTAACCCGAACCCTAACCCTAACCCTAATCCGAACCCTAACCCTAACCCTAACCCTAAACCAAACCCTAACCCGAACCCGAACCCTAACACTAACCCGAACCCTAACCCTAACCCTAACCCTAACCCGAACCCTAACCCTAACCCTAACCCTAACCCGAACCTTAATCCGAACCCTAACCCTAACCCTAACCCTAACCCGAACCCTAACCCTGACCCTAACCCTAACCCGAACACTAACCCTAACCCGAACCCTAACCCTAAACCTAAAGCTAACCCTAACCCGAACCCTAACCCTAACCCTAACCTAACCCTAATCGGAACCCTAACCCTAACCCTAACCCTAACCCTAACCATAACACTAACACTAACCCCTAACCCTAACCCGAACCCTAACCCTAACCCTCACCGGAACCGGAACCCGAAACCTAACCCCTAACCCTAACCCGAACCCGAACCCTAAACCTAACCCTAACCCTAACCCTAACCCTAACCCGAACCCGAACCCTAACCCTAACCCGAACCCTAACCCTAACCCTAACCCGAACCCAAACCCTAAACCGAACCCTAACCCTAACCCTAACCCGAACCCTAACCCTAACACGAACCCTAACACGAACACTAACCCTAACCCGAACCCTAACGCTAACCCTAATTCGAACCCTAACCCTAACCCTATCCCTTACCCGAACCCGAACCCTAACCCTAAACCGAACCCTAAGCCTAACCCTAACACTAACACCTAACCCTAACCCGAACCCTAACCCTAACCCTAACCCTAACCCGAACAATAACCCTAACCCGAACCCTAACCCTAAACCTAAACCTAACCGTAACCCGAACCCTAACCCTAACCCTAACCCGAACCCTAACCCTAACCCTAATCCGAACCCTAACCCGAACCCGAACCCTATCCCCTTACCCGAATCCTAACCCTAAACCGAACCCTAACCCGAACCCTGACCCTAACCCTAACCCCGAACCCGAAGCCTAACACTAACCCTAACCCTAACCCGAACACTAACCCGAACCCTAACCCGAACCACAACCCTAACCCTAACACAAACCTGAACCCTAACCCTAACCCGAACCCTAACCCGAATCCTAACCCTAACCCTGACCTGAACACTAACCCCTAACCCTAACCCGAACCCTAACCCTAACCCGAACCCTAACCCTAACCCTAAAACTTAACCCCAACCCTAACCCTAAACCTAACCCTTACCCGAACCCTAGCCCTAACCCTAACCCGAACCCTAAACCTAACCCTAACCCTAACCCGAACCCTAACCCTAACCCTAACCCGAACCCTAACCCTAACCCGAACCCTAACCCTAACCCTAACCCTAACCCTAACCCTAACCCTAAACCTAACCCTAACCCGAACACTAACCCTAACCCGAACCCTAACCCTAATCCGAACCCTAACCCTAACCCGAAACCGAACCCGAACCCTAAACCTAACCCTAACCCGAACCCTAAAACTAACCCTAACCCTAATCCGAACCTTAAACCGAACCCTAGCCCTAACCCTAACCCGAACCCTAACCCTAACCCTAACCCTAACCCGAACACTAACCCTAACCCGAAACCTAACCCTAAACCTAACCCTAACCCTAACCCGAAACCTAACCCTAAACCTAACCCTAACCTAACCCTAATCCGAACCCTAACCCTAACCCTAACCCTAACCCTAACCCTAACACTAACCCCTAACCCTAACACGAACCCTAACCCGAAACCTAACCCTAACCCTAACCGGTACCCTAACCCTAACCCTAACCCGAACCCGAACCCGAACCCCTTACCCGAATCCTAACCCTAACCCGAACCCTAACCCGAACCCCAACCCTAACCCTAACCCGAAATCGAAGCCTAACCCGAAACTTAACCCTAACTCTAACCCTAACCCGAAACCTAACCCTAACCCTAACCCGAACCCAATCCTCTAACCCGAAACCGAACGCGAACCCTAACCTGAACCCGAACCCTAACCCTACTCCGAACCCGAACCCAAACCATAACCCTAACCCTAACCCGAACCCTAACCCTTACCCTAACCCTAACCCGTACCCTAACCCTAAACCTAACCCGAACCCTAACCCTAAACCTAACCCTAACCCGAACCCTAACCCTAACCCTAACACGAACCCTAACCCAACCCGAACCCTAACCCGAACCCTAACCCGATCCATAACCCGAACCCTAACCCGAACCCTAAACCGAACCCTAACCCGAACCCTAACCCGAACCCTAACCCGAACCCTAACCCAAACCCTAACCCTAACCCTAACCCGAACCCTAACCCTAACCCTAAACCAAACCCTAACCCGAACCCTAACCCTAACCATAACCTTAACCCGAACCCTAACTCTAACCCTAACCCTAACCCTAACCCTAACCCGAACCCTAACCCTAACCCTAACCCTAATACTAACCCTAACCCGAACCCTAACCTTAACCCTAACCCTAACCCTAACGCCTAACCCTAACCCTAACCCTAACCCTAACTCGAACCCTAACCCTAAATCTAACCCTAACCCTAACTTGAACCAAACCCTAACCCTAACCCGAACCCTAACCCTAACCCTAACCCGGACCCTAAACCGAACCCTAACCCTAAAACTAACCCGAACCCTAACCCGAACCCTAACACTACATCTAACCCTAACCCTAACCCGAACCCTAACCCTGACCCTAACCGGAACCCTAACCCTAACACTAACCCGAACCCGAACCATAACCCCTTACCCGAATCCTAACCCTAAACCGAACCCTAACCCGTACCCTAACCCTAACCCTAACCCCGAACCCGAACCCTAACACTAACCCTAACCCTAACCCGAACACTAACCCGAACCCTAACCCGAACCACAACCCTAACCCTAACCCACACCCGAAACCTAACCCTAACCCGAACCCTAACCCGAATCCTAACCCTAACCCTGACCTGAACACTAACCCCTAACCCTAACCCGAACCCGAGCCCTAACCCGAACCCTAACCCTAACCCTAACCCGAACCCTAACCCGAACCACAACCCTAACCCTAACCCAAACCCGAACCCTAACCCTAACCCGAACCCTAACCCGAATTCTAACCCTAACCCTGACCTGAACACTAACCCCTAACCCTAACCCGAACCCGAACCCTAACCCGAACCCTAACCCTAACCCTAACCCGAACCCTAACCCTAAACCTAAACCTAACCCTAACACGAACCCTAACACTAACCCTAACTATAACCCTAAACCTAACCCTAAACCGAACCCTAACCCTAACCTGAACCCTAACCCGAACCCTAAACTGAAACCTAACCCTAACACTAACCCGAACCCTAACCCTAACCCGAAACCTAACCGTAACCTTAAACCTAACCCTAACCCGAACCCGAACCCGAACCCTAACCCGAACCCTAACACTAACCCTAACCGGAACCCTAACCTGAACCCTAACCCTAACCCTAACCCGAACCCTAACCCTAACCCGAACCCGAACCCTAACCCGAACCTTACCCCTAACCCTAAACCTAAACCTAACCCGAACCCTAACCCTAAACCTAACCCGAACCCTAACCCTAACCCTAACCGTAACCCGAACCCGAACCCTAACCCGAACCCTAACCCTAACCCTAATCCGAACCCTAACCCTAACCCTAACCCTAAACCAAACCCTAACCCGAACCCGAACCCTAACACTAACACGAACCCTAACCCTAACCCTAACCCTAACCCGAACCCTAACCCTAACCCTAACCCTAACCCGAACCTTTACCCGAACCCTAAACCTAACCCTAACCCGAACCCTAACCCTAACCCTAAACCTAACCCGAACACTAACCCTAACACGAACCCTAACCCTAATCCTAAACCTAACCCTAACCCGAACCCTAACCCTAACCCTAACCTAACCCTAACCCTAAACCTAACACTAACCCCTAACCCTAACCCGAACCCTAACCCTAACCCTTACCGGAACCCGAAACCTTACCCCTAACCCTAACCCGAACCCGAACCCTAAACCTAACCCTAACACTAACCCTAACCCTAACCCGAACCTGAACCCTAACACTAACCCGAACCCTAACCCTAACCCTAACCCGAACCCAAACCCTAAACCGAACCCTAACCCTAACCCTAACCCGAACCCTAACCCTAACACGAACCCTAACCCGAACACTAACCCTAACCCGAACCCTAACCCTAACCCTAATTCGAACCCTAACCCTAACCCTAATCCTTACCCGAACCCGAACCCTAACCCTAACCCTAACCCGAACCCTAACCCTAACCCTAACCCTAACCCTAACACTAACCCCTAACCCTAACCCGAACCCTAACCCTAACCCTAACCCTAACCTGAACCTTACCCCGAAACCTAACCCTAACCCTAACCCGAACCCTAACCCTAACCCTAACCCAAACCCGAACACTAACTCTAACCCGAACCCTAACCGTAACCCTAACCCTAAACCTAACCCGAACCCTAACCCTAACCCTAACCTAACCCTAATCCGAACCGTAACCCTAACCCTAACCCTAACCCGAACCATAACCCTAACCCTAACCCGAACCCTAACCCTAACCCTAACCCTAACCCTAACCCTAACGCGAAACCTAACCCTAACCCTAAACCTAAACATAACCCTAACCCTAACCCTAACCCTAACCCGAAACCTAACCCTAACCCTAACCCTAAACCTAACCCTAACCCCTAACCCTAACCCTAACCGTAACCCAAACCCTAACCCTAAAACTTAACCCCAACCCAAACCCGAAACCTAACCCTTACCCGAACCCTAACCCTAACCCGAACCCGAACCCTAATCCTAACCCTAACCCTAACCCTAACCCGAACCCTAACCCTAACCCTAACCCGAACCCTAACCCTAACCCTAACCGTAACCCAAACCCTAACCCTAAAACTTAACCCCAACCCAAACCCGAAACCTAACCCTTACCCGAACCCTAACCCGAACACTAACCCTAACCCGAACCCTAACCCTAACACTAAACCAAACCCTAACCCGAACCCTAACCCTAACCCTAACCCGAACCCTAACCCTAACCCTAATCCGAACCCTAACCCGAACCCGAACCCTATCCCCTTACCCGAATCCTAACCCTAAACCGAACACTAACCCGAACCCTAAACCTAACCGTAACCCGAACCCGAACCCTAACCCGAACCCTAACCCTAACCCTAACCCGAACCTTAACCCTAACCCTAAACCTAACCCTAACCGGAACCCTAAACCTAACCCTAACCCGAACCCTAAACCTAACCGTAACCCGAACCCGAACCCTAACCCGAACCCTAACCCTAACCCTAATCCGAACCCTAACCCTAACCCTAACCCTAAACCAAACCCTAACCCGAACCCGAACCCTAACACTAACCCGAACCCTAACCCTAACCCTAACCCTAACCCGAACCCTAACCCTAACCCTAACCCTAACCCGAACCTTAATCCGAACCCTAACCCTAACCCTAACCCTAACCCGAACCCTAACCCTGACCCTAACCCTAACCCGAACACTAACCCTAACCCGAACCCTAACCCTAAACCTAAAGCTAACCCTAACCCGAACCCTAACCCTAACCCTAACCTAACCCTAATCCGAACCCTAACCCTAACCCTAACCCTAACCCTAACCCTAACCATAACACTAACACTAACCCCTAACCCTAACCCGAACCCTAACCCTAACCCTCACCGGAACCGGAACCCGAAACCTAACCCCTAACCCTAACCCGAACCCGAACCCTAAACCTAACCCTAACCCTAACCCTAACCCTAACCCGAACCCGAACCCTAACCCTAACCCGAACCCTAACCCTAACCCTAACCCGAACCCAAACCCTAAACCGAACCCTAACCCTAACCCTAACCCGAACCCTAACCCTAACACGAACCCTAACACGAACACTAACCCTAACCCGAACCCTAACGCTAACCCTAATTCGAACCCTAACCCTAACCCTAACCCTTACCCGAACCCGAACCCTAACCCTAAACCGAACCCTAAGCCTAACCCTAACACTAACACCTAACCCTAACCCGAACCCTAACCCTAACCCTAACCCTAACCCGAACAATAACCCTAACCCGAACCCTAACCCTAAACCTAAACCTAACCCTAACCCGAACCCTAACCCTAACCCTAACCCGAACCCTAACCCTAACCCTAATCCGAACCCTAACCCGAACCCGAACCCTATCCCCTTACCCGAATCCTAACCCTAAACCGAACCCTAACCCGAACCCTGACCCTAACCCTAACCCCGAACCCGAAGCCTAACACTAACCCTAACCCTAACCCGAACACTAACCCGAACCCTAACCCGAACCACAACCCTAACCCTAACACAAACCTGAACCCTAACCCTAACCCGAACCCTAACCCGAATCCTAACCCTAACCCTGACCTGAACACTAACCCCTAACCCTAACCCGAACCCGAACCCTAACCTGAACCCTAACCCTAACCCTAACCCGAACCCTAACCCTAAAACTAAACCTAACCCTAACACGAACCCTAACACTAACCCTAACTATAAACCTAAACCTTACCCTAAACCCAACCCTAACCCTAACCTGAACCCTAACCCGAACCCTAACCCGAAACCTAACTCTAACCCTAACCCGAACCCTAACCCTAACCCGAAACCTAACCCTAACCCTAACCCTAACCCTAACCCTAACCCGAAACCGAACCCGAACCCTAACCCGAACCCTAACCCTAACCCTAACCCGAACCCTAACCCGAACCCTAACCCTAACCCGAACCCTAACCCTAACCCGAACCCGAACCCTAACCCGAACCTTAACCCTAACCCTAAACCTAACCCTAACCCGAACCCTAACCCTAACCCTAACCCGAACCCTAAACCTAACTGTAACCCGAACCCGAACCCTAACCCGAAACCTAACCCTAACCCTAATCCGAACCCTAACCCTAACCCTAACCCTAAACCAAACCCTAACCCGAACCCGAACCCTAACCCTAACCCGAACCCTAACCCTAACCCTAACCCTAACCCGAACCCTAACCCTAACCCTAACCCTAACCCGAACCTTAATCCGAACCCTAACCCTAACCCTAACCCTAACCCGAACCCTAACCCTAACCCTAACCCTAACCCGAACACTAACCCTAACCCGAAACCTAACCCTAAACCTAAAGCTAACCCTAAACCGAACCCTAACCCTAACCCTAACCTAACCCTAATACGAACCCTAACCCTAACCCTAACCCTAACCCTAACCCTAACCCTAACACTAACACTAACCCCTAACCCTAACCCGAACCCTAACCCTAACCCTAACCGGAACCGGAACCCGAAACCTAACCCCTAACACTAACCCGAACCCGAACCCTTAACCTAACCCTAACCCTAACCCTAACCCTAACCCGAACCCGAACCCTAACCCTAACCCGAACCCTAACCCTAACCCGAACCCGAACCCAAACCCTAAACCGAACCCTAAACCTAACCCTAACCCGAACCCTAACCCTAACACGAACCCTAACACGAACACTAACCCTAACCCGAACCCTAACGCTAACCCTAATTCGAACCCTAACCCTAACCCTAACCCTTACCCGAACCCGAACCCTAACCCTAACCCTAAACCGAACCCTAACACTAACCCTAACACTAACCCCTAACCCTAACACGAACCCTAACCCTAACCCTAACCCTAACCTGAACCTTAACCCGAACCCTAACCCTAACCCTAACCCGAACCCTAACCCTAACCCTAACCCAAACCCGAACACTAACCCTAACCCGAACCCTAACCGTAACCCTAACCCTAACCCTAACCCGAACCCGAACCCTAACCCTAACCTAACCCTAATCCGAACCGTAACCCTAACCCTAACCCTAACCCGAACCATAAACCTAACCCTAACCCGAACCCTAACCCTAACCCTAAACCTAACCCTAACCCTAACGCGAACCCTAACCCTAACCCTAAACCTAAACCTAACCCTAACCCGAACCCTAAACCTAACCCGAACCCGAACCCTAACCCTAACCCTAACGCGAACGCTAACCCTAACCCTAAACCTAAACCTAACCCTAACCCGAACCCTAACCCTAACCCGAAACCTAACCCTAACCCTAACCCGAACCCTAACCCTAACCCCTAACCCTAACCCTAACCGTAACCCTAACACTAACCCTAAAACTTAACCCGAACCCTAACCCCAAACCTAACCCTTACCTGAACACTAACACTAACCCTAACGCGAACACTAATCCTAAACCTAACCCTAACCCTAACCCGAACCCTAACCCTAACCCTAACCCGAACGCTAACCCTAACCCGAACCCGAACCCTAACCCTAACCCTAAACCTAACCCTAACCCGAACCCTAACCCTAACCCGAACCCGAACCCTAACCCTAACCCTAACCCTAACCCTAACCCCAACCCTAACCCTAACACTAACCCTAACCCTAACCCGAAACCTAACCCTAACCCTAACCCGAACCCGAACCCTAACCCGAACCCGAACCCTAACCCTAACCCCTAACCCTAACCCTACCACTAACACGAAACCTAACCCTAACCCGAACCCTTACCCTAACCCGAACCCTAAACCTAACCCTAACACTAACCCGAACACTAACCCTAACCCGAACCCTAACCCTAATCCGAACCCTAACCCTAACCCTAACCCGAACCCGAACACGAACCCAAACCCTAACCCTAACCCGAACCCTAAACCTAACCCTAACCCTAACCCGAACCTTAAACCGAACCCTAACCCTAACCCGAACACTAACCCTAACCCGAAACCTAACCCTAACCCTAACCCAAACCTGAACCCTAACCCTAACCCTAACCTAACCCTAATCCGAACCCTAACACTAACCCTAACCCTAACCCTAACCCTAACACTAACCCCTAAAACTAACCCGAACCCTAACCCAAACCCTAACACTAACCCTAACCGGAACCCTATCCCTAACCCTAACCCGAACCCGAACCCTAACCCCTTACCCGAATCCTAAACCTAACCCGAAACCTAACCCTAACCCTAACCCTAACCTTAACCCCGAACCCGAACCCGAACCCTAACCCTAACCCTAACCCGAACCCTAATCCTAACCCTAACCCAAACTCTAACCCGAACCCTAACCCTAACCCTAACCCTAACCCGAACCCTAACCCTAACCCTAACCCGAACCCTAACCCCTAACCCGAACCCGAACCCGAACCCTAAACCGAACCCGAACCCTAACCCTACCCCGAACCCGAACTCAAACCATAACCCTAACCCTAACCCGAAACCTAACCCTAACCCTAACCCTAACACGTACCCTAACCCTAAACCTAAACCTAACCCTAACCCTAACCGTAACACTAACCCGAACACTAACCCTAACCCTAACCCGAACCCTAAACCTAACCCGAACCCTAACCCGTACCCTAACCCGATCCCTAACCCGAACCCGAACCCGAACCCTAAACCGAACACTAAACCGAACCCTAACCCTAACCCTAACCCGAACCCTAACCCAAACCCTAACCCTAACCCTAACCCGAACCCTAACCCTAACCCTAAACCTAAACCAAACCCTAACCCGAACCCTAACCCTAACCCGAACCCTAACCCGAACCCTAACCCTAACCCTAACCCTAACCCTAACCCTAACCTGAACCCTAACCCTAACCCTAACACTAACCCGAACCTTAACCGAACCCTAACCCTAACCCTAACCCGAACCCTAACCCTAAACCTAACCCTAACCCGAACCCTAACCCTAACCCGAAACCTAACCCTAACCCTAACCCTAACCCGAACCCAAACCCTAACAGGAACCCTAACCCTAACCCTAATCCGAACCCTAACCCTAACACGAACCCTAACCCGAACACTAACCCTAACCCGAACCCTAACGCTAACCCTAATCCGAACCCTAAACCTAACCCTAACCCTTAACCGAACCCGAACCCTAACCCTAACCCTAAACCTAACCTAACCCTAATCCGAACCGTAACCCTAACCCTAACCCTAACCCGAACCCTAACCCTAACCCTAACCCGAACCCTAACCCTAACCCTAACCCTAACCCTAACCCTAACCCTAACGCGAACGCTAACCCTAACCCTAAACCTAAACCTAACCCTAACCCGAACCCTAACCCTAACCCGAAACCTAACCCTAACCCTAACCCTAACCCTAACCCTAAAAGCTAACCCTAACCCTAACCGTAACCCTAACACTAACCCTAAAAGTTAACCCCAACCCTAACCCCAAACCTAACCCTTACCCGAACCCTAAACCTAACCCTAACGCGAACCCTAATCCTAACCCTAACCCTAACCCTAAACCGAACCCTAACCCTAACCCTAACCCGAACGCTAACCCTAACCCGAACCGGAACCCTAACCCTAACCCTAACCCTAAACCTAACCCTAACCCGAACCCTAACCCTAACCCGAACCCGAACCCGAACCCTAACCCTAACCCTAACCATAACCCTAACCCCAACCCTAACCCAAACACTGCCCTAACCCTAACCCGAAACCTAACCCTAACCCTAACCCTAACCGGAACCCTAACCCGAACCCGAACCCTAACCCTAACACCTAACCCTAACCCTACCCCTAACCCGAACCCTAAACCTAACCCGAACCCTAACCCGAACCCTTACCCTAACCCTAAACCTAACCCGTACACTAACCCTAACCCGAACCCTAACCCTAATCCGAACCCTAACCCTAACCCTAACCCGAACCCGAAACCGAACCCTAACCCTAACCCTAACCCGAACCCTAAACCTAACCCTAACCCTAACCCGAACCATAAACCGAACACTAACCCTAACCCGAACACTAACCCTAACCCGAAACCTAACCCTAAACCTAACCCTAACCCTAACCCGAACCCTAACCCTAACCCTAACCTTAACCTAATCCGAACCCTAACACTAACCCTAACCCTAACCCTAACCCTAACACTAACCCCTAACCCTAACCCGAACCCTAAACCGAACCCTAACACTAACCCTAACCGGAACCCTATCCCTAACCCTAACCCGAACCCGAACCCTAACACC
The DNA here is from genome assembly GCA_032313775.1 of Urocyon cinereoargenteus. Classification (NCBI taxonomy): domain Eukaryota; kingdom Metazoa; phylum Chordata; class Mammalia; order Carnivora; family Canidae; genus Urocyon; species Urocyon cinereoargenteus. The sequence continues at coordinate 479,863 of JAVLSZ010000025.1, read as the reverse complement.
TTACCCGAATCCTAACCCTAACCCGAAACCTAACCCTAACCCTAACCCTAACCTTAAACCCTAACCCGAACCCGAACCCTAACCCTAACCCTAACCCGAACCCTAAACCTAACCCTAACACAAACTCTAACCCGAACCCTAACCCTAACCCTAACCCTAACCCGAACCCTAACCCTAACCCTAACCCGAACCCTAACCCGAACCCGAACCCGAACCCTAAAACGAACCCGAACCCTAACCCTACCCCGAACCCGAACTCAAACCATAACCCTAACCCTAACCCGAACCCTAACCCTAACCCTAACCCTAACCCGTACCCTAACCCTAAACCTAAACCTAACCCTAACCCTAACCCTAACACTAACCCGAAACCTAACCCTAACCCTAACCCGAACCCTAAACCTAACCCGAACCCTAACCCGTACCCTAACCCGATCCCTAACCCGAACCCTAACCCGAACCCAAAACCGAACCCTAACCCGAACCCTAACCCTAACCCTATCCCGAACCCTAACCCAAACCCTAACCCTAACCCTAACCCGAACCCTAACCCTAAACCTAAACCAAACCCTAAACCGAACCCTAACCCTAACCCGAACCCTAACCCGAACCCTAACCCTAACTCTAACCCTAACCTGAACCCTAACCCTAACCCTAAACCTAACCCGAACCTTAAACCGAACCCTAACCCTAACCCTAACCCGAACCCTAACCCTAACCCTAACCCTAACCCGAACACTAACCCTAACCCGAAACCTAACCCTAACCCTAACCCTAACCCGAACCCTAACCCTAACCCTAACCTAATCCTAATCCGAACCCTAACCCTAACCCGAACCCTAAACCTAACCCTAACTCAAACTCTAACCCGAACCCTAACCCTAACCCTAACCCTAACCCGAACCCTAACCCTAACCCTAACCCGAACCCTATCCTCTAACCCGAACCCGAACTCGAACCCTAACCCGAACCCGAACCCTAACCCTACCCCGAACTCGAACCCAAACCATAACCCTAACCCTAACCCGAACCCTAACCCTAACCCTAACCCTAACCCTAACCCGTACCCTAACCCTAAACCTAACCCTAACCCTAACCCTAACCCTAACCCTAACCCTAACCCGAACCGTAACCCTAACCCTAACCCGAACCCTAACCCTAACCCGAACCCTAACCCGAACCCTAACCCGATCCATAACCCGAACCCTAACCCGAACCCTAAACCGAACCCTAACCCGAACCCTAACCCTAACCCTAAACCGAACCCTAACCCAAACCCTAACCCTAACCCTAACCCGAACCCTAACCCTAACCCTAAACCAAACCCTAAACCGAACCCTAACCCTAACCCTAACCCTAACCCGAACCCTAACCCTTACCCTAACCCTAACCCTAACCCGAACCCTAACCCTAACCCTAACCCTTATACTAACCCTAACCCGAACCCAAACCTTAACCCTAACCCTAACCCTAACCCCTAACCCTAACCCTAACCCTAACCTTAACTCGAACCCTAACCCTAAAGCTAACCCTAACCCTAACTTGAACCCAAACCCTAACCCTAAACCGAACCCTAACCCTAACCCTAACCCGAACCCTAACCCCTAACCCGAACCCGAACCCGAACCCTACACCGAACCCGAACCCTAACCCTACCCCGAACCCGAACCCAAACCATAACCCTAACCCTAAACGAACCCTAACCCTAACCCTAACCCTAACCCGTACCCTAACCCTAAACCTAAACCTAAACCTAACCCTAACCCTAACCCTAACCCTAACCCGAACCCGAACCCTAACCCTAACCCGAACCCTAACCCTAACCCGAACCCTAACCCGAACCCTAACCCGATCCCTAACCCGACCCTCACCCGAACACTAAACCGAACCCTATCCCGAACCCTAACCCTAACCCTAACCCGAACCCTAACCCAAACCCTAACCCGAACCCTAACCCGAACCCTAACCCTAAACCTAAACCAAACCCTAAACCGAACCCTAACCCTAACCCTAACCCTAACCCGAACCCTAACATTAACCCTAACCCTAACCCGAACACTAACCCTAACCCAAAACCTAACCCTAACCCTAACCTTAAACCGAACCCTAACCCTAACCCTAACCCGAACCCTAACCCTAACCCTAACCCGAACACAAACCCTAACCCGAAACCTAACCCTAACCCTCACCCTAACCCTAACCCGAACCCTAACTCTAACCCTAACCTAACCCTAATCCGAAACCTAACCCTAACCGTAAACCGAACCCTAAACCTAACCCTAACCCAAACTCTAACCCGAACCCTAACCCTAAACCTAACCCTAACCCGAACCCTAACCCTAACCCTAAACCGAACCCTAACCCCTATCCCGAACCCGATCCCGAACCCTAACCCGAACCCGAACCCTAACGCTACCCCGAACCTGAACCCAAACCATAACCCTAACCCTAACCCGAACCCTAACCCTAAACCTAACCCTGACCCGTACCCTAACCCTAAACCTAACCCTAACCCTAACCCTAACCCGAACCCTAACCCTAACCCTAAACCGAACCCTAACCCTAACCCGAACCCTAACCCGAACCCTAACCCGAACCCTAACCCTAACCCTAACCCGAACCCTAACCCTAACCTGAACCCTAAACCTAACCCTAACCCTAACACTAACCCTAACCCGAAACCTAAACTTAACCCTAACCCTAACCCTAACCCCGAACCCTAACCCGAACCCTAACCCTAACTCGAACCCTAACCCTAAATCTAACCCTAACCCTAACTTGAACCCTAACCCTAACCCGAACCCGAACCCTAACCCTAACCCTAACCCGAACCCTAACCCGAACCCTAACCTTAAAACAAACCCGAACCCTAACCCGAACCCTAACACTAAACCTAACCCTAACCCTAACCCGAAACCTAACCCTGACCCTAACCGGAACCCTAACGCTAACCATAACCCGAACCCGAACCCTAACCCCTTACCCGAAACCTAACCCTAAACCTGACCCTAACCTTAACCCTAACCATAACCCTAACCCTAACCCTAACCCCGAACCCGAACCCTAACACTAACCCTAACCCTAACCCGAACACTAACCCGAACCCTAACCCGAACCCAACCCTAACCCTAACCCGAACCCGAACACTAACCCTAACCCGAACCCTAACCCGAATCCTAACCCTAAACCTGACCTGAACACTAACCCCTAACCCTAACCCGAACCCGAACCCTAACCCGAACCCTAACCCTAACACTAACCCGAACCCTAACTCTAACCCTAACCCTAAACCTAACCGTAACCCGAACCCTAACACTAACCCTAACTATAACCCTAAACCTAACCCTAAACCGAACCCTAACCCTAACCTAAAACCTAACCCGAAACCTAACCCGAACCCTAACCCTAACCCTAACCCGAACCCTAAACCTAACCCGAAACCTAACCCTAACCCTAACCCTAACCCTAACCCGAACCCGAACCCGAACCCTAACCCGAACCATAACCCTAACCCTAACCCGAACACTAAACCGAACCCTAAACCTAACCCTAACCCGAACCCTAACCCTAAACCTAACCCGAAACCTAACCCGAACCCTAACACTAACCCTAAACCTAACCCGAACCCGAAAACTAACCCTAACCCGAACCCTAACCCTAACCCTAACCCTAACCCGAACCCTAACCCTAACACTAACCCTATCCCGAACCTTAACCCGAACCCTAACCCTAACCCTAACCCGAACCCTAACCCTAACCGAAACCCTAACCCGAACACTAACCCTAACCCGAACCCTAACCCTAACCTAAACCTAACCCTAAACCGAACCCTAACCCTAACCCTAACCTAACCCTAATCCGAACACTAACCCTAACCCAAACTCTAACCCTAACCCTAACACTAACCCCTAACCCTATCCCGAACCCTAACCCTAACCCTAACCGGAACCCGAAACCTAACCCCTAACCCTAACCCGAACCCGAACCGTAAACCTAACCCTAACCCTAACCCTAACCCTAACCCGAACCCGAACCCTAACCCTAAACCGAACCCTAACCCTAACCCTAACCCTAACCCTAACACTAACCCCTAACCCTAACCCGAACCCTAACCCTAACCTGAACCTTAACCCGAACCCTAACCCTAACCCTAACCCGAACCCTAACCCTAACCCTAACCCAAACCCGAACACTAACCCTAACCCGAACCCTAACCGTAACCCTAACCCTAACCCTAACCCGATCCCTAACCCTAACCCTAACCTAACCCTAATCCGAACCGTAACCCTAACCCTAACCCTAACCCGACCATAACCCTAACCCTAACCCGAAACCTAACCCTAAACCTAACCCTAACCCTAACGCGAACCCTAACCCTAAACCTAAACCTAAACCTAACCCAAACCCGAACCCTAAACCTAACCCGAAAACTAAACCTTACCCGAACCCTAACCCTAACCCTAACCCGAACCCTAATCCTAACCCTAACCCTAACCCAAACCCTAACCCTAACCCTAACCCGAACCCTAACCCTAAACCGAACCCAAACCCTAACCCTAACCCTAACCTTAAACCTAACCCTAACACGAACCCTAAACCTAACCCGAACCCGAACCCTAACCCTAACCCTAACCCTAAGCCTAACCCCAACCCTAACCCAAACACTAACCCTAACCTGAAACCTAAACCTAACCCTAACCCTAACCCTAACCCGAACCCTAACCCTAACCCTAACCTAACCCTAATCCAACCCTAACCCTAACCCGAACCCTAACCCTAACCCTAACACTAACCCCTAACCCTAACCCGAACCCTAACCCGAACCCTAACCCTAAACCTACCCGGAACCCTAACCCTAACCCGAACCCGAACACTAACCCCTTACCCGAATCCTAACCCTAACCCGAACCCTAACCCAAACCCTAACCCTAACCATAACCCCGAACCCGAACCCGAACCCTAACCCTAACCCTAACCCGAACCCTAACCCGAACCCTAACCCGAACCCAAACCCTAACCCTAACCCGAACCCGAACCCTAACCCTAACCGAACCCTAACGCTAAACCGAACCTTAACCCTAACTCTAACCCTAACCCGAACCCTAACCCTAACCCTAACCCGAACCCTAATCCTAACCCTAACTCGAACCCTAACCCTAACCCTAACCCTAACCCTAACCCTAACACGAACCCTAACCCGAACCCTAACTCGAACCCTAACCCTAACCCTAACCCGAACCCTAACCCTAAACCTAACCCTAACCCTAACCCGAACCCTAACCCTAACCCTAACTCTAACCCTAAACCTAAACCTAACCCGAACCCTAACCCTAACCCTAACCCGAACCCTAACCCGAAACCTAACCCTAACCCTAACCCGAACCCTAAACCTAACCCTAACCCAAACTCTAACCCGAACCCTAACCCTAACCATAACCCTAAACTGAACCCTAACCCTAACCTTAACCCGAACCCTAACCCCTAACCCGAATCCGAACCCGAACCCTAACCCGAACCCGAACCCTAACCCTACCCCGAAACCGAACCCAAACCATAACACTAACCCTAACCCGAACCCTAACCCTAACCCTAAACCTAACCCTACCCTAACCCTAACCCTAAACCTAACCCTACCCTAACCCTAAACCTAACCCTAACCCTAACCCTAACCCTAACCCTAACCCGAACCCTAACCCGAACCCTAAACCGAACCCTAATCCGAACCCTAACCCTAACCCTAACCCGAACCCTAACCCTAACCCGAACCCGAACCCTAACCCTAACCCTAACCCTAAACCTAACCCTAACCCGAACCCTAAACCTAACCCGAACCCGAACCCTAACCCTAACCCTAACCCTAACCCTAACCCTAACCCCAACCCTAACCCTAACACTAACCCTAACCCTAAATCGAAACCTAACCCTAACCCTAAACCGAAACCTAACCCTGACCCTAACCGGAACCCTAACGCTAACCATAACCCGAACCAGAACCCTAACCCCTTACCCGAAACCTAACCCTAAACCTGACCCTAACCTTAACCCTAACCATAACCCTAACCCTAACCCTAACCCCGAACCCGAACCCTAACACTAACCCTAACCCTAACCCGAACACTAACCCGAACCCTAACCCGAACCCCAACCCTAACCCTAACCCGAACCCGAACACTAACCCTAACCCGAACCCTAACCCGAATCCTAACCCTAAACCTGACCTGAACACTAACCCCTAACCCTAACCCGAACCCGAACCCTAACCCGAACCCTAACCCTAACACTAACCCGAACCCTAAATCTAACCCTAACCCTAAACCTAACCCTAACCCGAACCCTAACACTAACCCTAACTATAACCCTAAACCTAACCCTAAACCGAACCCTAACCCTAACCTAAAACCTAACCCGAACCCTAACCCGAACCCTAACCCTAACCCTAACCCGAACCCTAAACCTAACCCGAAACCTAACCCTAACCCTAAACCTAACCCGAACCCAAACCCGAACCCTAACCCGAACCATAACCCTAACCCTAACTCGAACCCTAAACCGAACCCTAACCCTAACCCTAACCCGAACCCTAACCCTAACCCGAACCTGAAACCTAACCCGAACCCTAACACTAACCCTAAACCTAACCCGAACCCGAAACCTAACCCTAACCCGAACCCTAACCCTAACCCTAACCCTAACCCGAACCCTAACCCTAACACTAACCCTATCCCGAACCTTAACCCGAACCCTAACCCTAACCCTAACCCGAACCCTAACCCTAACCGTATCCCTAACCCGAACACTAACCCTAACCCGAACCCTAACCCTAACCTAAACCTAACCCTAAACCGAACCCTAACCCTAACCCTAACCTAACCCTAATCCGAACCCTAACCCTAACCCAAACTCTAACTCTAACCCTAACACTAACCCCTAACCCTATCCCGAACCCTAACCCTAACCCTAACCGGAACCCGAAACCTAACCCCTAACCCTAACCCGAACCCGAACCGTAAACCTAACCCTAACCCTAACCCTAACCCTAACCCGAACCCGAACCCTAACCCTAAACCGAACCCTAACCCTAACCCTAACCCTAACCCTAACACTAACCCCTAACCCTAACCCGAACCCTAACCCTAACCCTAACCTGAACCTTAACCCGAACCCTAACCCTAACCCTAACCCGAACCCTAACCCTAACCATAACCCAAACCCGAACACTAACCCTAACCCGAACCCTAACCGTAACCCTAACCCTAACCCTAACCCGAACCCTAACCCTAACCCTAACCTAATCCTAATCCGAACCATAACCCTAACCCTAACCCTAACCCGAACCATAACCCTAAACCTAACCCGAAACCTAACCCTAAACCTAACCCTAACCTAACGCGAACCCTATCCCTAAACCTAAACCTAAACCTAACCCAAACCCGAACCCTAACCCTAACCCGAAACCTAACCCTAACCCTAACCCTAACCCTAACCCCTAACCCTAATCCTAACCGTAACCCTAACCCTAAAACTTAACCCCAACCCTAACCCTAAACCTAACCCTTACCCGAACCCTAACCCTAACCCTAACCCGAACCCTAATCCTAACCCTAAACCTAACCCAAACCCTAACCCTAACCCTAACCCGAACCCTAACCCTAAACCGAACGCAAACCCTAACCCTAACCCTAACCTTAAACCTAACCCTAACACGAACCCTAAACCTAACCCGAACCCGAACCCTAACCCTAACCCTAACCCTAAGACTAACCCCAACCCTAACCCAAACACTAACCCTAACCCGAAACCTAACCCTAACCCTAACCCTAACCCTAACCCGAACCCTAACCCTAACCCTAACCTAACCCTAATCCAACCCTAACCCTAACCCGAACCCTAACCCTAACCCTAACACTAACCCCTAACCCTAACCCTAACCCTAACCCTAACCCGTACACTATCCCTAACCCTAACCCTAACTCGTACCCTAACCCGTACCTTAACCCTAATTCGTACCCTAACCCGTACCCTAACCCTAACCCTAACCCTAAACCTAACCCGTACCCTAAACCTAACCCAAAACCTAACCCTAACCCGTACCCGTACCCTTACCCTTAACCTAAACTTAACCCTAACCCTAAACTGTACCCTAACCCTAACCCGTACCCTAACCCTAACCCGTACCCTAACCCTAAACCGTACCCTAACCCTAACCCTAACCCTAATCCTAACCCTAACCCGTACCCTAACCCTAACCCGTACCCTAAACCGTACCCTAACCCTAACCCGTACCCTAACCTTAACCCTAAACCTAACCCAACCCTAACCCTAACCCGTACCCTAACCCTAACCCTAACCCGTACCCTAACACGTACCCTAACCCTAACCCGTACCTTAACCCTAACCCATACCCTAACCCTAACACTAAACCTAACCCTAACCCGTACCCTAACCCTTACCCTAACCCTTTCCTAAACCTAACCCTAAACCTAACCTGTACCCTAACCCGTACCCAAACCCTTACCCGTATCCTAACCCGTACCCTAACCCTAAACCTAACCGTAACCCTAACCCGTACCCTAACCCTAACCCTAACCCTAACCCTAACCCTAACTCTAACCCTAACCCGTACCCTAAACCTAAACCTAACCCTAACCCTAACCCTAACCCAAACCCTAACCCTAACCCTAACCCGTACCCTAACCCTAACCCTAACCCGTACCCTAACCCTAACCCTAACCCATACCCTAACCCTAACCCTAACCCTAACCCTAACCCTAACCCTTTCCTAACCCTAAACCTAACCCTAACCCTAACCCGTACCCTAACCCTAACCCGTACCCTAACCCTAACCCTAACCCTAACCCTAACCCGTACGCTAACCCTAACACTAACCCTAACCCTAAACCTAACCCTTTCCCTAACCCTAACCCTAACCCTAACCATAACACAACCCGTAACCTAAACCTAACCCTAACCCATACCCTATCCCTAACCCGTACCCTAACCCTAACCCTAACCCTAACCCTAACCCTAACCCATACCCTAAACCTAACCCTAACCCTAACCCTTACCCTAATCCGTACCCTAACCCTAACCCAAAAGTTAACCCTAACCCTAACCCGTACCCTAACCATAACCCTAACCCTAACCTTAACCTGTATCCTAAACCTAACCCTAACCCGTAACCTAACCCTAACCCTAACCCTAATCCTAACCCTAACCCCTAACCCTAACCCGTACCCTAAACCTAACCCTAATCCGTAACCTAACCCTAACCCGTACCCTAAACCTGATCCTAACCCTAACCCTAACCCAAATCTGTACCCTAACCCTAACGAGTACACTAACCCTAACCTTAACCTAACCCCTAACCCTAACCCTAACCCGTACCCTAACCCTAACCCTAACCCGTACCCTAACCCTAACACGTACCCTAACCCTAACACGTACCCTAACACGTACCGTAACCCTAACCCCAACACTAACCCTAACCCGTACCCTAACCCTAACCCTAACCCTAACCCGTACCCTAACCCTTACCCTAACACTAACCCTAACCCGTACGCTAACCCTAACACTAACCCTAAACCTAAACCTAACCCATACCCTAACCCTAACCCTAACCCTAACCCTAAACCTAACCCATACCCTAAACCTAACCCTAACCTGTACCCTAACACTAACCCGCACACTAAACCTAACCCTAACCCTAACCCTAACCCTAACCCATACCCTAAACCTAAACCTTACCCTAACCCTAACCCTAACCCGTACCCTAACCCTAACCCTAACCCTAACCCTAACCCTAAACTTAACCCGTACCCTAACCCTAACCCTTACCCTAACCCGTACCCTAACCCTAACCCTACCCTAATCCTAAACCTAACCCCTAATCCTAACTCTAACCCGCACTCTAAACCGAACCCTAACCCTAAACCTAACCCGAACCCTAACCCAAACCCTAACCATAACCCTAACCCGAACCCTAACCCTAAACCTAAACCAAACCCTAACCCGAACCCTAACCCTAACCCGAACCCTAACCCGAACCCTAACCCTAACCCTAACCCTAACCCTAACTTGAACCCTAACCCTAACCCTAACCCTAACCCGAACCTTAAACCGAACCCTAACCCTAACCCTAACCCGAAACCTAACCCTAAACCTAACCCTAACCCGAACCCTAACCCTAACCCGAAACCTAACCCTAACCCTAACCCTAACCCGAACCCAAACCCTAACAGGAACCCTAACCCTAACCCTAATCCGAACCCTAACCCTAACACGAACCCTAACCCGAACACTAACCCTAACCCGAACCCTAACGCTAACCCTAATCCGAACCCTAAACCTAACCCTAACCCTTACCCGAACCCGAACCCTAACCCTAACCCTAAACCTATCCTAACCCTAATCCGAACCGTAACCCTAACCCTAACCCTAACCCGAACCCTAACCCTAACCCTAACCCGAACCCTAACCCTAACCCTAACCCTAACCCTAACCCTAACGCGAACGCTAACCCTAACCCTAACCCTAAACCTAACCCTAACCCGAACCCTAACCCTTACCCGAAACCTAACCCTAACCCTAACCCTAACCCTAACCCTAAACCCTAACCCTAACCCTAAAATAACCCTAACACTAACCCTAAAACTTAACCCCAACCCTAACCCCAAACCTAACCCTTACCCGAACCCTAAACCTAACCCTAACGCGAACCCTAATCCTAACCCTAACCCTAACCCTAAACCGAACCCTAACCCTAACCCTAACCCGAACGCTAACCCTAACCCGAACCGGAACCCTAACCCTAACCCTAACCCTAAACCTAACCCTAACCCGAACCCTAACCCTAACCCGAACCCGAACCCGAACCCTAACCCTAACCCTAACCATAACCCTAACCCCAACCCTAACCCAAACACTAACCCTAACCCTAACCCGAAACCTAACCCTAACCCTAACCCTAACCCGAAACCTAACCCGAACCCGAACCCTAACCCTAACCCTAACCCTAACCCGAACACAAACCCTAACCCGAAACCTAACCCTAACCCTAACCCTAACCCTAACCCGAACCCTAACTCTAACCCTAACCTAACCCTAATCCGAAACCTAACCCTAACCGTAAACCGAACCCTAAACCCAACCCTAAACCAAACTCTAACCCGAACACTAACCCTAACCCTAACCCTAACCCGAACCCTAACCCTAACCCTAAACCGAACCCTAACCCCTAACCCGAACCCGATCCCGAACCCTAACCCGAACCCGAACCCTAACGCTACCCCGAACCCGAACCCAAACCATAACCCTAACCCTAAAACGAACCCTAACCCTAACCCTAACCCTGACCCGTACCCTAACCCTAAACCTAACCCTAAACCTAACCCTAACCCTAACCCGAACCCTAACCCTAACCCTAAACCGAACCCTAACCCTAACCCGAACCCTAACCCGAACCCTAACCCGAACCCTAAACCTAACCCTAACCCGAACCCTAACCCTAACCTGAACCCTAACCCTAACCCTAACCCTAACACTAACCCTAACCCGAAACCTAACCTTAACCCTAACCCTAACCCTAACCCCGAACCCTAACCCGAACCCTAACCCTAACTCGAACCCTAACCCTAAATCTAACCCTAACCCTAACCTGAACCCTAACCCTAACCCGAACCCGAACCCTAACCCTAACCCTAACCCGAACCCTAACCCGAACCCTAACCCTAAAACTAACCCGAACCCTAACCCGAACCCTAACACTAAACCTAACCCTAACCCTAACCCGAAACCTAACCCTGACCCTAACCGGAACCCTAACGCTAACCATAACCCGAACCCGAACCCTAACCCCTTACCCGAAACCTAACCATAAACCTGACCCTAACCTTAACCCTAACCATAACCCTAACCCTAACCCTAACCCCGAACCCGAACCCTAACACTAACCCTAACCCTAACCCGAACACTAACCCGAACCCTAACCCGAACCCCAACCCTAACCCTAACCCGAACCCGAACACTAACCCTAACCCGAACCCTAACCCGAATCCTAACCCTAAACCTGACCTGAACACTAACCCCTAACCCTAACCCGAACCCGAAAACTAACCCGAACCCTAACCCTAACACTAAACCGAACCCTAACTCTAACCCTAACCCTAAACCTAAACCTAACCCGAACCCTATCACTAACCCTAACTATAACCCTAAACCTAACCCTAAACCGAACCCTAACCCTAACCTAAAACCTAACCCGAACCCTAACCCGAACCCTAACCCTAACCCTAACCCGAACCCTAAACCTAACCCGAAACCTAACCCTAACCCTAACCCTAACCCTAACCCGAACCCGAACCCGAACCCTAACCCGAACCATAACCCTAACCCTAACCCGAACCCTAAACCGAACCCTAACCCTAACCCTAACCCGAACCCTAACCCTAACCCGAACCCGAAACCTACCCCGAACCCTAACACTAACCCTAAACCTAACCCGAACCCGAAACCTAACCCTAACCCGAACCCTAACCCTAACCCTAACCCTAACCCGAACCCTAACCCTAACACTAACCCTATCCCGAACCTTAACCCGAACCCTAACCCTAACCCTAACCCGAACCCTAACCCTAACCGAAACCCTAACCCGAACACTAACCCTAACCCGAACCCTAACCCTAACCTAAACCTAACCCTAAACCGAACCCTAACCCTAACCCTAACCTAACCCTAATCCGAACCCTAACCCTAACCCAAACTCTAACCCTAACCCTAACACTAACCCCTAACCCTATCCCGAACCCTAACCCTAACCCTAACCGGAACCCGAAACCTAACCCCTAACCCTAACCCGAACCCGAACCGTAAACCTAACCCTATCCCTAACCCTAACCCTAACCCGAACCCGAACCCTAACCCTAAACCGAACCCTAACCCTAACCCTAACCCTAACCCTAACACTAACCCCTAACCCTAACCCGAACCCTAACCTTAACCCTAACCTGAACCTTAACCCGAACCCTAACCCTAACCCTAACCCGAACCCTAACCCTAACCCTAACCCAAACCCGAACACTAACCCTAACCCGAACCCTAACCGTAACCCTAACCCTAACCCTAACCCGAACCCTAACCCTAACCCTAGCCTAACCCTAATCCGAACCGTAACCCTAACCCTAACCCTAACCCGAACCGTAACCCTAACCCTAACCCGAAACCTAACCCTAAACCTAACCCTAACCCTAACGCGAACCCTAACCCTAAACCTAAACCTAAACCTAACCCAAACCCGAACCCTAACACAAACCCGAAACCTAACCCTAACCCTAACCCTAACCCTAACCCCTAACCCTAATCCTAACCGTAACCCTAACCCTAAAACTTAACCCCAACCCTAACCCTAAACCTAACCCTTACCCGAACCCTAACCCTAACCCTAACCCGAACCCTAATCCTAACCCTAACCCTAACCCAAACCCTAACCCTAACCCTAACGCGAACCCTAACCCTAAACCGAACCCAAACCCTAACCCTAACCCTAACCTTAAACCTAACCCTAACACGAACCCTAAACCTAACCCGAACCCGAACCCTAACCCTAACCCTAACCCTAAGCCTAACCCCAACCCTAACCCAAACACTAACCCTAACACGAAACCTAACCCTAACCCTAACCCTAACCCTAACCCGAACCCTAACCCTAACCCTAACCTAACCCTAATCCAACCCTAACCCTAACCCGAACCCTAACCCTAACCCTAACACTAACCCCTAACCCTAACCCGAACCCTAACCCGAACCCTAACCCTAACCCTACCCGGAACCCTAACCCTAACCCTAACCCGAACCCGAACACTAAACCCTTACCCGAATCCTAACCCTAACCCGAACCCTAACCCAAACCCTAACCCTAACCATAACCCCGAACCCGAACCCAAACCCTAACCCTAACCCTAACCCGAACCCTAACCCGAACCCTAACCCGAACCCAAACCCTAACCCTAACCCGAACCCGAACCCTAACCCTAACCGAACCCTAACGCTAAACCGAAACTTAACCCTAACTCTAACCCTAACCCGAACCCTAACCCTAACCCTAACCCGAACCCTAATCCTAACCCTAACTCGAACCCTAACCCTAACCCTAACCCTAACCCTAACCCTAACACGAACCCTAACCCGAACCCTAACTCGAACCCTAACCCTAACCCTAACCCGAACCCTAATCCTAACCCTAACCCGAACCCTAATCCTAACCCTAACTCGAACCCTAACACTAACCCTAACCCAAACCCTAACCCTAAACCTAACCCTAACCCTAACCCGAACCATAACCCTAACCCTAACTCTAACCCTAAACCTAAACCTAACCCGAAACCTAACCCTAACCCTAACCCGAACCCTAACCCGAAACCTAACCCTAACCCTAACCCGAACCCTAAACCTCACCCTAACCCAAACTCTAACCCGAACCCTAACCCTAACCATAACCCTAAACTGAACCCTAACCCTAACCTTAACCCGAACCCTAACCCCTAACCCGAACCCGAACCCGAAACCTAACCCGAACCCGAACCCTAACCCTACCCCGAAACCGAACCCAAACCATAACCCTAACCCTAACCCGAACCCTAACCCTAACCATAAACCTAACCCTACCCTAACCCTAAACCTAACCCTACCCTAACCCTAACCCTAACCCTAACCCTAACCCTAACCCGAACCCTAACCCGAACCCTAAACCGAACCCTAACCCGAACCCTAACCCTAACCCTAACCCGAACCCTAACCCAAACACTAACCCTAACCCTAACCCGAACCCTAACCCTAAACCTAAACCAAACCCTAACCCGAACCATAACCCTAACCCTAATCCTAACCCGAACCCTAACCCTAACCCTAACCCTAACCCGAACCCTAACCCTAACCCTAACCCTAACACTAATCCTAACCCGAACCATAACCTTAACCCTAACCCTAACCCTAACCCCTAACCCTAACCCGAACCCTAACCCTAACTCGAACCCTAACCTTAAATCTAACCCTAACCCTAACTTGAACCCTAACCCTAACCCTAACCCGAACACTAACCCTAACCCGAACCCTAACGCTAACCCTAATCCGAACCCTAACCTTAAACCTTACCCGAACCCGAACCCTAACCCTAACCCTAACCCGAACCCTAACCATAACCCTTACCCTAACCCTAACACTAACCCCTAACCCTAACCCGAACCCTAACCCTAACCCTAACCCTAACCTGAACCTTAACCCGAACCCTAACCATAACCCTAATCCGAACCCAAATCCTAACCCTAACCCAAACTCGAACACTAACCCTAACCCGAAACCTAACCCTAAACCTAACCCTAACCTTAACCCGAACCCTAATCCTAACGTTAACCTAAACCTAATCCGAACCGTAACCCTAACCCTAACCATAACCCGAACCCTAACCCTAACCCTAACCCGAACCATAACCCTAACCCTAACCCGAAACCTAACCCTAAACCTAACCCTAACCCTAACGCGAACCCTAACCCTAAACCTAAACCTAAACCTAACCCAAACCCGAACCCTAACCCTAACCCGAAACCTAACCCTAACCCTAACCCTAACCCTAACCCCTAACCCTAATCCTAACCGTAACCCTAACCCTAAAACTTAACCCCAACCCTAACCCTAAACCTAACCCTTACCCGAACCCTAACCCTAACCCTAACCCGAACCCTAATCCTAACCCTAACCCTAACCCTAACCCCTAACCCTAATCCTAACCGTAACCCTAACCCTAAAACTTAACCCCAACCCTAACCCTAAACCTAACCCTTACCCGAACCCTAACCCTAACCCTAACCCGAACCCTAATCCTAACCCTAACCCTAACCCAAACCCTAACCCTAACCCTAACCCGAACCCTAACCCTAAACCGAACCCAAACCCTAACCCTAACCCTAACCTTAAACCTAACCCTAACACGAACCCTAAACCTAACCCGAACCAGAACCCTAACCCTAACCCTAACCCTAAGCCTAACCCCAACCCTAACCCAAACACTAACCCTAACCCGAACCCTAACCCTAACCCTAACACTAACCCTAACGCGAACACTAACCCTAACCCTAAACCTAAACCTAACCCTAAACTGAACCCTAACCCTAACCCGAAACCTAACCCTAACCCTAACCCTCACGCTAACCCTAACCCCTAACCCTAACCCTAACCGTAACCCTAACCCTAACCCTAAAACTTAACCCCAAACCTAACCCTAAACCTAACCCTTACCAGAACCCTAACCCTAACCCTAACCCGAACCCTAACCCTGACCCTAACCCGAACCCTAACCCTAACCCGAACCCGAACCCTAACCCTAACCCTAACCCTAAACCTAACCCTAACCCGAACCCTAAACCTAATCCGAACCCGAACCCTAACCCTAACCCTAACCCTAACACTAACCCCTAACCCTAACCCGAACCCTAACCCTAACCCTAACCTGAACCTTAACCCGAACCCTAACCCTAACCCTAACCCGAACCCTAACCCTAACCCTAACCCAAACCCGAACACTAACCCTAACCCGAACCCTAACCGTAACCCTAACCCTAACCCTAACCCGAACCCTAACCCTAACCCTAACCTAACCCTAATCCGAACCGTAAACCTAACCCTAACCCTAACCCGAACCATAACCCTAACCCTAACCCGAAACCTAACCCTAAACCTAACCCTAACCCTAACGCGAACCCTAACCCTAAACCTAAACCTAAACCTAACCCAAACCCGAACCCTAACCCTAACCCGAAACCTAACCCTAACCCTAACCCTAACCCTAACCCCTAACCCTAATCCTAACCGTAACCCTAACCCTAAAACTTAACCCCAACCCTAACCCTAAACCTAACCCTTACCCGAACCCTAACCCTAAACCTAACCCGAACCCTAATCCTAACCCTAACCCTAACCCAAACCCTAACCCTAACCCTAACCCGAACCCTAACCCTAAACCGAACCCAAACCCTAACCCTAACCCTAACCTTAAACCTAACCCTAACACGAACCCTAAACCTAACCCGAACCAGAACCCTAACCCTAACCCTAACCCTAAGCCTAACCCCAACCCTAACCCAAACACTAACCCTAACCCGAAACCTAACCCTAACCCTAACCCTAACCCTAACCCGAACCCTAACCCTAACCCTTACCTAACCCTAATCCAACCCTAACCCTAACCCGAACCCTAACACTAACCCTAACACTAA
Source organism: Urocyon cinereoargenteus (assembly GCA_032313775.1). NCBI lineage: Eukaryota > Metazoa > Chordata > Mammalia > Carnivora > Canidae > Urocyon > Urocyon cinereoargenteus. Next base: position 462,602 of record JAVLSZ010000025.1, on the reverse strand, counting down.
CCCCTAACCCTAACCCGAACCCTAACCCGAACCCTAACCCTAACCCTACCCGGAACCCTAACCCTAACCCTAACCCGAACCCGAACACTAACCCCTTACCCG
>JAVLSZ010000025.1:380000-447500 GCA_032313775.1 Urocyon cinereoargenteus | reverse complement strand
ACCTAACCCGAACCCGAACCCTAACACGAACCCTAACCCTAACCTAATCCGAACCCTAACCCTAACTCTAACCCTAACCCTAACCCGAAACCGAACCCTAACCCTAACCCGAACCCTAACCCTAACCCTAACCCGAACCCTAACCCTAACCCTAACCCTAACCCGCAACTTAACCCGAACCCTAACCCTAACCCTAACTCGAACCCTAACGCTAACCCTAACCCTAACCCGAACCCTAAGCCTAAACCGAACCCGAACCCTAACCCGAACCCTAACCCTAATCCTAACCCGAACCCGAACCCTAACACGAACCCTAACCCGAACCCGAACCCTAACCCTTACCGAACCCTAACCCTAAACCGAACCTTAAACCTAACTCTAACCCTAACCCGAACACTAACCCTAACCCGAACCCTAACGCTAACCCTAACCCGAACCCTAACCCGAACCCTAACCCTAACCCTAACCCAAACCCTTACGCGAACCCTAACCCTAACCCTAAACCTAAACCTAACCCTAACCCGAACCCTAACCCTAACCCGAAACCTAACCCTAACCCTAACCCTAACCCTAACCCCTAACCATAACCCTAACCGTAACCCTAACCCTAACCCTAAAACTTAACCCCAACCCTAACCCTAAACCTAACCCTTACCCGAACCCTAACCCTAACCCTAACCCCAACCCTAATCCTAAACCTAACCCTAACCCTAACCCGAACCCTAACCCTAACCCTAACCCGAACCCTAACCCTAACCAAACCCGAACCCGAACCCGAACCCTAACACTAACCCTAAACCTAACCCTAACCCGAACCCTAACCCTAACCCGAACCCGAACCCTAACCCTAAAACAAACCTAACCCTAACCCTAACCCCAACCCTAACCCTATCCCTAACTCTAACCCTAACACGAACCCTAACCCTAACCCCTAAACCTAACCCTACCCCTAACCCGAACCCTAACCCTAACCCGAACCCTAACCCGAACCCTAACCCTAACCCTAACCCTAACCCTAACCTGAACACTAACCCTAACCCGAACCCTAACCCTAATCCTAATCCGAACCCTAACTCTAACCCTAACCCTAACCCGAACCCGAACCCTAACCCTAACCGTAACCCTAACCCGAACCCTAACCCTAACCCTAACCCGAACCTTACACCGAACCCTAAACCTAACCCTAACCCGAACCCTAACCCTAACCCTAACCCTAACCCGAACACTAACCCTAACCCGAAACCTAACCCTAACCCTAACCCTGACCCGAACCCTAACCCTAACCCTAACCTAACCCTAATCGAACCCTAACCCTAACCCTACCCGGAACCCTAACCCTAACCCTAACCCGAACCCGAACCCTAACCCCTTACCCGAATCCTAACCCTAACCCGATGCCGAATCCAAACCCTAACCCTAACCTTAACCCCGAACCCAAACCCGAACCCTAACCATAACCCTAACACGAACCATAACCCGAACCCTAACCCGAACCCCAACCCTAACCCTAACCCGAATCCGAACCCTAACCCTAACCGAACCCTAACCCTACACCGAACCTTAACCCTAACTCTAACCCTAAACCGAAACCTAACCCTAACCCTAACCCGAACCCTAACCCTAAACCTAACTCGATCCCTAACCCTAACCCGAACCCTAACCCTAAAACTAACCCTAACCCTAACCCTAACACGAAACCTAACCCGAACCCTAACTCGAACCCTAACCCTAACCCTAACCCGAAACCTAACCCTAACCCTAACCCTAACCCTAACCCGAACCCTAACCCTAAACCTAACTCTAACCCTAAACCTAACCCTAACCCGAAACCTAACCCGAACCCTAACCCGAACCCTTACCTGAACCCTAACCCTAAACCTAACCCGAACCCTAAACCTAACCATAACAGAACTCTAACCCGAACCCTAACCCTAACCATAACCCTAACCCGAACCCTAAACCTAACCCTAACACGAACCCTAACCCCTAACCCGAACCCGAACCCGAACCCTACCCCGAACCCGAACCCTAACCCTACCCCGAACCCGAACCCAAACCATAACCCTACCCTAACCCGAACCCTAACCCTAACCCTAACCCGTACCCTAACCCTAAACCTAACCCTAACCCTAACCCTAACCCTAACCCTAACCCGAACCCTAACCCTAACCCTAACCCGAACACTAAAACTAACCCGAACCCTAACCCGAACCCTAACCCGATCCCTAACCCGAACCCTACCCCGAACCCTAAACCGAACCCTAACCCGAACCCTAACCCTAACCCTAACCCGAACCCTAACCCAAACACTAACCCTAACCCTAACCCGAACCATAACCCTAAACCTAAACCAAACCCTAACCCAGACCTTAAACCTAACCCTAACCCTAACCTAACCCTAATCGAACCCTAACCCTAACCCTAACCATAACCCTAACCCTAACACTAACCCCTAAACCTAACCAGAAACCTAACCCGAACCCTAACCCTAACCCTACCCGGAACCCTAACCCTAACCCTAACCCGAACCCGAACCCTAACCCCTTACCCGAATCCTAACCCTAACCCGATGCCGAATCCAAACCCTAACCCTAACCTTAACCCCGAACCATAACCCGAACCCTAACCCGAACCCCAACCCTAACCCTAACCCGAACCCGAACCCTAACCCTAACCGAACCCTAACCCTACACCGAACCTTAACCCTAACTCTAACCCTAAACCGAAACCTAACCCAGCCCTAACCCGAACCCTAACCCTAAACCTAACTCGATCCCTAACCCTAACCCGAACCCTAACCCTAAAACTAACCCTAACCCTAACCCTAACACGAACCCTAACCCGAACCCTAACTCGAACCCTAACCCTAACCCTAACCCGAAACCTAACCCTAACCCTAACCCTAACCCTAACCCTAACTCGAACCCTAACCCTAAACCTAACTCTAACCCTAAACCTAACCCTAACCCGAAACCTAACCCGAACCCTAACCCGAACCCTTACCTGAACCCTAACCCTAAACCTAACCCGAACCCTAAACCTAACCATAACAGAACTCTAACCCGAACCCTAACCCTAACCATAACCCTAACCCGAACCCTAAACCTAACCCTAACACGAACCCTAACCCCTAACCCGAACCCGAACCCGAACCCTACACCGAACCCGAACCCTAACCCTACCCCGAACCCGAACCCAAACCATAACCCTACCCTAACCCGAACCCTAACCCTAACCCTAACCCGTACCCTAACCCTAAACCTAACCCTAACCCTAACCCTAACCCTAACCCTAACCCTAACCCGAACCCTAACCCTAACCCTAACCCGAACACTAAAACTAACCCGAACCCTAACCCGAACCCTAACCCGATCCCTAACCCGAACCCTACCCCGAACCCTAAACCGAACCCTAACCCGAACCCTAACCCTAACCCTAACCCGAACCCTAACCCAAACACTAACCCTAACCCTAACCCGAACCGTAACCCTAAACCTAAACCAAACCCTAACCCAGACCTTAAACCTAACCCTAAACCTAACACGAACCCTAAACCTAACCCTAACCCTAACCCTAACCCTAACGCGAACCCTAACCCTAACCCTAACCCTAACACTAACCCTAACCCGAACCCTAACCCTAACCCGAACCCTAAACCTAACACTAACCCGAACACTAACCCTACCCCGAACCCGAACCCAAACCATAACCCTAACCCTAACCCTAACCCTAACCCTAACCCGAACCCGAACCCTAACCCTAACCCCTAACCCTAACCCTACCCTTAACCCGAACCCTAACCCTAACCCGAACCCTAACCCTATCCCGAACCCTAACCCTAACCCTAACCCTAACCCGAACACTAACCCTAACCCTAACCCTAACCCGAACCCGAACCCGAACCCTAACCCTAACCGTAACCCTAACCCGAACCCTAACCCTAACCCTAACCCGAACCTTAAACCGAACCCTAAACCTAACCCTAACCCGAACCCTAACCCTAACCCTAACCCTAACCCGAACACTAACCCTAACCCGAAACCTAACCCTAACCCTAACCCTAACCCGAACCCTAACCCTAACCCTAACACTAACCCTAACCGTAACACTAACCCGTAACCCTCACCAGAACCCTAACCCGAACCCTAACACTAACCCTACCCGGAAGCCTAACCCTAACCCTAACCCGAACCCGAAACCTAACCCCTTACCCGAATCCTAACCCTAACCCGAACCCGAATCCAAACCCTAACCCTAACCTTAACCCCGAACCCGAACCCGAACCCTATCCCGAACCCTAACCCGAACCCTAACACGAACCCTAACCCGAACACCAACCCTAACCCTAACCCGAACCCGAACCCTAACCTTAACCGAACCCTAACCCTACACCGAACCTTAACCCTAACTCTAACCCTAACCCGAACACTAACCCTAACCCTAACCCGAACCCTAACCCTAACCCTAACTCGATCCCTAACCCTAACCCGAACCCTAACCCTAAAACTAACCCTAACCCTAAACCTAACACGAACCCTAACCCGAACCCTAACTCGAACCCTAACCCTAACCCTAACCCGAAAACTAACCCTAACCCTAACCCTAACCCTAACCCGAAAACTAACCCTAACCCTAACCCTAACCCTAAGGCTAACCCGAACCCTAACCCTAACCCTAACTCTAACACTAAACCTAACCCTAACCCGAAACCTAACCCTAACCTTAACCCGAACCCTAACCTGAACCCTAACCCTAACCCTATCCCGAACCCTAAACCTAACCCTAACCCAAACTCTAACCCGATCCCTAACCCTAAGCATAACCCTAACCCGAACCCTAACTCTAACCCTAACCCGAACCCTAACCCCTAACCCGAACCCAAACCCGAACCCTAACGCGAACCCGAACCCTAACCCTACCCCGAACCCGAACCCAAACCATAACCCTAACCCTAAACTGAACCCTAACCCTAACCCTAACCCTAACCCGTACCCTAACCCTATACCTAACCCTAACCCTAACCCTAACCCTAACCCTAACCCTAACCCTAACCCGAACCCTAACCCTAACCCTAACCCGAACCCTAAAACTAACCCGAACCCTAACCCGAACCCTAACCCGATCCCTAACCCGAACCCTAACCCGAACCCTAAACCGAAACCTAACACGAACCCTAACCCTAACCCTAACCCGAACCCTAACCCAAACACAAACCCTAACCCTAACCCGAACCTTAACCCTAAACCTAAACCAAACCCTAACCCAAACCTTAAACCTAACCCTAACCCTAACCCGAACCCTAACCCTAACCCTAACACTAACCCTAACCCGAACCCTAACCCTAACCCTAACCCTAACACTAACCTTAACCCGAACCCTAACCTTAACCCTAACCCTAACCCTAACCCCTAACCCTAACCCGAACCCTAACCCTAACTCGAACCCTAACCCTAAATCTAACCCTAACCCTAACTTGAACCCTAACCCTAACCCTAACCCGAACACTAAACCTAACCCTAACCCGAAACCTAACCCGAAACCTAACCCTAAATCTAATCCTAACCCTGACCGAACCCTAACACTAAACCTAACCCTAACCCTAACCCGAACCCTATCACTGACCCTAACCGGAACCCTAACCCTAACCCTAAACCGAACCCGAACCCTAACCCCTTACCCGAATCCTACCCCTAAACCGAACCCTAACACGAACCCTAACCCTAACCCTAACCCCGAACCCGAACCCTAACCCTAACCCTAACCCTAACCCGAACCCTAACCCGAACCCTAACCCGAACCCCAACACTAACCCTAACCGAACCGAACCCTAACCCTAACCCGAACCCTAACCCGAATCCTAACCCTAAATCTGACCTGAACACTAACCCCTAACCCTAACCCGAACCCGAACCCTAACCCGAACCCTAACCTTAACCCTAACCCGATCCCTAACCCTAACCCTAACCCTAAACCTAACCCTAACCCGAACCCTAACACTATCCCTAACTATAACCCTAAACCTAACCCTAAACCGAACCCTAACCCTAACCTGAACCCTAACCCGAACCCTAACCCGAAACCTAACCCTAACCCTAACCCGAAACCTAACCCGAACCCGAAACCGAACCCTAACCCGAACCCTAACCCTAACCCTAAACCTAACCCTAACCCTAACCCTAACCATAACCCTAAACCTACCCTAACCCTAACCCTAACCCTAACCCTAACCCGAACCCGAACCCTAACCCTAACCCCTAACCCTAACCCTACGCCTAACCCGAACCCTAACCCTAACCCGAACCCTAACCCTAATCCGAACCCTAACCCTAACCCTAACCCTAACCCGAACACTAACCCTAACCCGAACCCTAATCCTAATCCTAATCTGAACCCTAACCCTCACCCTAAACCTAACCCTAACCCGAACCCGAACCCTAACCCTAACCGTAACCATAACCCGAACCCTAACCCTAACCCTAACCCTAACCCGAACCTTAAACCGAAACCTAAACCTAACCCTAACCCGAACCCTAACCCTAACCCTAACCCTAACCCGAACACTAACCCGAACCCGAAACCTAACCCTAACCCTAACCCTAACCCTAACCCGAACCCTAACCCTAACCCTAACCTAACGCTAATCGAACCCTAACCCTAACCCGAACCCTAACCCTAACCCTAACACTAACCCCTAACCCTAACCCGAACCCTAACCCTAACCCTACCCGGAACCCTAACCCTAACCCTAACCCGAACCCGAACCCTAACCCCTTACCCGAATCCTAACTCTAACCCGAACCCTAACCCAAACCCTAAACCTAACCCCAACCCTAACCCTAACCCGAACCCTAACCCTAACATGAACCCTAACCCGAACCCTAACCCGAACCCCAACCCTAACCCTAACCCGAACCCGAACCCTAACCCTAACCGAACCCTAAACCTAAACCGAACCTTAACCCTAACTCTAACCCTAACCCGAACCCTAACCCTATCCCTAAACCGAAACCTAACCCTAACTCGAACCCTAACCCTAAACCGAACCCTAACCCTAACCCTAACCCTAACCCTAACACGAACCCTAACCCGAACCCTAACTCGAACCCTAACCCTAACCCTAACCCGAACCCTAACCCTAAACGTAACCCTAACCTTAACCCGAACCCTAAACCTAACCCTAACCCAAACTCTAACCCGAACCCTAACCCTAACCATAACCCTAACCCGAACCCTAACCCCTAACCCGAACCCGAACCCGAACCCTAACACGAACCCGAACCCTAACCCTACCCCGAACCCGAACCCAAACCATAACCCTAACCCTAAACTGAACCCTAACCCTAACCCTAACCCTAACCCGTACCCTAACCCTATACCTAACCCTAACCCTAACCCTAACCCTAACCCTAACCCTAACCCGAACCCTAACCCTAACCCTAACCCGAACCCTAAAACTAACCCGAACCCTAACCCGAACCCTAACCCGATCCCTAACCCGAACCGTAACCCGAACCCTAAACTGAACCCTAACCCGAACCCTAACCCTAACCCTAACCCGAACCCTAACCCAAACACAAACCCTAACCCTAACCCGAACCTTAACCCTAAACCTAAACCAAACCCTAACCCAAACCTTAAACCTAACCCTAACCCTAACCCGAACCCTAACCCTAACCCTAACCCTAACCCTAACCCGAACCCTAACCCTAACCCTAACCCTAACACTAACCCTAACCCGAACCCTAACCTTAACCCTAACCCTAACCCTAACCCCTAACCCTAACCCGAACCCTAACCCTAACTCGAACCCTAACCCTAAATCTAACCCTAACCCTAACTTGAACCCTAACCCTAACCCTAACCCGAACACTAAACCTAACCCTAACCCAAACCCTAACCCGAACCCTAACCCTAAAACTAATCCTAACCCTGACCCGAACCCTAACACTAAACCTAACCCTAACCCGAACCCTATCACTGACCCTAACCGGAACCCTAACCCTAACCCTAAACCGAACCCGAACCCTAACCCCTTACCCGAATCCTACCCCTAAACCGAACCCTAACACGAACCCTAACCCTAACCCTAACCCCGAACCCGAACCCTAACCCTAACCCTAACCCTAACCCGAACCCTAACCCGAACCCTAACCCGAACCCCAACACTAACCCTAACCGAACCGAACCCTAACCCTAACCCGAACCCTAACCCGAATCCTAACCCTAAATCTGACCTGAACACTAACCCCTAACCCTAACCCGAACCCGAACCCTAACCCGAACCCTAACCTTAACCCTAACCCGATCCCTAACCCTAACCCTAACACTAAACCTAACCCTAACCCGAACCCTAACACTATCCCTAACTATAACCCTAAACCTAACCCTAAACCAAACCCTAACCCTAACCTGAACCCTAACCCGAACCCTAACCCGAACCCTAACCCGAACCCTAACCCGAACCCGAACCCGAACCCTAACCCGAACCCTAACCCTAACCCTAAACCTAACCCTAACCCTAACCCTAACCATAACCCTAAACCTACCCTAACCCTAACCCTAACCCTAACCCTAACCCGAACCCGAACCCTAACCCTAACCCCTAACCCTGACCCTACCCCTAACCCGAACCCTAACCCTTACCCGAACCCTAACCCTAACCCGAACCCTAACCCTAACCCTAACCCTAACCCGAACACTAACCCTAACCCGAACCCTAATCCTAATCCTAATCCGAACCCTAACCCTAACCCTAAACCTAACCCTAACCCGAACCCGAACCCTAACCATAACCGTAACCATAAACCTCAACCTAACCCTAACCCGAACCCGAAACCTAACCCTAACCGTAACCATAACCCGAACCCTAACCCTAACCCTAACCCTAACCCGAACCTTAAACCGAAACCTAAACCTAACCCTAACCCGAACCCTAACCCTAAACCTAACCCTAACCCGAACACTAACCCGAACCCGAAACCTAACACTAACCCTAACCCTAACCCTAACCCGAACCCTAACCCTAACCCTAACCCTAACCTAACGCTAATAGAACCCTAACCCTAACCCGAACCCTAACCCTAACCCTAACACTAACCCCTAACACTAACCCGAACCCTAACCCGAACCCTAACCCTAACCCTACCCGGAACCCTAACCCTAACCCTAACACGAACCCGAACCCTAACCCCTTACCCGAATCCTAACGCTAACCCGAACCCTAACCCAAACCCTAACCCTAACCCCAACCCTAACCCTAACCCGAACCCTAACCCTAACCCTAACCCGAACCCTAACCCGAACCCTAACCCGAACCCCACACTAAACCTAACCCGAACCCGAACCCTAACCCTAACCGAACCCTAAACCTAAACCGAACCTTAACCATAACTCTAACCCTAACCCGAACCATAACCCTATCCCTAAACCGAAACCTAACCCTAACCCTAACTCGAACCCTAACCCTAAACCGAACCCTAACCCTAACCCTAACCCTAACCCTAACACGAACCCTAACCCGAACCCTAACTCGAACCCTAACCCTAACCCTAACCCGAACCCTAACCCTAAACCTAACCCTAACCTTAACCCGAACCCTAAACCTAACCCTAACCCAAACTCTAACCCGAACCCTAACCCTAACCATAACCCTAACCCGAACCCTAACCCTAACCCTAACCCGAACCCTAACCCCTAACCTGAACCCGAAACCGAACCCTAACGCGAACCCGAACCCTAACCCTACCCCGAACCCGAACCCAAACCATAACCCTAACCCTAAACTGAACCCTAACCCTAACCCTAACCCTAACCCATACCCTAACCCTATACCTAAACCTAACCCTAACCCTAAACCTAACCATAACCCTAACCCGAACCCTAACCCTAACCCTAACCCGAACCCTAAAACTAACCCGAACCCTAACCCGAACCCTAACCCGATCCCTAACCCGAACCCTAACCCGAACCCTAAACCGAACCCTAACCCGAACCCTAACCCTAACCCTAACCCGAACCCTAACCCAAACACAAACCCTAACCCTAACCCGAACCTTAACCCTAAACCTAAACCAAACCCTAACCCAAACCTTAAACCTAACCCTAACCCTAACCCGAACCCTAACCCTAACCCTAACCCTAACCCTAACCCGAACCCTAACCCTAACCCTAACCCTAACACTAACCCTAACCCGAACCCTAACCTTAACCCTAACCCTAACCCTAACCCCTAACCCTAACCCGAACCCTAACCCTAACTCGAACCCTAACCCTAAATCTAACCCTAACCCTAACTTGAACCCTAACCCTAACCCTAACCCGAACACTAAACCTAACCCTAACCCGAACCCTAACCCGAACCCTAACCCTAAAACTAATCCTAACCCTGACCCGAACCCTAACACTAAACCTAACCCTAACCCTAACCCGAACACTATCACTGACCCTAACGGGAACCCTAACCCTAACCCTAAACCGAACCCGAACCCTAACCCCTTACCCGAATCCTACCCCTAAACCGAACCCTAACACGAACCCTAACCCTAACCCTAACCCCGAACCCGAACCCTAACCCTAACCCTAACCCTAACCTGAACCCTAACCCGAACCCTAACCCGAACCCCAACACTAACCCTAACCGAACCGAACCCTAACCCTAACCCGAACCCTAAACCTAACCCTAACCCTAAATCTGACCTGAACACTAACCCCTAACCCTAACCCGAACCCGAACCCTAACCCGAACCCTAACCTTAACCCTAACCCGATCCCTAACCCTAACCCTAACCCTAAACCTAACCCTAACCCGAACCCTAACACTATCCCTAACTATAACCCTAAACCTAACCCTAAACCAAACCCTAACCCTAACCTGAACCCTAACCCGAACCCTAACCCGAACCCTAACCCGAACCCTAACCCGAACCCGAACCCGAACCCTAACCCGAACCCTAACCCTAACCCTAAACCTAACCCTAACCCTAACCCTAACCATAACCCTAAACCTACCCTAACCCTAACCCTAACCCTAAACCTAACCCGAACCCGAACCCTAACCCTAACCCCTAACCCTGACCCTACCCCTAACCCGAACCCTAACCCTTACCCGAACCCTAACCCTAACCCGAACCCTAACCCTAACCCTAACCCTAAACCGAACACTAACCCTAACCCGAACCCTAATCCTAATCCTAATCCGAACCCTAACCCTAACCCTAAACCTAACCCTAACCCGAACCCGAACCCTAACCATAACCGTAACCATAAACCTCAACCTAACCCTAACCCGAACCCGAAACCTAACCCTAACCGTAACCATAACCCGAACCCTAACCCTAACCCTAACCCTAACCCGAACCTTAAACCGAAACCTAAACCTAACCCTAACCCGAACCCTAACCCTAAACCTAACCCTAACCCGAACACTAACCCGAACCCGAAACCTAACACTAACCCTAAACCTAACCCTAACCCGAACCCTAACCCTAACCCTAACCCTAACCTAACGCTAATAGAACCCTAACCCTAACCCGAACCCTAACCCTAACCCTAACACTAACCCCTAACACTAACCCGAACCCTAACCCGAACCCTAACCCTAACCCTACCCGGAACCCTAACCCTAACCCTAACACGAACCCGAACCCTAACCCCTTACCCGAATCCTAACGCTAACCCGAACCCTAACCCAAACCCTAACCCTAACCCCAACCCTAACCCTAACCCGAACCCTAACCCTAACCCTAACCCGAACCCTAACCCGAACCCTAACCCGAACCCCACCCTAAACCTAACCCGAACCCGAACCCTAACCCTAACCGAACCCTAAACCTAAACCGAACCTTAACCATAACTCTAACCCTAACCCGAACCATAACCCTATCCCTAAACCGAAACCTAACCCTAACCCTAACTCGAACCCTAACCCTAAACCGAACCCTAACCCTAACCCTAACCCTAACCCTAACACGAACCCTAACCCGAACCCAAACTCGAACCCTAACCCTAACCCTAACCCGAACCCTATCCCTAAACCTAACCCTAACCTTAACCCGAACCCTAAACCTAACCCTAACCCAAACTCTAACCCGAACCCTAACCCTAACCATAACCCTAACCCGAACCCTAACCCTAACCCTAACCCGAACCCTAACCCCTAACCTGAACCCGAAACCGAACCCTAACGCGAACCCGAACCCTAACCCTACCCCGAACCCGAACCCAAACCATAACCCTAACCCTAAACTGAACCCTAACCCTAACCCTAACCCTAACCCATACCCTAACCCTATACCTAAACCTAACCCTAACCCTAAACCTAACCCTAACCCTAACCCGAACCCTAACCCTAACCCTAACCCGAACCCTAAAACTAACCCGAACCCTAACCCGAACCCTAACCCGATCCCTAACCCGAACCCTAACCCGAACCCTAAACCGAACCCTAACCCGAACCCTAACCCTAACCCTAACCCGAACCCTAACCCAAACACAAACCCTAACCCTAACCCGAACCTTAACCCTAAACCTAAACCAAACCCTAACCCAAACCTTAAACCTAACCCTAACCCTAACCCGAACCCTAACCCTAACCCTAAACCTAACCCTAACCCGAACCCTAACCCTAACCCTAACCCTAACACTAACCCTAACCCGAACCCTAACCTTAACCCTAACCCTAACCCTAACCCCTAACCCTAACCCGAACCCTAACCCTAACTCGAACCCTAACCCTAAATCTAACCCTAACCCTAACTTGAACCCTAACCCTAACCCTAACCCGAACACTAAACCTAACCCTAACCCGAACCCTAACCCGAACCCTAACCCTAAAACTAATCCTAACCCTGACCCGAACCCTAACACTAAACCTAACCCTAACCCTAACCCGAACCCTATCACTGACCCTAACCGGAACCCTAACCCTAACCCTAAACCGAACCCGAACCCTAACCCCTTACCCGAATCCTACCCCTAAACCGAACCCTAACACGAACCCTAACCCTAACCCTAACCCCGAACCCGAACCCTAACCCTAACCCTAACCCTAACCCGAACCCTAACCCGAACCCTAACCCGAACCCCAACACTAACCCTAACCGAACCGAACCCTAACCCTAACCCGAACCCTAAACCTAACCCTAACCCGAACCCGAACCCTAACCATAACCGTAACCATAAACCTCAACCTAACCCTAACCCGAACCCGAAACCTAACCCTAACCGTAACCATAACCCGAACCCTAACCCTAACCCTAACCCTAACCCGAACCTTAAACCGAAACCTAAACCTAACCCTAACCCGAACCCTAACCCTAAACCTAACCCTAACCCGAACACTAACCCGAACCCGAAACCTAACACTAACCCTAACCCTAACCCTAACCCGAACCCTAACCCTAACCCTAACCCTAACCTTAACCTGAACCCTAAACCTAACCCTAACCCGAACCCTAATCCTAATCCTAATCCGAACCCTAACCCTAACCCTAAACCTAACCCTAACCCGAACCCGAACCCTAACCATAACCGTAACCATAAACCTCAACCTAACCCTAACCCTAACCCTAACCCGAACCCTAACCCTAACCCTAACACTAACCCCTAACCCTAACCCGAACCCTAACCCGAACCCTAACCCTAACCCTACCCGGAACCCTAACCCTAATCCTAACACGAACCCGAACCCTAACCCCTTAACCGAATCCTAACTCTAACCCGAACCCTAACTCAAACCCTAACCCTAACCCCAAACCTAACCCTAACCCGAACCCTAACCCTAACCCTAACCCGAACCTTAACCCGAACCCTAACCCGAACCCCAACCCTAACCCTAACCCGAACCCGAACCCTAACCCTAACCGATCCCTAAACCTAAACCGAACCTTAACCCTAACTCTCACCCTAACCCGAACCCTAACCCTATTCCTAAACCGAAACCTAACCCTAACCTTAACTCGAACCCCAACCCTAAACCGAACCCTAACCCTAACCCTAACCCTAACCCTAACACGAACCCTAACCCGAACCCTAACTCGAACCCTAACCCTAACCCTAACCCGAACCCTAACCCTAACCCTAACCCTAACCCTAACCCGAACCCTAACCCTAACCCTAACTCTAACCCTAAACCTAACCCTAACCCGAACCCTAACCCTAACCCGAACCCGAACCCTAACCCGAAACCTAACACTAACCCTAACCCGAACCCTAAACCTAACCCTAACCCAAACTCTAACCCGAACCCTAACCATAACCATAACCCTAACACGAACCCTAACCCTAACCTTAACCCGAACCCTAACCCCTAACCCGAACCCGAACCCGAACCCTAAACCGAACCCGAACCCTAACCCTACCCCGAACCCGAACCCGAACCCAAACCATAACCCTAACCCTAACCCGAACCCTAACCCTAACCCTAAACCTAACCCTACCCTAACCCTATACCTAACCCTAACCCTAACCCTAACCCTAACCCTAACCCGAAACCGAACCCTAACCCTAACCCTAACCCGAACCCTAACCCAAACACTAACCCTAACCCTAACCCGAACCCTAACCCTAAACCTAAACCAAATCCTAACCCGAACCCTAAACCTAACCCTAACCCTAACCCTAACCCCTAACCCTAACCCGAACCCTAACCCGAACCCTAACCCTAAACCTAAACCTAACCCTAACCCGATCCCTAAACCTAATCCGAACCCTAACCCTAACCCGAACACTAACCCTAACCCGAACCCTAACCCTAATCCTAATCCGAACCATAAACCTAACCCTAAACCTAACCCTAACCCGAACCCGAACCTTAAACCGAAACTTAACCTAACCCTAACCCGTACCCTAACGCTAACCCGAAACCTAACCCTAACCTGAACCTTAACCCGAAACCTAACCCTAACCCTAATCCGAACCCAAACCCTAACCCTAACCCAAACCCTAAAACTAAGCCTAACCCGAACCCTAACCGTAACCCTAACCCTAACCCTAACCCGAACCCTAACCCTAACCCTAACCCGAACCCTAACCCTAACCCTAACACTAACCCTAACGCGAACCCTAACCCTAACCCTAAACTTAAACCTAACCCTAAACCGAAACCTAACCCTAACCCGAAACCTAACCCTAACCCTAACCCTCACGCTAACCCTAACGCCTAAACCTAAACCTATCCGTAACCCTAACCCTAACCCTAAAACTTAACCCCAACCCTAACCCTAAACCTAACCCTTACCAGAACCCTAACCCTAACCCTAACCCGAAACCTAAACCTAACCCTAACCCTAACCCTAACCCGAACCCTAAACCTAAACCGAACCCTAACCCTAACCCGAACACTAACCCTAACCCGAACCCTAACCCTAATCCTAATCCGAACCCTAAACCTAACCCTAAACCTAACCCTAACCCGAACCCGAACCTTAAACCGAAACTTAACCTAACCCTAACCCGTACCCTAACCCTAACCCTAACCCTAACCCGAACACTAACCCGAAACCGAAACCTAACCCTAACCCTAACCCGAACCCTAACCCTAACCCTAACCTAAACCTAATCGAACCCTAACCCTAACCCGAACCCTAACCCTAACCCTAACACTAACCCCTAAACCTAACCCGAACCCTAACTCGAACCCTAACCCTAACCCTACCCGGAACCCTAACCCTAACCCTAACACGAACCCGAACCCTAACCCCTTACCCGAATCCTAACTCTAACCCGAACCATAACCCAAACCCTAACCCTAACCTTAACCCCGAACCCGAACCCGAACCCTAACCCTAACCCTAACCCGAACCCTAACCCGAAACCTAACTCGAACCCCAACCCTAACACTAACCCGAACCCGAACCCTAACCCTAACCGAACCCTAACCCTAAACCGAACCTTAATCCTAACTCTAACCCTAACCCGAACCCTAACCCTAACCCTAACCCGAAACCCTACCCTAACCCTAACTCGAACCCTAACCCTAACCCGAACCCTAACCCTAACCCTAACCCTAACCCTAACACGAACCCTCACCCGAAACCTAACTCGAACCCTAACCCTAACCCTAACCCGAACCCTAACCCTAAACCTAACCCTAACCCTAACCCGAACCCTAACCCTAACCCTGACTCTAACCCTAAACCTAACCCGAACCCTAACCTTAACCCTAACCCGAACCCTAACCCGAACCCTAACCCTAACCCGTACCCTAACCCTAAACCTAACCTTAACCGAAAATCTAACCCGAACCCTAACCCTAACCATAACCCTAACCCGAACCCTAACCCTAACTCTAACCTTAACCCGAACCCTAACCCCTAACCCGAACCCGAACCCGAACCCTAAACCGAACCCGAACCCTAACCCTACCCCGAACCCGAACCCAAACCCTAACCCTAACCCTAACCCGAACCCTAACCCTAACCCTAAACCTAACCCTACCCTAACCCTAAACCTAACCCTAACCCTAACCCTAATCCTAACCGTAACGCGAACCCTAACCCTAACCCTAACCCGAACCCTAACCCTAACCCGAACCCTAACCTGAACCCTAACACGATCCCTAACCCGAACCCTAACCCGAACCCTAAACCGAAACCTAACCCGAACCCTAACCCTAACCCTAACCCGAACCCTAACCCAAACACTAACCCTAACCCTAACCCTAACCCTAAACCTAAACCAAACCCTAACCTGAACCCTAACCCTAACCCTAACCCTAACCTGAACCCTAACCCTAACCCTAACCGTAACCCTAACACGAACCCTAACCCTAACCCTAACCCTAACACTAA
Organism: Urocyon cinereoargenteus; assembly: GCA_032313775.1. Classification (NCBI taxonomy): domain Eukaryota; kingdom Metazoa; phylum Chordata; class Mammalia; order Carnivora; family Canidae; genus Urocyon; species Urocyon cinereoargenteus. The sequence goes on along the minus strand of JAVLSZ010000025.1, from coordinate 430,713 downwards.
TCCTAACCCGAACCCTAACCTTAACCCTAACCCTAACCCTAACCCCTAACCCTAACCAGAACCCTAACACTAACTCGAACCCTAACCCTAACACTAACCCCTAACCCTAACCCGAACCCTAACCCTAACCCTAACCCTAACCTGAACCTTAACCCGAACCCTAACCCTAACCCTAATCCGAACCCAAACCCTAACCCTAACCCAAACCCGAAAACTAACCCTTACCCGAACCCTAACCGTAACCCTAACCCTAACCCTAACCCGAACCCTAACCCTAACCCTAACCCGAACCCTAACCCTAACCCTAACACTAACCCTAACGCGAAACCTAACCCTAACCCTAAACTTAAACCTAACCCTAAACCCAAACCTAACCCTAACCCGAAACCTAACCCTAACCCTAACCCTCACGCTAACCCTAACACCTAACCCTAAACCTAACCGTAACCCTAACCCTAACCCTAAAACTTAACCCCAACCCTAACCCTAAACCTAACCCTTACCAGAACCCTAACCCTAACCCTAACCCGAACCCTAAACCTAACCCTAACCCTAACCCTAACCCGAACCCTAACCCTGACCCTAACCCGAACCCTAACCCTAACCCGAACCCGAACCCTAACCCTAACCCTAACCTTAAACCTAACCCTAACCCGAACCCTAAACCTAACCCGAACCCGAAAACTAACCCTAACCCTAACCCTAACCCCAACCCTAACCCTAACACTAACCCTAACCCTAAATCGAAACCTAACCCTAACCCTAACCCTAACCCGAAACCGAACCCTAACCCTAACCCCTAACCCTAACCCTACCCCTAACCCGAAACATAACCCTAACCCGAACCCTAACCCTAACCCGAACCCTAATCCTAACCCTAACCCTAACCCAAACACTAACCCTAACCCGAACCCTAACCCTAACCCTAATCCGAATCCTAACCCTAACCCTAACCATAACCCGAACCCGAACCCTAACCCTAACCGTAACCATAACCCGAACCCTAACCCTAACCCTAACCCTAACCCGAACCTTAAACCGAACACTAACCCTAACCCTAACCCGAACCCTAACCCTAACCCTAACCCTAACCCAAACACTAACCCTAACCCGAAAACTAACCCGAACCCTAAACCTAACCCTAACCCGAACCCTAACCCTAAACCTAACCCGAACCCGAACCCTAACACGAACCCTAACCCTAACCCTAATCCGAACCCTAACCCTAACTCTAACCCTAACCCGAAACCGAAACCGAACCCTAACCCTAACCCGAAACCTAACCCTAACCCTAACCCTAACCCGAACCCTAAACCTAACCCTAACCCTAACCCGCACCTTAACCCGAACCCTAACCCTAACCCTAACCCGAACCCTAACCCTAACCCTAACCCTAACCTGAACACTAACCATAACCCGAACCCTAACCCTAACCCTAAACCTAACCCTAACCCGAACCCTAACCCTAACCCTAACTTAACCCTAATCCGAAACGTAACCCTAACCCTAAACCTAACCCTAACCCTAACACTATCCCCTAACCCTAACCTGAACCCTAACCCTAACCCTAACTGGAACCCGAAACCTAACCCCTAACCCTAACCCGAACCCGAACCCTAAACCTAACCATAAACCTAACCCTAAACCTAACCCGAACCCGAACCCTAACCTAACCCGAACCCTAACCCTAACCCTAAACCGAACCCGAACCCTAACCCGAACCCTAACACTAACCCTAACCCGAACCCGAACCCTAACACGAACCCTAACCCGAACACTAACCCTAACCCGAACCCTAACGCTAACCCTAATCCGAACCCTAAACCTAACCCTTACCCGAACCCGAACCCTAACCCTAACCCTAACCCGAACCCTAACCCTAACCCTAACACTAACCCTAACACTAACCCCTAACCATAACCCGAACCCTAACCCTAACCCTAACCCTAACCTGAACCTTAACCCGAACCCTAACCCTAACCCTAACCTAACCCTAATCCGAACCGTAACCCGAACCCTAAACCTAACCCTAAACCGAACCCTAACCCTCACACGAACCCTAACCCGAACACTAACCCTAACCCGAACCCTAACCCTAACCCTAAAACTTAACCACAACCCTAACCCTAAACCTAACCCTTACCCGAACCCTAACCCTAACCCTAACCCCAACCCTAATCCTAAACCTAACCCTAACCCTAACCCGAACCCTAACCATAACCCTAACCCGAACCCTAACCCTAACCCGAACCTGAACCCTAACCCTAAACCTAACCCTAAACCTAACACTAACCCGAACCCTAACCCTAACCCGAACCCAAACCCTAACCCTAAAACTAACCCGAACCCTAACCCTAACCCCAACCCTAACCCTAAACCTAACCCTAACCCAAACTCTAACCCGAACCCTAACCCTAACCATAACCCTAACCCGAACCCTAACCCTAACCTTAATCCGAACCCTAACCCCTAACCCGAAACCGAACCCGAACCCTAAACCGAATCCGAACCGTAACCCTACCCCGAACCTGAACCCAAACCCTAACCCTAAACCTAAACCTAACCCTACCCTAACCCTAAACCTAACCCTAACCCTAACCCTAACCCTAACCCTAACGCGAACCCTAACCCTAACCCTAACCCGAACCCTAACCCTAACCCGAACCCTAACCTGAACCCTAACCCAATCCCTAACCCGAACCCTAACCCGAACCCTAAACCGAAACCTAACCCGAACCCTAACCCTAACCCTAACCCGAACCCTAACTCAAACACTAACCCTAACCCTAACCCTAAACCTAAACCAAACCCTAACCTGAACCCTAACCCTAACCCTAAACCTAACCTGAACCCTAACCCTAACCCTAATCGTAACCCTAACACGAACCCTAACCCTAACCCTAACCCTAACACTAATCCTAACCCGAACCCTAACCTTAACCCTAACCCTAACCCTAACCCGTAACCCTAACCCGAACCCTAACCCTAACTCGAACCCTAACCCTAAATCTAACCCTAACCCTAACTTGAACCCTAACCCTAACCCTAACCCGAACACTAACCCTAACCCGAACCCTAACGCTAACCCTAATCCGAACCCTAACCCTAACCCTTACCCGAACCCGAACCCTAACCCTAACCCTAAGCCGAAACCTATCCCTAACCCTTACCCTAACCCTAACACTAACCCCTAACCCTAACCCGAAACCTAACCCTAACCCTAACCCTAACCTGAACCTTAACCCGAACCCTAACCCTAACCCTAATCCGAACCCAAACCCTAACCCTAACCCAAACCCGAAAACTAACCCTTACCCGAACCCTAACCGTAACCCTAACCCTAACCCGAACCCTAACCCTAACCCTAACCCGAACCCACCCCTAACCCTACACTAACCCTAACGCGAACCCTAACCCTAACCCTAAACTTAAACCTAACCCTAAACCCAAACCTAACCCTAACCCGAAACCTAACCCTAACGCTAAACCTCACGCTAACCCTAAACCCTAACCCTAAACCTAACCGTAACCCTAACCCTAACCCTAAAACTTAACCCCAACCCTAACCCTAAACCTAACCCTTACCAGAACCCTAACCCTAACCCTAACCCGAACCCTTAACCTAACCCTAACCCTAACCCGAACCCGAACCCTAACCCTAACCCTAAACCTAAACCTAACCCTAACCCGAACCCTAAACCTAACCCGAACCTGAAACCTAACCCTAACCCTAACCCTAACCCCAACCCTAACCCTAACACTAACCCTAACCCTAAATCGAAACCTAACCCTAACCCTAACCCTAACCCGAAACCGAACCCTAACCCTAACCCCTAACCCTAACCCTACCCCTAACACGAAACATAACCCTAACCCGAACCCTAACCCTAACCCGAACCCTAATCCTAACCCTAACCCTAACCCAAACACTAACCCTAACCCGAACCCTAACCCTAATCCTAATCCGAACCCTAACCCTAACCCTAACCATAACCCGAACCCGAACCCTAACCCTAACCGTAACCATAACCCGAACCCTAACCCTAACCCTAACCCTAACCCGAACCTTAAACCGAACACTAACCCTAACCCTAACCCGAACCCTAACCCTAACCCTAACCCTAACCCAAACACTAACCCTAACCCGAAAACTAACCCGAAACCTAAACCTAACCCTAACCCTAAACCTAACCCGAACCCGAACCCTAACACGAACCCGAACCCTAACCCTAATCCGAACCCTAACCCTAACTCTAACCCTAACCCGAAACCGAAACCGAACCCTAACCCTAACCCGAAACCTAACCCTAACCCTAACCCTAACCCGAACCCTAAACCTAACCCTAACCCTAACCCGCACCTTAACCCGAACCCTAACCCTACCCTAACCCGAACCCTAACCCTAACCCTAACCCTAACCTGAACACTAACCATAACCCGAACCCTAACCCTAACCCTAAACCTAACCCTAACCCGAACCCTTACCCTAACCCTAACTTAACCCTAATCCGAACCGTAACCCTAACCCTAAACCTAACACTAACCCTAACACTATCCCCTAACCCTAACCTGAACCCTAACCCTAACCCTAACCGGAACCCGAAACCTAACCCCTAACCCTAACCCGAACCCGAACCCTAAACCTAACCATAAACCTAACCCTAAACCTAACCCGAACCCGAACCCTAACCTAACCCGAACCCTAAACCTAACCCTAAACCGAACCCGAACCCTAACCCGAACCCTAACCCTAACCCTAACCCGAACCCGAACCCTAACACGAACCCTAACCCGAACACTAACCCTAACCCGAACCCTAACGCTAACCCTAATCCGAACCCTAAACCTAACCCTTACACGAACCCGAACCCTAACCCTAACCCTAACCCGAACCCTAACCCTAAACCTAACCCTAACACTAACCCTAACACTAACCCCTAACCATAACCCGAACCCTAACCCTAACCCTAACCCTAACGTGAACCTTAACCCGAACCCTAATCCTAACCCTAACCTAACTCTAATCCGAACCGTAACCCGAACCCTAAACCTAACCCTAAACCGAACCCTAACCCTCACACGAACCCTAACCCGAACACTAATCCTAACCCGAACCCTAACGCTAACCCTAACCCGAACCCTAACCCGAACCCTAACCCTAACCCTAACCCTAACGCGAACCCTAACCCTAACCCTAAACCAAAACCTAACCCTAACCCGAACCCTAACCCTAACCCGAAACCTAACCCTAACCCTAACCCTAACCCTAACCCTAACCCTAACCCCTAACCCTAACCCTAACCGTAACCCTAACCCTAACCCTAAAACTTAACCACAACCCTAACCCTAAACCTAACCCTTACCCGAACCCTAACCCTAACCCTAAACCCAAACCTAATCCTGAACCTAACCCTAACCCTAACCCGAACCCTAACCATAACCCTAACCCGAACCCTAACCCTAACCCGAACCCGAACCCTAACCCTAACCCTAACCCTAAACCTAACCCTAACCCGAACCCTAACCCTAACCCGAACCCAAACCCTAACCCTAAAACTAACCCTAACCCTAACCCTAACCCCAACCCTAACCCTAACCCTAACCCTAACCCGAACCCGAACCCTAACCCTAACCCCTAACCCTAATCCTACCCCTAACCCGAACCCTAACCCTAAACCGAACCCTAACCCTAACCCGAACCCTAACCCTAACCCTAACCCTAACCCGAACACTAACCCTAACCCGAACGCTAACCCTAATCCTAATCCGAACCCTAACCCTAACCCTAACCCTAACCCGAACCCGAACCCTAACCCTAACCGTAACCCTAACCCGAACCCTAACCCTAACCCTAACCCGAACCTTAAACAGGACCCTAAACCTAACCCTAACCCGAACCCTAACCCTAACCCTAACCCTAACCCGAACACTAACCCTAACCCAAAACCTAACCCTAACCCTAACCCTAACCCGAACCCTAGCCCTACCCTAACCTAACCCTAATCGAACCCTAACCCTAACCCTAACCCTAACCCTAACCCTAACACTAACCCCTAACCCTAACCAGCACCCTAACCCGAACCCTAACCCTAACCCTACCCGGAACCCTAACCCTAACCCTAACCCGAACCCGAACCCTAACCCCTTACCCGAATCCTAACCCTAACCCGAACCCGAATCCAAACCCTAACCCTAACCTTAACCCCGAACCCGAACCCGAACCCTATCCCGAACCCTAACCCGAACCCGAATCCAAACCCTAACCCTAACCCTAACCCGAACCCTAACCCGAACCCTAACCCGAACCCCAACCCTAAACCTAACCCGAACCCGATCCCTAACCCTAACCGAAACCTAACCCTACACCGAACCTTAAACCTAACTCTAACCCTAACCCGAACCCTAACCCTAACCCTAACCCGAACCCTAACCCTAACCCTAACTCGATCCCTAACACTAACCCGAACCCTAACCCTAAAACTAACCCTAACCCTAACCCTAACACGAACCCTAACCCGAACCCTAACTCGAACACTAACCCTAACCCTAACCCGAAACCTAACCCTAACCCTAACCCTAACCCTAACCCGAACCCTAACCCGAACCCTAACTCTAACCCTAAACCTAACCCTAACCCGAAACCTAACCCGAACCCTAACCCGAACCCTAACCTGAACCCTAACCCTAACCCTAACCCGAACCCTAAAACTAACCCTAACCCAAACTCTAACCCGAACCCTAACCCTAACCATAACCCTAACCCGAACACTAACCCAAACCCTAACCCGAACCCTAACCCCTAATCCGAACCCGAACCCGAACCCTAACCCGAACCCGAACCCTAACCCTACCCCGAACCCGAAACCAAACCATAACCCTAACCCTAACCCGAACCCTAACCCTAACCCTAACCCTAACCCGTACCCTAACCCTAAACCTAACCCTAACCCTAACCCTAACCCTAACCCTAACCCTAACCCTAACCCGAACCCTAACCCTAACCCTAACCCGAACCCTAAAACTAACCCGAACCCTAACCCGAACCCTAACCCGATCCCTAACCCGTACCCTAACCCGAACCCTAAACCCAACCCTAACCCGAACCCTAACCCTAACCCTAACCCTAACTCGAACCCTAACCCAAACACTAACCCTAACCCTAACCCGAACCGTAACCCTAAACCTAAACCAAACCCTAACCCAAACCTTAAAACTAACCCTAACCCTAAACCGAACCCTAACCCTAACCCTAACCCTAACCCTAACCCGAACCCTAACCCTAACCCTAACCCTAACACTAACCCTAACCCGAACCCTAACCCTAACCCGAACCCTAACCCTAACCCTAACCCGAACACTAACCCTACCCCGAACCCGAACCCAAACCATAACCCTAACCCTAACCCTAACCAACCCGTACCCTAACCCTAAACCTAACCCTAACCCTAACCCTAACCCTAACCCGAACCCTAACCCTAACCCTAACCCGAACCCTAAAACTAACCCGAACCCTAACCCGAACCCTAACCCGATCCCTAACCCGAACCCTAACCCGAACCCTAAACCGAACCCTAACCCGAACCCTAACCCAAACACTAACCCTAACCCTAACCCGAACCGTAACTCTAAACCTAAACCAAACCCTAACCCAAACCTTAAACCTAAACCTAACCCTAACTCGAACCCTAACCCTAAATCTAACCCTAACCCTAACTTGAACCCTAACCCTAACCCTAACCCGAACACTAAACCTAACCCTAACCCGAACCCTAACCCGAACCCTAACCCTAAAACTAACCCTAACCCTGACCCGAACCCTAACACTAAACCTAACCCTAACCCTAACCCGAACCCTATCACTGACCCTAACCGGAACCCTAACCCTAACCCTAAACCGAACCCGAACCCTAACCCCTTACCCGAATCCTACCCCTAAACCGAACCCTAACCCGAACCCTAACCCTAACCCTAAACCCGAACCCGAACCCTAACCCTAACCCTAACCCTAACCCAAACCCTAACCCGAACCCTAACCCGAACCCCAACACTACCCCTAACCCGAACCGAACCCTAACCCTAACCCGAACCCTAACCCGAATCCTAACCCTAAATCTGACCTGAACACTAACCCCTAACCCTAACCCGAACCCGAACCCTAACCCGAACCCTAACCTTAACCCTAACCCGATCCCGAACCCTAACCCTAACCCGAACCCTAACCCGAATCCTAACCCTAAATCTGACCTGAACACTAACCCCTAACCCTAACCCGAACCCGAACCCTAACCCGAACCCTAACCGTAACCCGAATCCTAACCCTAACCCTAACCCGAACCCTAAACCTAACCCTAACCCTATCCCGCACCTTAACCCGAACCCTAACCCTAACCCTAACCCGAACCCTAACCCTAACCCTAACCCTAACCTGAACTCTAACCATAACCCGAACCCTAACCCTAACCCTAAACCTAACCCTAACCCGAACCCTAACCCTAACCCTAACTTAACCCTAATCCGAACCGTAACCCTAACCCTAAACCTAACCCTAACCCTAACACTATCCCCTAACCCTAACCCGAACCCTAACCCTAACCGTAACCGGAACCCGAAACCTAACCCCTAACCCTAACCCGAACCCGAAACCTGAACCTAACCCTAACCCTAAACCTAACCCTAACCCGAACCCTAACCCTAACCGTAACCCTAACCCTAACCCTAACCCTAACCCGAACACTAACCCTAACCCGAACCCTAACCCTAATCCTAATCCGAACCCTAAACCTAACCCTAAACCTAAACCGAACCCGAACCCTAACCCTAACCGTAACCCTAACCCGAACCCTAACCCTAACCCTAACCCGAACCTTAAACCGAACCCTAATCCTAACCCTAACCCGAACCCTAACCCTAACCCTAACCCGAACACTAACCCTAACCCGAAACCTAACCCTAACCCTAACCCTAACCCGAACCCTCACCCTAACCCTAACCTAACCCTAATCGAACCCTAACCCTAACCCTAAAACTAACCCTAACCCTAACACTAACCCCTCACCCTAACCAGAACCCTAACCCGAACCCTAACCCTAACCCTACCCGGAACCCTAACCCTAACCCTAACCCGAACCCGAACCCTAAACCCTTACCCGAATCCTAACCCTAACCCGAACCCGAATCCAAACACTAACCCTAACCTTAACCCCGAACCCGAACCCGAACCCTAACCCTAACCCTAAACCGAACCCTAAACCGAACCCTAACCCGAACCCCAACCCTAACCCTAACCCGAACCCGAACCCTAACCCTAACCGAACCCTAACCCTACACCGAACCTTAACCCTAACTCTAACCCTAACCCGAACCCTACCCCTAACCCTAACCCGAACCCTAACCCTAACCCTAACTCGATCCCTAACCCGAACCCGAACCCTAACCCTAAAACTAACCCTAACCCTAACCCTAACCCCAACCTAACCCTAACCCTAACCCTAACACGAACCCGAAACCTAACCCTAACCCCTAACCCTAACCCTACCCCTAACCCGAACCCTAACCCTAACCCGAACCCTAACCCTAACCCTAACCCTAACCCGAACACTAACCCTAACCCGAACCCTAACCCTAATCCTAATCTGAACCCTAACCCTAACCCTAACCCTAACCCGAACCCAAACCCTAACCCGAACACTAACCCTAACCCTAACCCTAACCCGAACACTAACCCTAACCCGAAACCTAACCCTAATCCTAATCCGAACCCTAAACCTAACCCTAACCCTAAACCGAACCCGAACCCTAACCCTAACCGTAACCCTAACCCGAACACTAACCCTAACCCTAACCCGAACCTTAAACCGAACCCTAAACCTAACCCTAACCCGAACCCTAACCCTAACCCTAACCCTACCCGAACACTAACCCTAACCCGAAACCTAACCCAAACCCTAACCCTAACCCGAACCCTAACCCTAACCCTAACCTAACCCTAATCGAACCCTAACCCTAACCCTAACACTAACCCTAACCCTAACACTAACCCCTCACCCTAACCAGAACCCTAACCCGAACCCTAACCCTAACCCTACCCGGAACCCTCACCCTAACCCTAACCCGAACCCGATCCCTAACCCCTTACCCGAATCGTAACCCTAACCCGAACCCGAATCCAAACCCTAACCCTAACCTTAACCCCGAACCCGAACCCGAACCCTAACCCTAACCCTAAACCGAACCCTAACCCGAACCCTAACCCGAACCCCAACCCTAACCCTAACCCAAACCCGAACCCTAACCCTAACCGAACCCTAACCCTACACCGAACCTTAACCCTAACTCTAACCCTAACCCGAACCCTAACCCTAAACCTAAACCGAACCCTAACCCTAACCCTAACTCGATCCCTAACCCTAACCCGAACTCTAACCCTAAAACTAACCCTAACCCTAACCCTAACACGAACCCTAACCCGAACCCTAACTCGAACCCTAACCCTAACCCTAACCCGAAACCTAACCCTAACCCTAACCCTAACCCGAACCCTAACCCTAACCCTTACTCTAACCCTAAACCTAACCCTAACACGAAACCTAACCCTAACCCTAACCCGAACCCTAACCTGAACCCTAACCCTAACCCGAACCCTAAACCTAACCCTTACCCAAACTCTAACCCGAACCCTCACCCTAACCATAACCCTAACCCGAACCCTAACCCTAACCCTAACCCGAACCCTAACCCGTAACCCGAACCCGAACCCGAACCCTAACGCGAACCCGAACCCTAACCCTACCCCGAACCCGAACCCAAACCATAACCCTAACCCTAACCCGAACCCTAACCCTAACCCTAACCCTAACCCTAACCCGTACCCTAACCCTAAACCTAACCCTAACCCTAACCCTAACCCTAACCCGAACCCTAACCCTAACCCTAACCCGAACCCTAAAACTAACCCGAACCCTAACCCGAACCCTAACCCGATCCCTAACCCGAACCCTAACCCGAACCCTAAACCGAACCCTAACCCGAACCCTAACCCAAACACTAACCCTAACCCTAACCCGAACCGTAACCCTAAACCTAAACCAAACCCTAACCCAAACCTTAAACCTAAACCTAACCCTAACTCGAACCCTAACCCTAAATCTAACCCTAACCCTAACTTGAACCCTAACCCTAACCCTAACCCGAACACTAAACCTAACCCTAACCCGAACCCTAACCCGAACCCTAACCCTAAAACTAACCCTAACCCTGACCCGAACCCTAACACTAAACCTAACCCTAACCCTAACCCGAACCCTATCACTGACCCTAACCGGAACCCTAACCTTAACCCTAAACCGAACCCGAACCCTAACCCTAACCCTAACCCTAACCCAAACCCTAACCCGAACCCTAACCCGAACCCCAACACTAACCCTAACCCGAACCGAACCCTAACCCTAACCCGAACCCTAACCCGAATCCTAACCCTAAATCTGACCTGAACACTAACCCCTAACCCTAACCCGAACCCGAACCCTAACCCGAACCCTAACCTTAACCCTAACCCGATCCCGAACCCTAACCCTAACCCGAACCCTAACCCGAATCCTAACCCTAAATCTGACCTGAACACTAACCCCTAACCCTAACCCGAACCCGAACCCTAACCCGAACCCTAACCCTAACCCGAATCCTAACCCTAACCCTAACCCTAACCCGAACCGTAAACCTAACCCTAACCCGATCCCGCACCTTAACCCGAACCCTAACCCTAACCTAACCCGAACCCTAACCCTAACCCTAACCCTAACCTGAACACTAACCATAACCCGAACCCTAACCCTAACCCTAAACCTAACCCTAACCCGAACCCTAACCCTAACCCTAACTTAACCCTAATCCGAACAGTAACCCTAACCCTAAACCTAACCCTAACCCTAACACTATCCCCTAACCCTAACCCGAACCCTAACCCTAACCGTAACCGGAACCCGAAACCTAACCCCTAACCCTAACCCGAACCCGAAACCTGAACCTAACCCTAACCCTAAACCTAACCCTAACCCGAACCCTAAACCTAACCCGAACCCGAACCCTAACCCTAAAACTAACCCTAACCCTAACCCTAACCCCAACCTAACCCTAACCCTAACCCTAACACGAACCCGAAACCTAACCCCTTACCCGAATCCTAACCCTAACCCGAACCCGAATCCAAACCCTAACCCTAACCTTAACCCCGAACCCGAACCCGAACCCAAACCATAACCCTAACCCTAACCCTAACCAACCCTAACCCGAACCCGAACCCTAACCCTAACCCCTAAACCTAACCCTACCCCTAACCCGAACCCTAACCCTAACCCGAACCCTAACCCTAACCCGAACACTAACCCTAACCCTAACCCTAACCCAAACACTAACCCTAACCCGAAACCTAACCCTAATCCTAATCCGAACCCTAAACCTAACCCTAAACCTAAACCGAACCCGAACCCTAACCCTAACCGTAACCCTAACCCGAACCCTAACCCTAACCCTAACCCGAACCTTAAACCGAACCCTAAACCTAACCCTAACCCGAACCCTAACCCTAACCCTAACCCGAACCCTACCCCTAACCCTAACCCGAACCCTAACCCTAACCCTAACTCGATCCCTAACCCTAACCCGAACCCTAACCCTAAAACTAACCCTAACCCTAACCCTAACACGAACCCTAACCTGAACCCTAACTCGAACCCTAACCCTAACCCTAACCCGAAACCTAACCCTAACCATAACCCTAACCCTAACCCGAACCATAACCCTAACCCTAACTCTAACCCTAAACCTAACCCTAACCCGAAACCTAACCCTAACCCTAACCCGAACCCTAACCTGAACCCTAACCCTAACCCGAACCCTAAACCTAACCCTAACCCAAACTCTAACCCGAACCCTAACCCTAACCATAACCCTAACCCGAACCCTAACCCTAACCCTAACCCGAACACTAACCCCTAACCCGAACCCGAACCCGAACCCTAACGCGAACCCGAACCCTAAACCTACCCCGAACCCGAACCCAAACCATAACCCTAACCCTAACCCGAACCCTAACCCTAACCCTAACCCTAACCCGTACCCTAAACCTAAACCTAACCCTAACCCTAACCCTAACCCTAACCCTAACCCTAACCCGAACCCTAAACCTAACCCGAACCCTAAAACTAACCCGAACCCTAACCCGAACCCTAACCCGATCCCTAACCCGAACCCTAACCCGAACCCTAAACCGAACCCTAAACCGAACCCTAACCCTAACCCTAACCCGAACCCTAACCCAAACACTAACCCTAACCCTATCCCGAACCGGAAACCTAAACCTAAACCAAACCCTAACCCAAACCTTAAAACTAAACCTAACCCTAACCCGAACCCTAACCCTAACCCTAACCCTAACCCTAACCCGAACCCTAACCCTAACCCTAACCCTAACACTAACCCTAACCCGAACCCTAACCTTAACCCTAACCCTAACCCTAACCCCTAACCCTAACCCGAACCCTAACCCTAACTCGAACCCTAACCCTAAATCTAACCCTAACCCTAACTTGAACCCTAACCCTAACCCTAACCCGAACACTAACCCTAACCCGAAACCTAACGCTAACCCTAATCCGAACCCTAACCCTAACCCTTACCCGAACCCGAACCCTAACCCTAAACCTAACCCGAACCCTAACCCTAACCCTTACCCTAACCCTAACACTAACCCCTAACCCTAACCCGAACCCTAACCCTAACCCTAACCCTAACCTGAACCTTAACCCGAACCCTAACCCTAACCCTAATCCGAACCCAAACCCTAACCCTAACCCAAACCCGAAAACTAACCCTAACCCGAACCCTAACCGTAACCCTAACCCTAACCCTAACCCGAACCCTAACCCTAACCCTAACCTGAACCCTAACCCTAACCCTAACACTAACCCTAACGCGAACCCTAACCCTAACCCTAAACTTAAACCTAACCCTAAACCCGAACCTAACCCTAACCCGAAACCTAACCCTAACCCTAACCCTCACGCTAACCCTAACCCCTAACCCTAAATCTAACCGTAACCCTAACCCTAACCCTAAAACTTAACCCCAACCCTAACCCTAAACCTAACCCTTACCAGAACCCTAACCCTAACCCTAACCCGAACCCTAAACCTAACCCTAACCCTAACCCTAACCCGAACCCTAACCCTGACCCTAACCCGAACCCTAACCCTAACCCGAACCCGAACCCTAACCCTAACCCTAACCCTAAACCTAACCCTAACCCGAACCCTAAACCTAACCCGAACCCGAAACCTAACCCTAACTCTAACCCTAACCCCAACCCTAACCCTAACACTAACCCTAACCCTAAATCGAAACCTAACCCTAACCCTAACCCTAACCCGAAACCGAACCCTAACCCTAACCCCTAACCCTAACCCTACCCCTAACCCGAAACATAACCCTAACCCGAACCCTAACCCTAACCCGAACCCTAATCCTACCCTAACCCTAACCCAAACACTAACCCTAACCCGAACCCTAACCCTAACCCTAATCCGAACTCTAACCCTAACCCTAACCATAACCCGAACCCGAACCCTAACCCTAACCGTAACCATAACCCGAACCCTAAACCTAACCCTAACACTAACCCGAACCTTAAACCGAACCCTAAACCTAACCCTAACCCGAACCCTAACCCTAACCCTAACCCTATCCCGAACACTAACCCTAACCCGAAACCTAACCCGAAACCTAAACCTAACCCTAACCCGAACCCTAACCCTAAACCTAACCCGAACCCGAACCCTAACACGAACCCTAACCCTAACCCTAATCCGAAACCTAACCCTAACTCTAACCCTAAACCTAACCTGTACCCGAACCCTAACCCTAACCCGAATCCTAACCCTAACCCTAACCCTAACCCGAACCCTAAACCTAACCCTAACCCTATCCCGCACCTTAACCCGAACCCTAACCCTAACCCTAACCCGAACCCTAACCCTAACCCTAACCCTAACCTGAACACTAACCATAACCCGAACCCTAACCCTAACCCTAAACCTAACCCTAACCCGAACCCTAACCCTAACCCTAACTTAACCCTAATCCGAACCGTAACCCTAACCCTAAACCTAACCCTAACCCTAACACTATCCCCTAACCCTAACCCGAACCCTAACCCTAACCGTAACCGGAACCCGAAACCTAACCCCTAACCCTAACCCGAACCCGAAACCTGAACCTAACCCTAACCCTAAACCTAACCCTAACCCGAACCCTAACCCTAACCCGAACCCGAAACCTAACCCTAAAACTAACCCTAACCCTAACCCTAACCCCAACCTAACCCTAACCCTAACCCTAACACGAACCCGAAACCTAACCCTAACCCCTAACCCTAACCCTACCCCTAACCCGAACCCTAACCCTAACCCGAACCCTAACCCTAACCCTAACCCGAACACTAACACTAACCCGAACCCTAACCCTAATCCTAATCTGAACCCTAACCCTAACCCTAACCCTAACCCGAACCCTAACCCTAACCCGAACACTAACCCTAACCCTAACCCTAACCCGAACACTAACCCTAACCCGAAACCTAACCCTAATCCTAATCCGAACCCTAAACCTAACCCTAACCCTAAACCGAACCCGAACCCTAACCCTAACCGTAACCCTAACCCGAACACTAACCCTACCCTAACCCGAACCTTAAACCGAACCCTAAACCTAACCCTAACCCGAACCCTAACCCTAACCCTAACCCTACCCGAACACTAAACCTAACCCGAAACCTAACCCAAACCCTAACCCTAACCCGAACCCTAACCCTAACCTAACCCTAATCGAACCCTAACCCTAACCCTAACACTAACCCTAACCCTAACACTAACCCCTCACCCTAACCAGAACCCTAACCCGAACCCTAACCCTAACCCTACCCGGAACCCTCACCCTAACCCTAACCCGAACCCGATCCCTAACCCCTTACCCGAATCGTAACCCTAACCCGAACCCGAATCCAAACCCTAACCCTAACCTTAACCCCGAACCCGAACCCGAACCCTAACCCTAACCCTAAACCGAACCCTAACCCGAACCCTAACCCGAACCCCAACCCTAACCCTAACCCAAACCCGAACCCTAACCCTAACCGAACCCTAACCCTACACCGAACCTTACCCTAACTCTAACCCTAACCCGAACCCTAACCCTAAACCTAAACCGAACCCTAACCCTAACCCTAACTCGATCCCTAACCCTAACCCGAACTCTAACCCTAAAACTAACCCTAACCCTAACCCTAACACGAACCCTAACCCGAACCCTAACTCGAACCCTAACCCTAACCCTAACCCGAAACCTAACCCTAACCCTAACCCTAACCCGAACCCTAACCCTAACCCTTACTCTAACCCTAAACCTAACCCTAACACGAAACCTAACCCTAACCCTAACCCGAACCCTAACCTGAACCCTAACCCTAACCCGAACCCTAAACCTAACCCTTACCCAAACTCTAACCCGAACCCTCACCCTAACCATAACCCTAACCCGAACCCTAACCCTAACCCTAACCCGAACCCTAACCCCTAACCCGAACCCGAACCCGAACCCTAACGCGAACCCGAACCCTAACCCTACCCCGAACCCGAACCCAAACCATAACCCTAACCCTAACCCGAACCCTAACCCTAACCCTAACCCTAACCCTAACCCGTACCCTAACCCTAAACCTAACCCTAACCCTAACCCTAACCCTAACCCGAACCCTAACCCTAACCCTAACCCGAACCCTAAAACTAACCCGAACCCTAACCCGAACCCTAACCCGATCCCTAAACCGAACCCTAACCCGAACCCTAAACCGAACCCTAACCCGAACCCTAACCCAAACACTAACCCTAACCCTAACCCGAACCGTAACTCTAAACCTAAACCAAACCCTAACCCAAACCTTAAACCTAAACCTAACCCTAACTCGAACCCTAACCCTAAATCTAACCCTAACCCTAACTTGAACCCTAACCCTAACCCTAACCCGAACACTAAACCTAACCCTAACCCGAACCCTAACCCGAACCCTAACCCTAAAACTAACCCTAACCCTGACCCGAACCCTAACACTAAACCTAACCCTAACCCTAACCCGAACCCTATCACTGACCCTAACCGGAACCCTAACCCTAACCCTAAACCGAACCCGAACCCTAACCCCTTACCCGAATCCTACCCCTAAACCGAACCCTAACCCGAACCCTAACCCTAACCCTAAACCCGAACCCGAACCCTAACCCTAACCCTAACCCTAACCCAAACCCTAACCCGAACCCTAACCCGAACCCCAACACTAACCCTAACCCGAACCGAACCCTAACCCTAACCCGAACCCTAACCCGAATCCTAACCCTAAATCTGACCTGAACACTAACCCCTAACCCTAACCCGAACCCGAACCCTAACCCGAACCCCAACACTAACCCTAACCCGAACCGAACCCTAACCCTAACCCGAACCCTAACCCGAATCCTAACCCTAAATCTGACCTGAACACTAACCCCTAACCCTAACCCGAACCCGAACCCTAACCCGAACCCTAACCTTAACCCTAACCCGATCCCGAACCCTAACCCTAACCCGAACCCTAACCCGAATCCTAACCCTAAATCTGACCTGAACACTAACCCCTAACCCTAACCCGAACCCGAACCCTAACCCGAACCCTAACCCTAACCCGAATCCTAACCCTAACCCTAACCCGAACCCTAAACCTAACCCTAACCCTATCCCGCACCTTAACCCGAACCCTAACCCTAACCCTAACCCGAACCCTAACCCTAACCCTAACCCTAACCTGAACACTAACCATAACCCGAACCCTAACCCTAACCCTAAACCTAACCCTAACCCGAACCCTAACCCTAACCCTAACTTAACCCTAATCCGAACCGTAACCCTAACCCTAAACCTAACCCTAACCCTAACACTATCCCCTAAACCTAACCCGAACCCTAACCCTAACCGTAACCGGAACCCGAAACCTAACCCCTAACCCTAACCCGAACCCGAAACCTGAACCTAACCCTAACCCTAAACCTAACCCTAACCCGAACCCTAACCCTAACCCGAACCCGAACCCTAACCCTAAAACTAACCCTAACCCTAACCCTAACCCCAACCTAACCCTAACCCTAACCCTAACACGAACCCGAAACCTAACCCCTTACCCGAATCCTAACCCTAACCCGAACCCGAATCCAAACCCTAACCCTAACCTTAACCCCGAACCCGAACCCGAACCCAAACCATAACCCTAACCCTAACCCTAACCAACCCTAACCCGAACCCGAACCCTAACCCTAACCCCTAACCCTAACCCTACCCCTAACCCGAACCCTAACCCTAACCCGAACACTAACCCTAACCCGAACACTAACCCTAACCCTAACCCTAACCCAAACACTAACCCTAACCCGAAACCTAACCCTAATCCTAATCCGAACCCTAAACCTAACCCTAAACCTAAACCGAACCCGAACCCTAACCCTAACCGTAACCCTAACCCGAACCCTAACCCTAACCCTAACCCGAACCTTAAACCGAACCCTAATCCTAACCCTAACCCGAACCCTAACCCTAACCCTAACCCGAACACTAACCCTAACCCGAAACCTAACCCTAACCCTAACCCTAACCCGAACCCTCACCCTAACCCTAACCTAACCCTAATCGAACCCTAACCCTAACCCTAAAACTAACCCTAACCCTAACACTAACCCCTCACCCTAACCAGAACCCTAACCCGAACCCTAACCCTAACCCTACCCGGAACCCTAACCCTAACCCTAACCCGAACCCGAACCCTAAACCCTTACCCGAATCCTAACCCTAACCCGAACCCGAATCCAAACACTAACCCTAACCTTAACCCCGAACCCGAACCCGAACCCTAACCCTAACCCTAAACCGAACCCTAAAACGAACCCTAACCCGAACCCCAACCCTAACCCTAACCCGAACCCTAACCCTAACCGAACCCTAACCCTACACCGAACCTTAACCCTAACTCTAACCCTACCCCTAACCCGAACCCTAACCCTAACCCGAACCCTAACCCTAACCCTAACCCTAACCCGAACACTAACCCTAACCCGAACCCTAACCCTAATCCTAATCTGAACCCTAACCCTAACCCTAACCCTAACCCGAACCCTAACCCTAACCCGAACACTAACCCTAACCCTAACACTAACCCGAACACTAACCCTAACCCGAAACCTAACCCTAATCCTAATCCGAACCCTAAACCTAACCCTAACCCTAAACCGAACCCGAACCCTAACCCTAACCGTAACCCTAACCCGAACACTAACCCTAACCCTAACCCGAACCTTAAACCGAACCCTAAACCTAACCCTAACCCGAACCCTAACCCTAACCCTAACCCTACCCGAACACTAAACCTAACCCGAAACCTAACCCAAACCCTAACCCTAACCCGAACCCTAACCCTAACCCTAACCTAACCCTAATCGAACCCTAACCCTAACCCTAACACTAACCCTAACCCTAACACTAACCCCTCACCCTAACCAGAACCCTAACCCGAACCCTAACCCTAACCCTACCCGGAACCCTCACCCTAACCCTAACCCGAACCCGATCCCTAACCCCTTACCCGAATCGTAACCCTAACCCGAACCCGAATCCAAACCCTAACCCTAACCTTAACCCCGAACCCGAACCCGAACCCTAAACCTAACCCTAAACCGAACCCTAACCCGAACCCTAACCCGAACCCCAACCCTAACCCTAACCCAAACCCGAACCCTAACCCTAACCGAACCCTAACCCTACACCGAACCTTAACCCTAACTCTAACCCTAACCCGAACCCTAACCCTAAAACTAACCCTAACCCTAACCCTAACCCCAACCTAACCCTAACCCTAACCCTAACACGAACCCGAAACCTAACCCCTTACCCGAATCCTAACCCTAACCCGAACCCGAATCCAAACCCTAACCCTAACCTTAACCCCGAACCCGAACCCGAACCCTATCCCGAACCCTAACCCGAACCCGAATCCAAACCCTAACCCTAACCCTAACCCGAACCCTAACCCGAACCCTAACCCGAACCCCAACCCTAACCCTAACCCGAACCCGATCCCTAACCCTAACCGAAACCTAACCCTACACCGAACCTTAAACCTAACTCTAACCCTAACCCGAACCCTAACCCTAACCCTAACCCGAACCCTAACCCTAACCCTAACTCGATCCCTAACACTAACCCGAACCCTAACCCTAAAACTAACCCTAACCCTAACCCTAACACGAACCCTAACCCGAACCCTAACTCGAACACTAACCCTAACCCTAACCCGAAACCTAACCCTAACCCTAACCCTAACCCTAACCCGAACCCTAACCCGAACCCTAACTCTAACCCTAAACCTAACCCTAACCCGAAACCTAACCCGAACCCTAACCCGAACCCTAACCTGAACCCTAACCCTAACCCTAACCCGAACCCTAAAACTAACCCTAACCCAAACTCTAACCCGAACCCTAACCCTAACCATAACCCTAACCCGAACACTAACCCAAACCCTAACCCGAACCCTAACCCCTAATCCGAACCCGAACCCGAACCCTAACCCGAACCCGAACCCTAACCCTACCCCGAACCCGAAACCAAAACATAACCCTAACCCTAACCCGAACCCTAACCCTAACCCTAACCCTAACCCGTACCCTAACCCTAAACCTAACCCTAACCCTAACCCTAACCCTAACCCTAACCCTAACCCTAACCCGAACCCTAACCCTAACCCTAACCCGAACCCTAAAACTAACCCGAACCCTAACCCGAACCCTAACCCGATCCCTAACCCGTACCCTAACCCGAACCCTAAACCCAACCCTAACCCGAACCCTAACCCTAACCCTAACCCTAACTCGAACCCTAACCCAAACACTAACCCTAACCCTAACCCGAACCGTAACCCTAAACCTAAACCAAACCCTAACCCAAACCTTAAAACTAACCCTAACCCTAAACCGAACCCTAACCCTAACCCTAACCCTAACCCTAACCCGAACCCTAACCCTAACCCTAACCCTAACACTAACCCTAACCCGAACCCTAACCCTAACCCGAACCCTAACCCTAACCCTAACCCGAACACTAACCCTACCCCGAACCCGAACCCAAACCATAACCCTAACCCTAACCCTAACCAACCCGTACCCTAACCCTAAACCTAACCCTAACCCTAACCCTAACCCTAACCCGAACCCTAACCCTAACCCTAACCCGAACCCTAAAACTAACCCGAACCCTAACCCGAACCCTAACCCGATCCCTAACCCGAACCCTAACCCGAACCCTAAACCGAACCCTAACCCGAACCCTAACCCAAACACTAACCCTAACCCTAACCCGAACCGTAACTCTAAACCTAAACCAAACCCTAACCCAAACCTTAAACCTAAACCTAACCCTAACTCGAACCCTAACCCTAAATCTAACCCTAACCCTAACTTGAACCCTAACCCTAACCCTAACCCGAACACTAAACCTAACCCTAACCCGAACCCTAACCCGAACCCTAACCCTAAAACTAACCCTAACCCTGACCCGAACCCTAACACTAAACCTAACCCTAACCCTAACCCGAACCCTATCACTGACCCTAACCGGAACCCTAACCCTAACCCTAAACCGAACCCGAACCCTAACCCCTTACCCGAATCCTACCCCTAAACCGAACCCTAACCCGAACCCTAACCCTAACCCTAAACCCGAACCCGAACCCTAACCCTAACCCTAACCCTAACCCAAACCCTAACCCGAACCCTAACCCGAACCCCAACACTAACCCTAACCCGAACCGAACCCTAACCCTAACCCGAACCCTAACCCGAATCCTAACCCTAAATCTGACCTGAACACTAACCCCTAACCCTAACCCGAACCCGAACCCTAACCCGAACCCTAACCTTAACCCTAACCCGATCCCGAACCCTAACCCTAACCCGAACCCTAACCCGAATCCTAACCCTAAATCTGACCTGAACACTAACCCCTAACCCTAACCCGAACCCGAACCCTAACCCGAACCCTAACCGTAACCCGAATCCTAACCCTAACCCTAACCCGAACCCTAAACCTAACCCTAACCCTATCCCGCACCTTAACCCGAACCCTAACCCTAACCCTAACCCGAACCCTAACCCTAACCCTAACCCTAACCTGAACACTAACCATAACCCGAACCCTAACCCTAACCCTAAACCTAACCATAACCCGAACCCTAACCCTAACCCTAACTTAACCCTAATCCGAACCGTAACCCTAACCCTAAACCTAACCCTAACCCTAACACTATCCCCTAACCCTAACCCGAACCCTAACCCTAACCGTAACCGGAACCCGAAACCTAACCCCTAACCCTAACCCGAACCCGAAACCTGAACCTAACCCTAACCCTAAACCTAACCCTAACCCGAACCCTAACCCTAACCCGAACCCGAACCCTAACCCTAAAACTAACCCTAACCCTAACCCTAACCCCAACCTAACCCTAACCCTAACCCTAACACGAACCCGAAACCTAACCCCTTACCCGAATCCTAACCCTAACCCGAACCCGAATCCAAACCCTAACCCTAACCTTAACCCCGAACCCGAACCCGAACCCAAACCATAACCCTAACCCTAACCCTAACCAACCCTAACCCGAACCCGAACCCTAACCCTAACCCCTAACCCTAACCCTACCCCTAACCCGAACCCTAACCCTAACCCGAACACTAACCCTAACCCGAACACTAACCCTAACCCTAACCCTAACCCAAACACTAACCCTAACCCGAACCCTAAAACTAACCCTAACCCAAACTCTAACCCGAACCCTAACCCTAACCATAACCCTAACCCGAACACTAACCCAAACCCTAACCCGAACCCTAACCCCTAATCCGAACCCGAACCCGAACCCTAACCCGAACCCGAACCCTAACCCTACCCCGAACCCGAAACCAAAACATAACCCTAACCCTAACCCGAACCCTAACCCTAACCCTAACCCTAACCCGTACCCTAACCCTAAACCTAACCCTAACCCTAACCCTAACCCTAACCCTAACCCTAACCCTAACCCGAACCCTAACCCTAACCCTAACCCGAACCCTAAAACTAACCCGAACCCTAACCCGAACCCTAACCCGATCCCTAACCCGTACCCTAACCCGAACCCTAAACCCAACCCTAACCCGAACCCTAACCCTAACCCTAACCCTAACTCGAACCCTAACCCAAACACTAACCCTAACCCTAACCCGAACCGTAACCCTAAACCTAAACCAAACCCTAACCCAAACCTTAAAACTAACCCTAACCCTAAACCGAACCCTAACCCTAACCCTAACCCTAACCCTAACCCGAACCCTAACCCTAACCCTAACCCTAACACTAACCCTAACCCGAACCCTAACCCTAACCCGAACCCTAACCCTAACCCTAACCCGAACACTAACCCTACCCCGAACCCGAACCCAAACCATAACCCTAACCCTAACCCTAACCAACCCGTACCCTAACCCTAAACCTAACCCTAACCCTAACCCTAACCCTAACCCGAACCCTAACCCTAACCCTAACCCGAACCCTAAAACTAACCCGAACCCTAACCCGAACCCTAACCCGATCCCTAACCCGAACCCTAACCCGAACCCTAAACCGAACCCTAACCCGAACCCTAACCCAAACACTAACCCTAACCCTAACCCGAACCGTAACTCTAAACCTAAACCAAACCCTAACCCAAACCTTAAACCTAAACCTAACCCTAACTCGAACCCTAACCCTAAATCTAACCCTAACCCTAACTTGAACCCTAACCCTAACCCTAACCCGAACACTAAACCTAACCCTAACCCGAACCCTAACCCGAACCCTAACCCTAAAACTAACCCTAACCCTGACCCGAACCCTAACACTAAACCTAACCCTAACCCTAACCCGAACCCTATCACTGACCCTAACCGGAACCCTAACCCTAACCCTAAACCGAACCCGAACCCTAACCCCTTACCCGAATCCTACCCCTAAACCGAACCCTAACCCGAACCCTAACCCTAACCCTAAACCCGAACCCGAACCCTAACCCTAACCCTAACCCTAACCCAAACCCTAACCCGAACCCTAACCCGAACCCCAACACTAACCCTAACCCGAACCGAACCCTAACCCTAACCCGAACCCTAACCCGAATCCTAACCCTAAATCTGACCTGAACACTAACCCCTAACCCTAACCCGAACCCGAACCCTAACCCGAACCCTAACCTTAACCCTAACCCGATCCCGAACCCTAACCCTAACCCGAACCCTAACCCGAATCCTAACCCTAAATCTGACCTGAACACTAACCCCTAACCCTAACCCGAACCCGAACCCTAACCCGAACCCTAACCGTAACCCGAATCCTAACCCTAACCCTAACCCGAACCCTAAACCTAACCCTAACCCTATCCCGCACCTTAACCCGAACCCTAACCCTAACCCTAACCCGAACCCTAACCCTAACCCTAACCCTAACCTGAACACTAACCATAACCCGAACCCTAACCCTAACCCTAAACCTAACCATAACCCGAACCCTAACCCTAACCCTAACTTAACCCTAATCCGAACCGTAACCCTAACCCTAAACCTAACCCTAACCCTAACACTATCCCCTAACCCTAACCCGAACCCTAACCCTAACCGTAACCGGAACCCGAAACCTAACCCCTAACCCTAACCCGAACCCGAAACCTGAACCTAACCCTAACCCTAAACCTAACCCTAACCCGAACCCTAACCCTAACCCGAACCCGAACCCTAACCCTAAAACTAACCCTAACCCTAACCCTAACCCCAACCTAACCCTAACCCTAACCCTAACACGAACCCGAAACCTAACCCCTTACCCGAATCCTAACCCTAACCCGAACCCGAATCCAAACCCTAACCCTAACCTTAACCCCGAACCCGAACCCGAACCCAAACCATAACCCTAACCCTAACCCTAACCAACCCTAACCCGAACCCGAACCCTAACCCTAACCCCTAACCCTAACCCTACCCCTAACCCGAACCCTAACCCTAACCCGAACACTAACCCTAACCCGAACACTAACCCTAACCCTAACCCTAACCCAAACACTAACCCTAACCCGAAACCTAACCCTAATCCTAATCCGAACCCTAAACCTAACCCTAAACCTAAACCGAACCCGAACCCTAACCCTAACCGTAACCCTAACCCGAACCCTAACCCTAACCCTAACCCGAACCTTAAACCGAACCCTAATCCTAACCCTAACCCGAACCCTAACCCTAACCCTAACCCGAACACTAACCCTAACCCGAAACCTAACCCTAACCCTAACCCTAACCCGAACCCTCACCCTAACCCTAACCTAACCCTAATCGAACCCTAACCCTAACCCTAAAACTAACCCTAACCCTAACACTAACCCCTCACCCTAACCAGAACCCTAACCCGAACCCTAACCCTAACCCTACCCGGAACCCTAACCCTAACCCTAACCCGAACCCGAACCCTAAACCCTTACCCGAATCCTAACCCTAACCCGAACCCGAATCCAAACACTAACCCTAACCTTAACCCCGAACCCGAACCCGAACCCTAACCCTAACCCTAAACCGAACCCTAAACCGAACCCTAACCCGAACCCCAACCCTAACCCTAACCCGAACCCGAACCCTAACCCTAACCGAACCCTAACCCTACACCGAACCTTAACCCTAACTCTAACCCTAACCCGAACCCTACCCCTAACCCTAACCCGAACCCTAACCCTAACCCTAACTCGATCCCTAACCCGAACCCGAACCCTAACCCTAAAACTAACCCTAACCCTAACCCTAACCCCAACCTAACCCTAACCCTAACCCTAACACGAACCCGAAACCTAACCCTAACCCCTAACCCTAACCCTACCCCTAACCCGAACCCTAACCCTAACCCGAACCCTAACCCTAACCCTAACCCTAACCCGAACACTAACCCTAACCCGAACCCTAACCCTAATCCTAATCTGAACCCTAACCCTAACCCTAACCCTAACCCGAACCCTAACCCTAACCCGAACACTAACCCTAACCCTAACCCTAACCCGAACACTAACCCTAACCCGAAACCTAACCCTAATCCTAATCCGAACCCTAAACCTAACCCTAACCCTAAACCGAACCCGAACCCTAACCCTAACCGTAACCCTAACCCGAACACTAACCCTAACCCTAACCCGAACCTTAAACCGAACCCTAAACCTAACCCTAACCCGAACCCTAACCCTAACCCTAACCCTACCCGAACACTAACCCTAACCCGAAACCTAACCCAAACCCTAACCCTAACCCGAACCCTAACCCTAACCCTAACCTAACCCTAATCGAACCCTAACCCTAACCCTAACACTAACCCTAACCCTAACACTAACCCCTCACCCTAACCAGAACCCTAACCCGAACCCTAACCCTAACCCTACCCGGAACCCTCACCCTAACACTAACCCGAACCCGATCCCTAACCCCTTACCCGAATCGTAACCCTAACCCGAACCCGAATCCAAACCCTAACCCTAACCTTAACCCCGAACCCGAACCCGAACCCTAACCCTAACCCTAAACCGAACCCTAACCCGAACCCTAACCCGAACCCCAACCCTAACCCTAACCCAAACCCGAACCCTAACCCTAACCGAACCCTAACCCTACACCGAACCTTAACCCTAACTCTAACCCTAACCCGAACCCTAACCCTAAACCTAAACCGAACCCTAACCCTAACCCTAACTCGATCCCTAACCCTAACCCGAACTCTAACCCTAAAACTAACCCTAACCCTAACCCTAACACGAACCCTAACCCGAACCCTAACTCGAACCCTAACCCTAACCCTAACCCGAAACCTAACCCTAACCCTAACCCTAACCCGAACCCTAACCCTAACCCTTACTCTAACCCTAAGCCTAACCCTAACACGAAACCTAACCCTAACCCTAACCCGAACCCTAACCTGAACCCTAACCCTAACCCGAACCCTAAACCTAACCCTTACCCAAACTCTAACCCGAACCCTCACCCTAACCATAACCCTAACCCGAACCCTAACCCTAACCCTAACCCGAACCCTAACCCGTAACCCGAACCCGAACCCGAACCCTAACGCGAACCCGAACCCTAACCCTACCCCGAACCCGAACCCAAACCATAACCCTAACCCTAACCCGAACCCTAACCCTAACCCTAACCCTAACCCGTACCCTAACCCTAAACCTAACCCTAACCCTAACCCTAACCCTAACCCGAACCCTAACCCTAACCCTAACCCGAACCCTAAAACTAACCCGAACCCTAACCCGAACCCTAACCCGATCCCTAACCCGAACCCTAACCCGAACCCTAAACCGAACCCTAACCCGAACCCTAACCCAAACACTAACCCTAACCCTAACCCGAACCGTAACCCTAAACCTAAACCAAACCCTAACCCAAACCTTAAACCTAAACCTAACCCTAACTCGAACCCTAACCCTAAATCTAACCCTAACCCTAACTTGAACCCTAACCCTAACCCTAACCCGAACACTAAACCTAACCCTAACCCGAACCCTAACCCGAACCCTAACCCTAAAACTAACCCTAACCCTGACCCGAACCCTAACACTAAACCTAACCCTAACCCTAACCCGAACCCTATCACTGACCCTAACCGGAACCCTAACCTTAACCCTAAACCGAACCCGAACCCTAACCCTAACCCTAACCCTAACCCAAACCCTAACCCGAACCCTAACCCGAACCCCAACACTAACCCTAACCCGAACCGAACCCTAACCCTAACCCGAACCCTAACCCGAATCCTAACCCTAAATCTGACCTGAACACTAACCCCTAACCCTAACCCGAACCCGAACCCTAACCCGAACCCTAACCTTAACCCTAACCCGATCCCGAACCCTAACCCTAACCCGAACCCTAACCCGAATCCTAACCCTAAATCTGACCTGAACACTAACCCCTAACCCTAACCCGAACCCGAACCCTAACCCGAACCCTAACCCTAACCCGAATCCTAACCCTAACCCTAACCCTAACCCGAACCGTAAACCTAACCCTAACCCGATCCCGCACCTTAACCCGAACCCTAACCCTAACCTAACCCGAACCCTAACCCTAACCCTAACCCTAACCTGAACACTAACCATAACCCGAACCCTAACCCTAACCCTAAACCTAACCCTAACCCGAACCCTAACCCTAACCCTAACTTAACCCTAATCCGAACAGTAACCCTAACCCTAAACCTAACCCTAACCCTAACACTATCCCCTAACCCTAACCCGAACCCTAACCCTAACCGTAACCGGAACCCGAAACCTAACCCCTAACCCTAACCCGAACCCGAAACCTGAACCTAACCCTAACCCTAAACCTAACCCTAACCCGAACCCTAAACCTAACCCGAACCCGAACCCTAACCCTAAAACTAACCCTAACCCTAACCCTAACCCCAACCTAACCCTAACCCTAACCCTAACACGAACCCGAAACCTAACCCCTTACCCGAATCCTAACCCTAACCCGAACCCGAATCCAAACCCTAACCCTAACCTTAACCCCGAACCCGAACCCGAACCCAAACCATAACCCTAACCCTAACCCTAACCAACCCTAACCCGAACCCGAACCCTAACCCTAACCCCTAAACCTAACCCTACCCCTAACCCGAACCCTAACCCTAACCCGAACCCTAACCCTAACCCGAACACTAACCCTAACCCTAACCCTAACCCAAACACTAACCCTAACCCGAAACCTAACCCTAATCCTAATCCGAACCCTAAACCTAACCCTAAACCTAAACCGAACCCGAACCCTAACCCTAACCGTAACCCTAACCCGAAACCTAACCCTAACCCTAACCCGAACCTTAAACCGAACCCTAAACCTAACCCTAACCCGAACCCTAACCCTAACCCTAACCCGAACCCTACCCCTAACCCTAACCCGAACCCTAACCCTAACCCTAACTCGATCCCTAACCCTAACCCGAACCCTAACCCTAAAACTAACCCTAACCCTAACCCTAACACGAACCCTAACCTGAACCCTAACTCGAACCCTAACCCTAACCCTAACCCGAAACCTAACCCTAACCCTAACCCTAACCCTAACCCGAACCATAACCCTAACCCTAACTCTAACCCTAAACCTAACCCTAACCCGAAACCTAACCCTAACCCTAACCCGAACCCTAACCTGAACCCTAACCCTAACCCGAACCCTAAACCTAACCCTAACCCAAACTCTAACCCGAACCCTAACCCTAACCATAACCCTAACCCGAACCCTAACCCTAACCCTAACCCGAACACTAACCCCTAACCCGAACCCGAACCCGAACCCTAACGCGAACCCGAACCCTAAACCTACCCCGAACCCGAACCCAAACCATAACCCTAACACTAACCCGAACCCTAACCCTAACCCTAACCCTAACCCGTACCCTAAACCTAAACCTAACCCTAACCCTAACCCTAACCCTAACCCTAACCCTAACCCGAACCCTAACCCTAACCCGAACCCTAAAACTAACCCGAACCCTAACCCGAACCCTAACCCGATCCCTAACCCGAACCCTAACCCGAACCCTAAACCGAACCCTAAACCGAACCCTAACCCTAACCCTAACCCGAACCCTAACCCAAACACTAACCCTAACCCTATCCCGAACCGGAAACCTAAACCTAAACCAAACACTAACCCAAACCTTAAAACTAAACCTAACCCTAACCCGAACCCTAACCCTAACCCTAACCCTAACCCTAACCCGAACCCTAACCCTAACCCTAACCCTAACACTAACCCTAACCCGAACCCTAACCTTAACCCTAACCCTAACCCTAACCCCTAACCCTAACCCGAACCCTAACCCTAACTCGAACCCTAACCCTAAATCTAACCCTAACCCTAACTTGAACCCTAACCCTAACCCTAACCCGAACACTAACCCTAACCCGAAACCTAACGCTAACCCTAATCCGAACCCTAACCCTAACCCTTACCCGAACCCGAACCCTAACCCTAAACCTAACCCGAACCCTAACCCTAACCCTTACCCTAACCCTAACACTAACCCCTAACCCTAACCCGAACCCTAACCCTAACCCTAACCCTAACCTGAAGCTTAACCCGAACCCTAACCCTAACCCTAATCCGAACCCAAACCCTAACCCTAACCCAAACCCGAAAACTAACCCTAACCCGAACCCTAACCGTAACCCTAACCCTAACCCTAACCCGAACCCTAACCCTAACCCTAACCTGAACCCTAACCCTAACCCTAACACTAACCCTAACGCGAACCCTAACCCTAACCCTAAACTTAAACCTAACCCTAAACCCGAACCTAACCCTAACCCGAAACCTAACCCTAACCCTAACCCTCACGCTAACCCTAACCCCTAACCCTAAATCTAACCGTAACCCTAACCCTAACCCTAAAACTTAACCCCAACCCTAACCCTAAACCTAACCCTTACCAGAACCCTAACCCTAACCCTAACCCGAACCCTAAACCTAACCCTAACCCTAACCCTAACCCGAACCCTAACCCTGACCCTAACCCGAACCCTAACCCTAACCCGAACCCGAACCCTAACCCTAACCCTAACCCTAAACCTAACCCTAACCCGAACCCTAAACCTAACCCGAACCCGAAACCTAACCCTAACTCTAACCCTAACCCCAACCCTAACCCTAACACTAACCCTAACCCTAAATCGAAACCTAACCCTAACCCTAACCCTAACCCGAAACCGAACCCTAACCCTAACCCCTAACCCTAACCCTACCCCTAACCCGAAACATAACCCTAACCCGAACCCTAACCCTAACCCGAACCCTAATCCTACCCTAACCCTAACCCAAACACTAACCCTAACCCGAACCCTAACCCTAACCCTAATCCGAACTCTAACCCTAACCCTAACCATAACCCGAACCCGAACCCTAACCCTAACCGTAACCATAACCCGAACCCTAAACCTAACCCTAACACTAACCCGAACCTTAAACCGAACCCTAAACCTAACCCTAACCCGAACCCTAACCCTAACCCTAACCCTATCCCGAACACTAACCCTAACCCGAAACCTAACCCGAAACCTAAACCTAACCCTAACCCGAACCCTAACCCTAACCCTAACCCTAACACTAACCCTAACCCGAACCCTAACCTTAACCCTAACCCTAACCCTAACCCCTAACCCTAACCCGAACCCTAACCCTAACTCGAACCCTAACCCTAAATCTAACCCTAACCCTAACTTGAACCCTAACCCTAACCCTAACCCGAACACTAACCCTAACCCGAAACCTAACGCTAACCCTAATCCGAACCCTAACCCTAACCCTTACCCGAACCCGAACCCTAACCCTAAACCTAACCCGAACCCTAACCCTAACCCTTACCCTAACCCTAACACTAACCCCTAACCCTAACCCGAACCCTAACCCTAACCCTAACCCTAACCTGAAGCTTAACCCGAACCCTAACCCTAACCCTAATCCGAACCCAAACCCTAACCCTAACCCAAACCCGAAAACTAACCCTAACCCGAACCCTAACCGTAACCCTAACCCTAACCCTAACCCGAACCCTAACCCTAACCCTAACCTGAACCCTAACCCTAACCCTAACACTAACCCTAACGCGAACCCTAACCCTAACCCTAAACTTAAACCTAACCCTAAACCCGAACCTAACCCTAACCCGAAACCTAACCCTAACCCTAACCCTCACGCTAACCCTAACCCCTAACCCTAAATCTAACCGTAACCCTAACCCTAACCCTAAAACTTAACCCCAACCCTAACCCTAAACCTAACCCTTACCAGAACCCTAACCCTAACCCTAACCCGAACCCTAAACCTAACCCTAACCCTAACCCTAACCCGAACCCTAACCCTGACCCTAACCCGAACCCTAACCCTAACCCGAACCCGAACCCTAACCCTAACCCTAACCCTAAACCTAACCCTAACCCGAACCCTAAACCTAACCCGAACCCGAAACCTAACCCTAACTCTAACCCTAACCCCAACCCTAACCCTAACACTAACCCTAACCCTAAATCGAAACCTAACCCTAACCCTAACCCTAACCCGAAACCGAACCCTAACCCTAACCCCTAACCCTAACCCTACCCCTAACCCGAAACATAACCCTAACCCGAACCCTAACCCTAACCCGAACCCTAATCCTACCCTAACCCTAACCCAAACACTAACCCTAACCCGAACCCTAACCCTAACCCTAATCCGAACTCTAACCCTAACCCTAACCATAACCCGAACCCGAACCCTAACCCTAACCGTAACCATAACCCGAACCCTAAACCTAACCCTAACACTAACCCGAACCTTAAACCGAACCCTAAACCTAACCCTAACCCGAACCCTAACCCTAACCCTAACCCTATCCCGAACACTAACCCTAACCCGAAACCTAACCCGAAACCTAAACCTAACCCTAACCCGAACCCTAACCCTAAACCTAACCCGAACCCGAACCCTAACACGAACCCTAACCCTAACCCTAATCCGAAACCTAACCCTAACTCTAACCCTAAACCTAACCTGTACCCGAACCCTAACCCTAACCCGAATCCTAACCCTAACCCTAACCCTAACCCGAACCCTAAACCTAACCCTAACCCTATCCCGCACCTTAACCCGAACCCTAACCCTAACCCTAACCCGAACCCTAACCCTAACCCTAACCCTAACCTGAACACTAACCATAACCCGAACCCTAACCCTAACCCTAAACCTAACCCTAACCCGAACCCTAACCCTAACCCTAACTTAACCCTAATCCGAACCGTAACCCTAACCCTAAACCTAACCCTAACCCTAACACTATCCCCTAACCCTAACCCGAACCCTAACCCTAACCGTAACCGGAACCCGAAACCTAACCCCTAACCCTAACCCGAACCCGAAACCTGAACCTAACCCTAACCCTAAACCTAACCCTAACCCGAACCCTAACCCTAACCCGAACCCGAAACCTAACCCTAAAACTAACCCTAACCCTAACCCTAACCCCAACCTAACCCTAACCCTAACCCTAACACGAACCCGAAACCTAACCCTAACCCCTAACCCTAACCCTACCCCTAACCCGAACCCTAACCCTAACCCGAACCCTAACCCTAACCCTAACCCTAACCCGAACACTAACACTAACCCGAACCCTAACCCTAATCCTAATCTGAACCCTAACCCTAACCCTAACCCTAACCCGAACCCTAACCCTAACCCGAACACTAACCCTAACCCTAACCCTAACCCGAACACTAACCCTAACCCGAAACCTAACCCTAATCCTAATCCGAACCCTAAACCTAACCCTAACCCTAAACCGAACCCGAACCCTAACCCTAACCGTAACCCTAACCCGAACACTAACCCTACCCTAACCCGAACCTTAAACCGAACCCTAAACCTAACCCTAACCCGAACCCTAACCCTAACCCTAACCCTACCCGAACACTAAACCTAACCCGAAACCTAACCCAAACCCTGACCCTAACCCGAACCCTAACCCTAACCCTAACCTAACCCTAATCGAACCCTAACCCTAACCCTAACACTAACCCTAACCCTAACACTAACCCCTCACCCTAACCAGAACCCTAACCCGAACCCTAACCCTAACCCTACCCGGAACCCTCACCCTAACCCTAACCCGAACCCGATCCCTAACCCCTTACCCGAATCGTAACCCTAACCCGAACCCGAATCCAAACCCTAACCCTAACCTTAACCCCGAACCCGAACCCGAACCCTAACCCTAACCCTAAACCGAACCCTAACCCGAACCCTAACCCGAAACCCAACCCTAACCCTAACCCAAACCCGAACCCTAACCCTAACCGAACCCTAACCCTACACCGAACCTTAACCCTAACTCTAACCCTAACCCGAACCCTAACCCTAAACCTAAACCGAACCCTAACCCTAACCCTAACTCGATCCCTAACCCTAACCCGAACTCTAACCCTAAAACTAACCCTAACCCTAACCCTAACACGAACCCTAACCCGAACCCTAACTCGAACCCTAACCCTAACCCTAACCCGAAACCTAACCCTAACCCTAACCCTAACCCGAACCCTAACCCTAACCCTTACTCTAACCCTAAACCTAACCCTAACACGAAACCTAACCCTAACCCTAACCCGAACCCTAACCTGAACCCTAACCCTAACCCGAACCCTAAACCTAACCCTTACCCAAACTCTAACCCGAACCCTCA
Organism: Urocyon cinereoargenteus; assembly: GCA_032313775.1. NCBI lineage: Eukaryota > Metazoa > Chordata > Mammalia > Carnivora > Canidae > Urocyon > Urocyon cinereoargenteus. Next base: position 396,273 of record JAVLSZ010000025.1, on the reverse strand, counting down.
CCCTAACCATAACCCTAACCCGAACCCTAACCCTAACCCTAACCCGAACCCTAACCCCTAACCCGAACCCGAACCCGAACCCTAACGCGAACCCGAACCCTAACCCTACCCCGAACCCGAACCCAAACCATAACCCTAACCCTAACCCGAACCCTAACCCTAACCCTAACCCTAACCCTAACCCGTACCCTAACCCTAAACCTAACCCTAACCCTAACCCTAACCCTAACCCGAACCCTAACCCTAACCCTAACCCGAACCCTAACCTGAACCCTAACCCTAACCCGAACCCTAAACCTAACCCTAACCCAAACTCTAACCCGAACCCTAACCCTAACCATAACCCTAACCCGAACCCTAACCCTAACCCTAACCCGAACACTAACCCCTAACCCGAACCCGAACCCGAACCCTAACGCGAACCCGAACCCTAAACCTACCCCGAACCCGAACCCAAACCATAACCCTAACACTAACCCGAACCCTAACCCTAACCCTAACCCTAACCCGTACCCTAAACCTAAACCTAACCCTAACCCTAACCCTAACCCTAACCCTAACCCTAACCCGAACCCTAACCCTAACCCGAACCCTAAAACTAACCCGAACCCTAACCCGAACCCTAACCCGATCCCTAACCCGAACCCTAACCCGAACCCTAAACCGAACCCTAAACCGAACCCTAACCCTAACCCTAACCCGAACCCTAACCCAAACACTAACCCTAACCCTATCCCGAACCGGAAACCTAAACCTAAACCAAACACTAACCCAAACCTTAAAACTAAACCTAACCCTAACCCGAACCCTAACCCTAACCCTAACCCTAACCCTAACCCGAACCCTAACCCTAACCCTAACCCTAACACTAACCCTAACCCGAACCCTAACCTTAACCCTAACCCTAACCCTAACCCCTAACCCTAACCCGAACCCTAACCCTAACTCGAACCCTAACCCTAAATCTAACCCTAACCCTAACTTGAACCCTAACCCTAACCCTAACCCGAACACTAACCCTAACCCGAAACCTAACGCTAACCCTAATCCGAACCCTAACCCTAACCCTTACCCGAACCCGAACCCTAACCCTAAACCTAACCCGAACCCTAACCCTAACCCTTACCCTAACCCTAACACTAACCCCTAACCCTAACCCGAACCCTAACCCTAACCCTAACCCTAACCTGAAGCTTAACCCGAACCCTAACCCTAACCCTAATCCGAACCCAAACCCTAACCCTAACCCAAACCCGAAAACTAACCCTAACCCGAACCCTAACCGTAACCCTAACCCTAACCCTAACCCGAACCCTAACCCTAACCCTAACCTGAACCCTAACCCTAACCCTAACACTAACCCTAACGCGAACCCTAACCCTAACCCTAAACTTAAACCTAACCCTAAACCCGAACCTAACCCTAACCCGAAACCTAACCCTAACCCTAACCCTCACGCTAACCCTAACCCCTAACCCTAAATCTAACCGTAACCCTAACCCTAACCCTAAAACTTAACCCCAACCCTAACCCTAAACCTAACCCTTACCAGAACCCTAACCCTAACCCTAACCCGAACCCTAAACCTAACCCTAACCCTAACCCTAACCCGAACCCTAACCCTGACCCTAACCCGAACCCTAACCCTAACCCGAACCCGAACCCTAACCCTAACCCTAACCCTAAACCTAACCCTAACCCGAACCCTAAACCTAACCCGAACCCGAAACCTAACCCTAACTCTAACCCTAACCCCAACCCTAACCCTAACACTAACCCTAACCCTAAATCGAAACCTAACCCTAACCCTAACCCTAACCCGAAACCGAACCCTAACCCTAACCCCTAACCCTAACCCTACCCCTAACCCGAAACATAACCCTAACCCGAACCCTAACCCTAACCCGAACCCTAATCCTACCCTAACCCTAACCCAAACACTAACCCTAACCCGAACCCTAACCCTAACCCTAATCCGAACTCTAACCCTAACCCTAACCATAACCCGAACCCGAACCCTAACCCTAACCGTAACCATAACCCGAACCCTAAACCTAACCCTAACACTAACCCGAACCTTAAACCGAACCCTAAACCTAACCCTAACCCGAACCCTAACCCTAACCCTAACCCTATCCCGAACACTAACCCTAACCCGAAACCTAACCCGAAACCTAAACCTAACCCTAACCCGAACCCTAACCCTAAACCTAACCCGAACCCGAACCCTAACACGAACCCTAACCCTAACCCTAATCCGAAACCTAACCCTAACTCTAACCCTAAACCTAACCTGTACCCGAACCCTAACCCTAACCCGAATCCTAACCCTAACCCTAACCCTAACCCGAACCCTAAACCTAACCCTAACCCTATCCCGCACCTTAACCCGAACCCTAACCCTAACCCTAACCCGAACCCTAACCCTAACCCTAACCCTAACCTGAACACTAACCATAACCCGAACCCTAACCCTAACCCTAAACCTAACCCTAACCCGAACCCTAACCCTAACCCTAACTTAACCCTAATCCGAACCGTAACCCTAACCCTAAACCTAACCCTAACCCTAACACTATCCCCTAACCCTAACCCGAACCCTAACCCTAACCGTAACCGGAACCCGAAACCTAACCCCTAACCCTAACCCGAACCCGAAACCTGAACCTAACCCTAACCCTAAACCTAACCCTAACCCGAACCCTAACCCTAACCCGAACCCGAAACCTAACCCTAAAACTAACCCTAACCCTAACCCTAACCCCAACCTAACCCTAACCCTAACCCTAACACGAACCCGAAACCTAACCCTAACCCCTAACCCTAACCCTACCCCTAACCCGAACCCTAACCCTAACCCGAACCCTAACCCTAACCCTAACCCTAACCCGAACACTAACACTAACCCGAACCCTAACCCTAATCCTAATCTGAACCCTAACCCTAACCCTAACCCTAACCCGAACCCTAACCCTAACCCGAACACTAACCCTAACCCTAACCCTAACCCGAACACTAACCCTAACCCGAAACCTAACCCTAATCCTAATCCGAACCCTAAACCTAACCCTAACCCTAAACCGAACCCGAACCCTAACCCTAACCGTAACCCTAACCCGAACACTAACCCTACCCTAACCCGAACCTTAAACCGAACCCTAAACCTAACCCTAACCCGAACCCTAACCCTAACCCTAACCCTACCCGAACACTAAACCTAACCCGAAACCTAACCCAAACCCTGACCCTAACCCGAACCCTAACCCTAACCCTAACCTAACCCTAATCGAACCCTAACCCTAACCCTAACACTAACCCTAACCCTAACACTAACCCCTCACCCTAACCAGAACCCTAACCCGAACCCTAACCCTAACCCTACCCGGAACCCTCACCCTAACCCTAACCCGAACCCGATCCCTAACCCCTTACCCGAATCGTAACCCTAACCCGAACCCGAATCCAAACCCTAACCCTAACCTTAACCCCGAACCCGAACCCGAACCCTAACCCTAACCCTAAACCGAACCCTAACCCGAACCCTAACCCGAAACCCAACCCTAACCCTAACCCAAACCCGAACCCTAACCCTAACCGAACCCTAACCCTACACCGAACCTTAACCCTAACTCTAACCCTAACCCGAACCCTAACCCTAAACCTAAACCGAACCCTAACCCTAACCCTAACTCGATCCCTAACCCTAACCCGAACTCTAACCCTAAAACTAACCCTAACCCTAACCCTAACACGAACCCTAACCCGAACCCTAACTCGAACCCTAACCCTAACCCTAACCCGAAACCTAACCCTAACCCTAACCCTAACCCGAACCCTAACCCTAACCCTTACTCTAACCCTAAACCTAACCCTAACACGAAACCTAACCCTAACCCTAACCCGAACCCTAACCTGAACCCTAACCCTAACCCGAACCCTAAACCTAACCCTTACCCAAACTCTAACCCGAACCCTCACCCTAACCATAACCCTAACCCGAACCCTAACCCTAACCCTAACCCGAACCCTAACCCCTAACCCGAACCCGAACCCGAACCCTAACGCGAACCCGAACCCTAACCCTACCCCGAACCCGAACCCAAACCATAACCCTAACCCTAACCCGAACCCTAACCCTAACCCTAACCCTAACCCTAACCCGTACCCTAACCCTAAACCTAACCCTAACCCTAACCCTAACCCTAACCCGAACCCTAACCCTAACCCTAACCCGAACCCTAAAACTAACCCGAACCCTAACCCGAACCCTAACCCGATCCCTAAACCGAACCCTAACCCGAACCCTAAACCGAACCCTAACCCGAACCCTAACCCAAACACTAACCCTAACCCTAACCCGAACCGTAACTCTAAACCTAAACCAAACCCTAACCCAAACCTTAAACCTAAACCTAACCCTAACTCGAACCCTAACCCTAAATCTAACCCTAACCCTAACTTGAACCCTAACCCTAACCCTAACCCGAACACTAAACCTAACCCTAACCCGAACCCTAACCCGAACCCTAACCCTAAAACTAACCCTAACCCTGACCCGAACCCTAACACTAAACCTAACCCTAACCCTAACCCGAACCCTATCACTGACCCTAACCGGAACCCTAACCCTAACCCTAAACCGAACCCGAACCCTAACCCCTTACCCGAATCCTACCCCTAAACCGAACCCTAACCCGAACCCTAACCCTAACCCTAAACCCGAACCCGAACCCTAACCCTAACCCTAACCCTAACCCAAACCCTAACCCGAACCCTAACCCGAACCCCAACACTAACCCTAACCCGAACCGAACCCTAACCCTAACCCGAACCCTAACCCGAATCCTAACCCTAAATCTGACCTGAACACTAACCCCTAACCCTAACCCGAACCCGAACCCTAACCCGAACCCCAACACTAACCCTAACCCGAACCGAACCCTAACCCTAACCCGAACCCTAACCCGAATCCTAACCCTAAATCTGACCTGAACACTAACCCCTAACCCTAACCCGAACCCGAACCCTAACCCGAACCCTAACCTTAACCCTAACCCGATCCCGAACCCTAACCCTAACCCGAACCCTAACCCGAATCCTAACCCTAAATCTGACCTGAACACTAACCCCTAACCCTAACCCGAACCCGAACCCTAACCCGAACCCTAACCCTAACCCGAATCCTAACCCTAACCCTAACCCGAACCCTAAACCTAACCCTAACCCTATCCCGCACCTTAACCCGAACCCTAACCCTAACCCTAACCCGAACCCTAACCCTAACCCTAACCCTAACCTGAACACTAACCATAACCCGAACCCTAACCCTAACCCTAAACCTAACCCTAACCCGAACCCTAACCCTAACCCTAACTTAACCCTAATCCGAACCGTAACCCTAACCCTAAACCTAACCCTAACCCTAACACTATCCCCTAAACCTAACCCGAACCCTAACCAAAACCGTAACCGGAACCCGAAACCTAACCCCTAACCCTAACCCGAACCCGAAACCTGAACCTAACCCTAACCCTAAACCTAACCCTAACCCGAACCCTAACCCTAACCCGAACCCGAACCCTAACCCTAAAACTAACCCTAACCCTAACCCTAACCCCAACCTAACCCTAACCCTAACCCTAACACGAACCCGAAACCTAACCCCTTACCCGAATCCTAACCCTAACCCGAACCCGAATCCAAACCCTAACCCTAACCTTAACCCCGAACCCGAACCCGAACCCAAACCATAACCCTAACCCTAACCCTAACCAACCCTAACCCGAACCCGAACCCTAACCCTAACCCCTAACCCTAACCCTACCCCTAACCCGAACCCTAACCCTAACCCGAACACTAACCCTAACCCGAACACTAACCCTAACCCTAACCCTAACCCAAACACTAACCCTAACCCGAAACCTAACCCTAATCCTAATCCGAACCCTAAACCTAACCCTAAACCTAAACCGAACCCGAACCCTAACCCTAACCGTAACCCTAACCCGAACCCTAACCCTAACCCTAACCCGAACCTTAAACCGAACCCTAATCCTAACCCTAACCCGAACCCTAACCCTAACCCTAACCCGAACACTAACCCTAACCCGAAACCTAACCCTAACCCTAACCCTAACCCGAACCCTCACCCTAACCCTAACCTAACCCTAATCGAACCCTAACCCTAACCCTAAAACTAACCCTAACCCTAACACTAACCCCTCACCCTAACCAGAACCCTAACCCGAACCCTAACCCTAACCCTACCCGGAACCCTAACCCTAACCCTAACCCGAACCCGAACCCTAAACCCTTACCCGAATCCTAACCCTAACCCGAACCCGAATCCAAACACTAACCCTAACCTTAACCCCGAACCCGAACCCGAACCCTAACCCTAACCCTAAACCGAACCCTAAACCGAACCCTAACCCGAACCCCAACCCTAACCCTAACCCGAACCCTAACCCTAACCGAACCCTAACCCTACACCGAACCTTAACCCTAACTCTAACCCTAACCCGAACCCTACCCCTAACCCTAACCCGAACCCTAACCCTAACCCTAACTCGATCCCTAACCCGAACCCGAACCCTAACCCTAAAACTAACCCTAACCCTAACCCTAACCCCAACCTAACCCTAACCCTAACCCTAACACGAACCCGAAACCTAACCCTAACCCCTAACCCTAACCCTACCCCTAACCCGAACCCTAACCCTAACCCGAACCCTAACCCTAACCCTAACCCTAACCCGAACACTAACCCTAACCCGAACCCTAACCCTAATCCTAATCTGAACCCTAACCCTAACCCTAACCCTAACCCGAACCCTAACCCTAACCCGAACACTAACCCTAACCCTAACCCTAACCCGAACACTAACCCTAACCCGAAACCTAACCCTAATCCTAATCCGAACCCTAACCCTAACCCTAACCCTAAACCGAACCCGAACCCTAACCCTAACCGTAAACCTAACCCGAACACTAACCCTAACCCTAACCCGAACCTTAAACCGAACCCTAAACCTAACCCTAACCCGAACCCTAACCCTAACCCTAACCCTACCCGAACACTAAACCTAACCCGAAACCTAACCCAAACCCTAACCCTAACCCGAACCCTAACCCTAACCCTAACCTAACCCTAATCGAACCCTAACCCTAACCCTAACACTAACCCTAACCCTAACACTAACCCCTCACCCTAACCAGAACCCTAACCCGAACCCTAACCCTAACCCTACCCGGAACCCTCACCCTAACCCTAACCCGAACCCGATCCCTAACCCCTTACCCGAATCGTAACCCTACCCCGAACCCGAATCCAAACCCTAACCCTAACCTTAACCCCGAACCCGAACCCGAACCCTAACCCTAACCCTAAACCGAACCCTAACCCGAACCCTAACCCGAACCCCAACCCTAACCCTAACCCAAACCCGAACCCTAACCCTAACCGAACCCTAACCCTACACCGAACCTTAACCCTAACTCTAACCCTAACCCGAACCCTAACCCTAAACCTAAACCGAACCCTAACCCTAACCCTAACTCGATCCCTAACCCTAACCCGAACTCTAACCCTAAAACTAACCCTAACCCTAACCCTAACACGAACCCTAACCCGAACCCTAACTCGAACCCTAACCCTAACCCTAACCCGAAACCTAACCCTAACCCTAACCCTAACCCGAACCCTAACCCTAACCCTTACTCTAACCCTAAACCTAACCCTAACACGAAACCTAACCCTAACCCTAACCCGAACCCTAACCTGAACCCTAACCCTAACCCGAACCCTAAACCTAACCCTTACCCAAACTCTAACCCGAACCCTCACCCTAACCATAACCCTAACCCGAACCCTAACCCTAACCCTAACCCGAACCCTAACCCGTAACCCGAACCCGAACCCGAACCCTAACGCGAACCCGAACCCTAACCCTACCCCGAACCCGAACCCAAACCATAACCCTAACCCTAACCCGAACCCTAACCCTAACCCTAACCCTAACCCTAACCCGTACCCTAACCCTAAACCTAACCCTAACCCTAACCCTAACCCTAACCCGAACCCTAACCCTAACCCTAACCCGAACCCTAAAACTAACCCGAACCCTAACCCGAACCCTAACCCGATCCCTAACCCGAACCCTAACCCGAACCCTAAACCGAACCCTAACCCGAACCCTAACCCAAACACTAACCCTAACCCTAACCCGAACCGTAACCCTAAACCTAAACCAAACCCTAACCCAAACCTTAAACCTAAACCTAACCCTAACTCGAACCCTAACCCTAAATCTAACCCTAACCCTAACTTGAACCCTAACCCTAACCCTAACCCGAACACTAAACCTAACCCTAACCCGAACCCTAACCCGAACCCTAACCCTAAAACTAACCCTAACCCTGACCCGAACCCTAACACTAAACCTAACCCTAACCCTAACCCGAACCCTATCACTGACCCTAACCGGAACCCTAACCCTAACCCTAAACCGAACCCGAACCCTAACCCCTTACCCGAATCCTACCCCTAAACCGAACCCTAACCCGAACCCTAACCCTAACCCTAAACCCGAACCCGAACCCTAACCCTAACCCTAACCCTAACCCAAACCCTAACCCGAACCCTAACCCGAACCCCAACACTAACCCTAACCCGAACCGAACCCTAACCCTAACCCGAACCCTAACCCGAATCCTAACCCTAAATCTGACCTGAACACTAACCCCTAACCCTAACCCGAACCCGAACCCTAACCCGAACCCTAACCTTAACCCTAACCCGATCCCGAACCCTAACCCTAACCCGAACCCTAACCCGAATCCTAACCCTAAATCTGACCTGAACACTAACCCCTAACCCTAACCCGAACCCGAACCCTAACCCGAACCCTAACCCTAACCCGAATCCTAACCCTAACCCTAACCCTAACCCGAACCCTAAACCTAACCCTAACCCTATCCCGCACCTTAACCCGAACCCTAACCCTAACCTAACCCGAACCCTAACCCTAACCCTAACCCTAACCTGAACACTAACCATAACCCGAACCCTAACCCTAACCCTAAACCTAACCCTAACCCGAACCCTAACCCTAACCCTAACTTAACCCTAATCCGAACAGTAACCCTAACCCTAAACCTAACCCTAACCCTAACACTATCCCCTAACCCTAACCCGAACCCTAACCCTAACCGTAACCGGAACCCGAAACCTAACCCCTAACCCTAACCCGAACCCGAAACCTGAACCTAACCCTAACCCTAAACCTAACCCTAACCCGAACCCTAAACCTAACCCGAACCCGAACCCTAACCCTAAAACTAACCCTAACCCTAACCCTAACCCCAACCTAACCCTAACCCTAACCCTAACACGAACCCGAAACCTAACCCCTTACCCGAATCCTAACCCTAACCCGAACCCGAATCCAAACCCTAACCCTAACCTTAACCCCGAACCCGAACCCGAACCCAAACCATAACCCTAACCCTAACCCTAACCAACCCTAACCCGAACCCGAACCCTAACCCTAACCCCTAACCCTAACCCTACCCCTAACCCGAACCCTAACCCTAACCCGAACCCTAACCCTAACCCGAACACTAACCCTAACCCTAACCCTAACCCAAACACTAACCCTAACCCGAAACCTAACCCTAATCCTAATCCGAACCCTAAACCTAACCCTAAACCTAAACCGAACCCGAACCCTAACCCTAACCGTAACCCTAACCCGAACCCTAACCCTAACCCTAACCCGAACCTTAAACCGAACCCTAAACCTAACCCTAACCCGAACCCTAACCCTAACCCTAACCCGAACACTAACCCTAACCCGAAACCTAACCCTAACCCTAACCCTAACCCGAACCCTCACCCTAACCCTAACCTAACCCTAATCGAACCCTAACCCTAACCCTAAAACTAACCCTAACCCTAACACTAACCCCTCACCCTAACCAGAACCCTAACCCGAACCCTAACCCTAACCCTACCCGGAACCCTAACCCTAACCCTAACCCGAACCCGAACCCTAAACCCTTACCCGAATCCTAACCCTAACCCGAACCCGAATCCAAACACTAACCCTAACCTTAGCCCCGAACCCGAACCCGAACCCTAACCCTAACCCTAAACCGAACCCTAAACCGAACCCTAACCCGAACCCCAACCCTAACCCTAACCCGAACCCGAACCCTAACCCTAACCGAACCCTAACCCTACACCGAACCTTAACCCTAACTCTAACCCTAACCCGAACCCTACCCCTAACCCTAACCCGAACCCTAACCCTAACCCTAACTCGATCCCTAACCCTAACCCGAACCCTAACCCTAAAACTAACCCTAACCCTAACCCTAACACGAACCCTAACCTGAACCCTAACTCGAACCCTAACCCTAACCCTAACCCGAAACCTAACCCTAACCCTAACCCTAACCCGAACCATAAGCCTAACCCTAACTCTAACCCTAAACCTAACCCTAACCCGAAACCTAACCCTAACCCTAACCCGAACCCTAACCTGAACCCTAACCCTAACCCGAACCCTAAACCTAACCCTAACCCAAACTCTAACCCGAACCCTAACCCTAACCATAACCCTAACCCGAACCCTAACCCTAACCCTAACCCGAACCCTAACCCCTAACCCGAACCCGAACCCGAACCCTAACGCGAACCCGAACCCTAAACCTACCCCGAACCCGAACCCAAACCATAACCCTAACCCTAACCCGAACCCTAACCCTAACCCTAACCCTAACCCGTACCCTAAACCTAAACCTAACCCTAACCCTAACCCTAACCCTAACCCTAACCCTAACCCGAACCCTAACCCTAACCCGAACCCTAAAACTAACCCGAACCCTAACCCGAACCCTAACCCGATCCCTAACCCGAACCCTAACCCGAACCCTAAACCGAACCCTAAACCGAACCCTAACCCTAACCCTAACCCGAACCCTAACCCAAACACTAACCCTAACCCTATCCCGAACCGGAAACCTAAACCTAAACCAAACCCTAACCCAAACCTTAAAACTAAACCTAACCCTAACCCGAACCCTAACCCTAACCCTAACCCTAACCCTAACCCGAACCCTAACCCTAACCCTAACCCTAACACTAACCCTAACCCGAACCCTAACCTTAACCCTAACCCTAACCCTAACCCCTAACCCTAACCCGAACCCTAACCCTAACTCGAACCCTAACCCTAAATCTAACCCTAACCCTAACTTGAACCCTAACCCTAACCCTAACCCGAACACTAACCCTAACCCGAAACCTAACGCTAACCCTAATCCGAACCCTAACCCTAACCCTTACCCGAACCCGAACCCTAACCCTAAACCTAACCCGAACCCTAACCCTAACCCTTACCCTAACCCTAACACTAACCCCTAACCCTAACCCGAACCCTAACCCTAACCCTAACCCTAACCTGAACCTTAACCCGAACCCTAACCCTAACCCTAATCCGAACCCAAACCCTAACCCTAACCCAAACCCGAAAACTAACCCTAATCCGAACCCTAACCGTAACCCTAACCCTAACCCTAACCCGAACCCTAACCCTAACCCTAACCTGAACCCTAACCCTAACCCTAACACTAACCCTAACGCGAACCCTAACCCTAACCCTAAACTTAAACCTAACCCTAAACCCGAACCTAACCCTAACCCGAAACCTAACCCTAACCCTAACCCTCACGCTAACCCTAACCCCTAACCCTAAATCTAACCGTAACCCTAACCCTAACCCTAAAACTTAACCCCAACCCTAACCCTAAACCTAACCCTTACCAGAACCCTAACCCTAACCCTAACCCGAACCCTAAACCTAACCCTAACCCTAACCCTAACCCGAACCCTAACCCTGACCCTAACCCGAACCCTAACCCTAACCCGAACCCGAACCCTAACCCTAACCCTAACCCTAAACCTAACCCTAACCCGAACCCTAAACCTAACCCGAACCCGAAACCTAACCCTAACTCTAACCCTAACCCCAACCCTAACCCTAACACTAACCCTAACCCTAAATCGAAACCTAACCCTAACCCTAACCCTAACCCGAAACCGAACCCTAACCCTAACCCCTAACCCTAACCCTACCCCTAACCCGAAACATAACCCTAACCCGAACCCTAACCCTAACCCGAACCCTAATCCTACCCTAACCCTAACCCAAACACTAACCCTAACCCGAACCCTAACCCTAACCCTAATCCGAACTCTAACCCTAACCCTAACCATAACCCGAACCCGAACCCTAACCCTAACCGTAACCATAACCCGAACCCTAAACCTAACCCTAACACTAACCCGAACCTTAAACCGAACCCTAAACCTAACCCTAACCCGAACCCTAACCCTAACCCTAACCCTATCCCGAACACTAACCCTAACCCGAAACCTAACCCGAAACCTAAACCTAACCCTAACCCGAACCCTAACCCTAAACCTAACCCGAACCCGAACCCTAACACGAACCCTAACCCTAACCCTAATCCGAAACCTAACCCTAACTCTAACCCTAAACCTAACCTGTACCCGAACCCTAACCCTAACCCGAATCCTAACCCTAACCCTAACCCTAACCCGAACCCTAAACCTAACCCTAACCCTATCCCGCACCTTAACCCGAACCCTAACCCTAACCCTAACCCGAACCCTAACCCTAACCCTAACCCTAACCTGAACACTAACCATAACCCGAACCCTAACCCTAACTCTAAACCTAACCCTAACCCGAACCCTAACCCTAACCCTAACTTAACCCTAATCCGAACCGTAACCCTAACCCTAAACCTAACCCTAACCCTAACACTATCCCCTAACCCTAACCCGAACCCTAACCCTAACCGTAACCGGAACCCGAAACCTAACCCCTAACCCTAACCCGAACCCGAAACCTGAACCTAACCCTAACCCTAAACCTAACCCTAACCCGAACCCTAACCCTAACCCGAACCCGAACCCTAACCCTAAAACTAACCCTAACCCTAACCCTAACCCCAACCTAACCCTAACCCTAACCCTAACACGAACCCGAAACCTAACCCTAACCCCTAACCCTAACCCTACCCCTAACCCGAACCCTAACCCTAACCCGAACCCTAACCCTAACCCTAACCCTAACCCGAACACTAACACTAACCCGAACCCTAACCCTAATCCTAATCTGAACCCTAACCCTAACCCTAACCCTAACCCGAACCCTAACCCTAACCCGAACACTAACCCTAACCCTAACCCTAACCCGAACACTAACCCTAACCCGAAACCTAACCCTAATCCTAATCCGAACCCTAAACCTAACCCTAACCCTAAACCGAACCCGAACCCTAACCCTAACCGTAACCCTAACCCGAACACTAACCCTACCCTAACCCGAACCTTAAACCGAACCCTAAACCTAACCCTAACCCGAACCCTAACCCTAACCCTAACCCTACCCGAACACTAAACCTAACCCGAAACCTAACCCAAACCCTAACCCTAACCCGAACCCTAACCCTAACCCTAACCTAACCCTAATCGAACCCTAACCCTAACCCTAACACTAACCCTAACCCTAACACTAACCCCTCACCCTAACCAGAACCCTAACCCGAACCCTAACCCTAACCCTACCCGGAACCCTCACCCTAACCCTAACCCGAACCCGATCCCTAACCCCTTACCCGAATCGTAACCCTAACCCGAACCCGAATCCAAACCCTAACCCTAACCTTAACCCCGAACCCGAACCCGAACCCTAACCCTAACCCTAAACCGAACCCTAACCCGAACCCTAACCCGAACCCCAACCCTAACCCTAACCCAAACCCGAACCCTAACCCTAACCGAACCCTAACCCTACACCGAACCTTAACCCTAACTCTAACCCTAACCCGAACCCTAACCCTAAACCTAAACCGAACCCTAACCCTAACCCTAACTCGATCCCTAACCCTAACCCGAACTCTAACCCTAAAACTAACCCTAACCCTAACCCTAACACGAACCCTAACCCGAACCCTAACTCGAACCCTAACCCTAACCCTAACCCGAAACCTAACCCTAACCCTAACCCTATCCCGAACCCTAACCCTAACCCTTACTCTAACCCTAAACCTAACCCTAACACGAAACCTAACCCTAACCCTAACCCGAACCCTAACCTGAACCCTAACCCTAACCCGAACCCTAAACCTAACCCTTACCCAAACTCTAACCCGAACCCTCACCCTAACCATAACCCTAACCCGAACCCTAACCCTAACCCTAACCCGAACCCTAACCCCTAACCCGAACCCGAACCCGAACCCTAACGCGAACCCGAACCCTAACCCTACCCCGAACCCGAACCCAAACCATAACCCTAACCCTAACCCGAACCCTAACCCTAACCCTAACCCTAACCCGTACCCTAACCCTAAACCTAACCCTAACCCTAACCCTAACCCTAACCCGAACCCTAACCCTAACCCTAACCCGAACCCTAAAACTAACCCGAACCCTAACCCGAACCCTAACCCGATCCCTAACCCGAACCCTAACCCGAACCCTAAACCGAACCCTAACCCGAACCCTAACCCAAACACTAACCCTAACCCTAACCCGAACCGTAAACCTAAACCTAAACCAAACCCTAACCCAAACCTTAAACCTAAACCTAACCCTAACCCGAACCCTAACCCTAACCCTAACCCTAACCCTAACCCGAAACCTAACCCGAACCCTAAGCCGAACCCTAACCCGAACCCCAACACTAACCCTAACCCGAACCGAACCCTAACCCTAACCCGAACCCTAACCCGAATCCTAACCCTAAATCTGACCTGAACACTATCCCCTAACCCTAACCCGAACCCGAATACTAACCCGAACCCTAACCTTAACCCTAACCCGATCCCTAACCCTAACCCTAACCCTAAACCTAACCCTAACCCGAACCCTAACACTATCCCTAACTATAACCCTAAACCTAACCCTAAACCGAACCCTAACCCTAACCTGAACCCTAACCCGAACCCTAACCCGAACCCCAACCCTAACCCTAACCCGAACCCGAACCCTAACCAAACCTAACCCTAACCCTACACCGAACCTTAACCCTAACTATAACCCTAACCCGAACCCTAACCCTAACCCTAACCCGAACCCTAACCCTAACCCTAACTCGATCCCTAACCCTAACCCGAACCCTAACCCTAAAACTAACCCTAACCCTAACCCTAACACGAACCCTAACCCGAACCCTAACTCGAACCCTAGCCCTAACCCTAACCCCAAACCTAACCCTAACCCTAACCCTAACCCTAACCCGAACCCTAACCCTAACCCTAACTCTAACCCTAAACCTAACCCTAACCCGAAACCTAACCCGAACCCTAACCCGAACCCTAACCTGAACGCTAACCCTAACCCTAACCCGAACCCTAAAACTAACCCTAACCCAAACTCTAACCCGAACCCTAACCCTAACCTTAACCCTAACCCGAACCCTAACCCAAACCCTAACCCGAAACCTAACACCTAACCCGAACCCGAACCCGAACCCTAACCCGAACCCGAACCCTAACCCTACCCCGAAACCGAAACCAAACCATAACCCTAACCCTAACCCGAACCCTAACCCTAACCCTAACCCTAACCCGTACCCTAACCCTAAACCTAACCCTAACCCTAACCCTAACCCTAACCCTAACCCTAACCCTAACCCTAACCCGAACCCTATCCCTAAACCTAACCCGAACCCTAAACCTAACCCGAACCCTAACCCGAACCCTAACCCGATCCCTAACCCGAACCCTAACCCGAACCCTAAACCGAACCCTAACCCGAACCCTAACCCAAACCCTCACCCTAACCATAACCCTAACCCGAACCCTAACCCTAACCCTAACCCGAACCCTAACCCTAACCCTTACTCTAACCCTAAACCTAACCCTAACACGAAACCTAACCCTAATCCTAACCCGAACCCTAACCTGAACCCTAACCCTAACCCGAACCCTAAACCTAACCCTTACCCAAACTCTAACCCGAACCCTCACCCTAACCATAACCCTAACCCGAACCCTAACCCTAACCCTAACCCGAACCCTAACCCCTAACCCGAACCCGAACCCGAACCCTAACGCGAACCCGAACCCTAACCCTACCCCGAACCCGAACCCAAACCATAACCCTAACCCTAACCCGAACCCTAACCCTAACCCGAACCCTAACCCGAACCCTAACCCGATCCCTAACCCGAAC
>JAVLSZ010000025.1:315000-375000 GCA_032313775.1 Urocyon cinereoargenteus | reverse complement strand
CGTACCCTAACCCTAAACCTAACCCTAACCCTAACCCTAACCCTAACCCTAACCCTAACCCTAACCCGAACCCTATCCCTAAACCTAACCCGAACCCTAAACCAAACCCGAACCCTAACCCGAACCCTAACCCGATCCCTAACCCGAACCCTAACCCGAACCCTAAACCGAACCCTAACCCGAACCCTAACCCAAACCCTCACCCTAACCATAACCCTAACCCGAACCCTAACCCTAACCCTAACCCGAACCCTAACCCTAACCCTTACTCTAACCCTAAACCTAACCCTAACACGAAACCTAACCCTAACCCTAACCCGAACCCTAACCTGAACCCTAACCCTAACCCGAACCCTAAACCGAACCCTAACCCGAACCCTAACCCTAACCCAAACACTAACCCTAACCCTAACCCGAACCGTAACCCTAAACCTAAACCAAACCCTAACCCAAACCTTAAACCTAAACCTAACCCTAACCCGAACCCTAACCCTAACCCTAACCCTAACCCTAACCCTAACCCGAACCCTAACCCTAACCCTAACCCTAACACTAACCCTAACCCGAACCCTAACCTTAACCCTAACCCTAACCCTAACCCCTAACCCTAACCCGAACCCTAACCCTAACTCGAACCCTAACCCTAAATCTAACCCTAACCCTAACTTGAACCCTAACCCTAACCCTAACCCGAACACTAAACCTAACCCTAACCCGAACCCTAACCCGAACCCTAACCCTAAAACTAACCCTAACCCTGACCCGAACCCTAACACTAAACCTAACCCTAACCCTAACCCGAACCCTATCACTGACCCTAACCGGAACCCTAACCCTAACCCTAAACCGAACCCGAACCCTAACCCCTTACCCGAATCCTACCCCTAAACCGAACCCTAACCCGAACCCTAACCCTAACCCTAAACCCGAACCCGAACCCTAACCCTAACCCTAACCCTAACCCAAACCCTAACCCGAACCCTAACCCGAACCCCAACACTAACCCTAACCCGAACCGAACCCTAACCCTAACCCGAACCCTAACCCGAATCCTAACCCTAAATCTGACCTGAACACTAACCCCTAACCCTAACCCGAACCCGAAACCTAACCCGAACCCTAACCTTAACCCTAACCCGATCCCTAACCCTAACCCTAACCCTAAACCTAACCCTAACCCGAACCCTAACACTATCCCTAACTATAACCCTAAACCTAACCCTAAACCGAACCCTAACCCTAACCTGAACCCTAACCCGAACCCTAACCCGAACCCCAACCCTAACCCTAACCCGAACCCGAACCCTAACCAAACCTAGCCCTAACCCTACACCGAACCTTAACCCTAACTATAACCCTAACCCGAACCCTAACCCTAACCCTAACCCGAACCCTAACCCTAACCCTAACTCGATCCCTAACCCTAACCCGAACCCTAACCCTAAAACTAACCCTAACCCTAACCATAACACGAACCCTAACCCGAACCCTAACTCGAACCCTAGCCCTAACCCTAACCCCAAACCTAACCCTAACCCTAACCCGAACCCTAACCTGAACCCTAACCCTAACCCTAACCCGAACCCTAAAACTAACCCTAACCCAAACTCTAACCCGAACCCTAACCCTAACCTTAACCCTAACCCGAACCCTAACCCAAACCCTAACCCGAAACCTAACCCCTAACCCGAACCCGAACCCGAACCCTAACCCGAACCCGAACCCTAACCCTACCCCGAAACCGAAACCAAACCATAACCCTAACCCTAACCCGAACCCTAACCCTAACCCTAACCCTAACCCGTACCCTAACCCTAAACCTAACCCTAACCCTAACCCTAACCCTAACCCTAACCCTAACCCGAACCCTATCCCTAAACCTAACCCGAACCCTAAACCTAACCCGAACACTAACCCGAACCCTAACCCGATCCCTAACCCGAACCCTAACCCGAACCCTAAACCGAACCCTAACCCGAACCCTAACCCAAACCCTCACCCTAACCATAACCCTAACCCGAACCCTAACCCTAACCCTAACCCGAACCCTAACCCTAACCCTTACTCTAACCCTAAACCTAACCCTAACACGAAACCTAACCCTAACCCTAACCCGAACCCTAACCTGAACCCTAACCCTAACCCGAACCCTAAACCTAACCCTTACCCAAACTCTAACCCGAACCCTCACCCTAACCATAACCCTAACCCGAACCCTAACTCTAACCCTAACCCGAACCCTGACCCCTAACCCGAACCCGAACCCTAACGCGAACCCGAATCCTAACCCTACCCCGAACCCGAACCCAAACCATAACCCTAACCCTAACCCGAACCCTAACCCTAACCCTAACCCTAACCCTAACCCGTACCCTAACCCTAAACCTAACCCTAACCCTAACCCTAACCCTAACCCGAACCCTAACCCTAACCCTAACCCGAACCCTAAAACTAACCCGAACCCTAACCCGAACCCTAACCCGATCCCTAACCCGAACCCTAACCCGAACCCTAAACCGAACCCTAACCCGAACCCTAACCCAAACACTAACCCTAACCCTAACCCGAACGGTAACCCTAAACCTAAACCAAACCCTAACCCAAACCTTAAACCTAAACCTAACCCTAACCCGAACCCTAACTCTAACCCTAACCCTAACCCTAAACCTAACCCGAACCCTAACCCTAACCCTAACCCTAACACTAACCCTAACCCGAACCCTAACCTTAACCCTAACCCTAACCCTAACCCCTAACCCTAACCCGAACCCTAACCCTAACTCGAACCCTAACCCTAAATCTAACCCTAACCCTAACTTGAACCCTAACCCTAACCCTAACCCGAACACTAAACCTAACCCTAACCCGAACCCTAACCCGAACCCTAACCCTAAAACTAACCCTAACCCTGACCCGAACCCTAACACTAAACCTAACCCTAACCCTAACCCGAACCCTATCACTGACCCTAACCGGAACCCTAACCCTAACCCTAAACCGAACCCGAACCCTAACCCCTTACCCGAATCCTACCCCTAAACCGAACCCTAACCCGAACCCTAACCCTAACCCTAAACCCGAACCCGAACCCTAACCCTAACCCTAACCCTAACCCAAACCCTAACCCGAACCCTAACCCGAACCCCAACACTAACCCTAACCCGAACCGAACCCTAACCCTAACCCGAACCCTAACCCGAATCCTAACCCTAAATCTGACCTGAACACTAACCCCTAACCCTAACCCGAACCCGAACCCTAACCCGAACCCTAACCTTAACCCTAACCCGATCCCTAACCCTAACCCTAACCCTAAACCTAACCCTAACCCGAACCCTAACACTATCCCTAACTATAACCCTAAACCTAACCCTAAACCGAACCCTAACCCTAACCTGAACCCTAACCCGAACCCTAACCCGAACCCCAACCCTAACCCTAACCCGAACCCGAACCCTAACCAAACCTAACCCTAACCCTACACCGAACCTTAACCCTAACTATAACCCTAACCCGAACCCTAACCCTAACCCTAACCCGAACCCTAACCCTAAACCTAACTCGATCCCTAACCCTAACCCGAACCCTAACCCTAAAACTAACCCTAACCCTAACCCTAACACGAACCCTAACCCGAACCCTAACTCGAACCCTAGCCCTAACCCTAACCCCAAACCTAACCCTAACCCTAACCCTAACCCTAACCCGAACCCTAACCCTAACCCTAACTCTAACCCTAAACCTAACCCTAACCCGAAACCTAACCCGAACCCTAACCCGAACCCTAACCTGAACCCTAACCCTAACCCTAACCCGAACCCTAAAACTAACCCTAACCCAAACTCTAACCCGAACCCTAACCCTAACCTTAACCCTAACCCGAACCCTAACCCAAACCCTAACCCGAAACCTAACCCCTAACCCGAACCCGAACCCGAACCCTAACCCGAACCCGAACCCTAACCCTACCCCGAAACCGAAACCAAACCATAACCCTAACCCTAACCCGAACCCTAACCCTAACCCTAACCCTAACCCGTACCCTAACCCTAAACCTAACCCTAACCCTAACCCTAACCCTAACCCTAACCCTAACCCGAACCCTATCCCTAAAACTAACCCGAACCCTGAACCTAACCCGAACCCTAACCCGAACCCTAACCCGATCCCTAACCCGAACCCTAACCCGAACCCTAAACCGAAACCTAACCCGAACCCTAACCCAAACCCTAACCCGAACCCTAACCCAAACACTAACCCTAACCCTAACCCGAACCGTAACCCTAAACCTAAACCAAACACTAACCCAAACCTTAAACCTAACCCTAACCCTAACCCGAACCCTAACCCTAACCCTAACCCTAACCCTAACCCGAACCCTAACAGTAACCCTAACCCTAACACTAACCCTAACCCGAACCCTAACCCTAACCCGAACCCTAACCCTAACCCTAACCCGAACACTAACCCTACCCCGAACCCGAACCCAAACCCTAACCCTAACCCTAACC
The DNA here is from genome assembly GCA_032313775.1 of Urocyon cinereoargenteus. Taxonomy (NCBI): domain Eukaryota; kingdom Metazoa; phylum Chordata; class Mammalia; order Carnivora; family Canidae; genus Urocyon; species Urocyon cinereoargenteus. Next base: position 370,489 of record JAVLSZ010000025.1, on the reverse strand, counting down.
CTAACCCTAACCCGAACCCGTACCCTAACCCTAACCCCTAACCCTAACCCTACCCCTAACCCGAACCCTAACCCTAACCCGAAACCTAACCCTAACCCGAACCCTAACCCTAAACCTAACCCTAACCCGAACACTAACCCTAACCCGAACCCTAACCCTAATCCTAATCCGAACCCTAACCCTAACCCTAACCCTAACCCTAACCCGAACCCGAACCCTAACCCTAACCGTAACCCTAACCCGAACCCTAACCCTAACCCGAACCTTAAACCGAACCCTAAACCTAACCATAACCCGAACCCTAACCCTAACCCTAACCCTAACCTGAACACTAACCCTAACCCGAAACCTAACCCTAACCCTAACCCTAACCCTAACCCGAACCCTAACCCTAACCCTAACTCTAACCCTAAACCTAACCCTAACCCGAAACCTAACCCGAACCCTAACCCTAACCCGAACCCTAACCCTAACCCTAACCTAACCCTAATCGAACCCTAACCCTAACCCTAACACTAACCCTAACCCTAACACTAACCCCTCACCCTAACCAGAACCCTAACCCGAACGCTACCCCTAACCCTACCCGGAACCCTAACCCTAACCCTAACCCGAACCCGAACACTAACCCCTTACCCGAATCCTAACCCTAACCCGAACCCGAATCCAAACCCTAACCCTAACCTTAACCCCGAACCCGAACCCGAACCCTAACCCTAACCCTAACCCGAACCCTAACCCGAACCCTAACCCGAACCCCAACCCTAACCCTAACCCGAACCCGAACCCTAACCCTAACCGAACCCTAACCCTACACCGAAACTTAACCCTAACTCTAACCCTAACCAGGCCCTAACCCTAACCCTAACCCGAACCCTAACCCTAACCCTAACTCGATCCCTAACCCTAACCCGAACCCTAACCCTAAAACTAACCCTAACCCTAACACTAACACGAACCCTAACCCGAACCCTAACTCGAACCCTAACCCTAACCCTAACCCGAAACCTAACCCTAACCCTAACCCTAACCCTAACCCGAACCCTAACCCGAACCCTAACTCTAACCCTAAACCTAACCCTAACCCGAAACCTAACCCTAACCCTAATCCGGACCCTAACCTGAACCCTAACCCTAACCCGAACCCTAAACCTAACCCTAACCCAAACTCTAACCCGAACCCTAACCCTAACCATAACCCTAACCCGAACCCTAACCCTAACCCTAACCCGAACCCTAACCCCTAACCCGAACCCAACCCGAACCCTAACGCGAACCCGAACCCTAACCCTACCCCGAACCCGAACCCAAACCATAACCCTAACCCTAACCCGAACCCTAACCCTAACCCTAACCCTAACCCGTACCCTAAACCTAAACCTAACCCTAACCCTAACCCTAACCCGAACCCTAACCCTAACCCTAACCCGAACCCTAAAACTAACCCGAACCCTAACCCGAACCCTAACCCGATCCTGAACCCGAACCCTAACCCGAAACCTAAACCGAACCCTAACCCGAACCCTAACCCTAACCCTAACCCGAACCCTAACCCAAACACTAACCCTAACCCTAACCCGAACCGTAACCCTAAACCTAAACCAAACCCTAACCCAAACCTTAAAACTAAACCTAACCCTAACCCGAACCCTAACCCTAACCCGAACCCTAACCCAAACACTAACCCTATCCCTAACCCGAACCGTAACCCTAAACCTAAACCAAACCCCAACCCAAACCTTAAAACAAAACCTAACCCTAACCCGAACCCTAACCCTAACCCGAACCCTAACCCAAACACTAACCCTAACCCTAACCCGAACCGTAACCCTAAACCTAAACCAAACCCTAACCCAAACCTTAAAACTAAACCTAACCCTAACCCGAACCCTAACCCTAACCCTAACCCTAACCCTAACCCGAACCCTAACCCTAACCCTAACCCTAACACTAACCCTAACCCGAACCCTAACCTTAACCCTAACCCTAACCCTAACCCCTAACCCTAACCCGAACCCTAACCCTAACTCGAACCCTAACCCTAAATCTAACCCTAACCCTAACTTGAACCCTAACCCTAACCCTAACCCGAACACTAACCCTAACCCGAACCCTAACGCTAACCCTAATCCGAACCCTAACCCTAACCCTTACCCGAACCCGAACCCTAACCCTAACCCTAACCCGAACCCTAACCCTAACCCTTACCCTAACCCTAACACTAACCCCTAACCCTAACCCGAACCCTAACCCTAACCCTAACCCTAACCTGAACCTTAACCCGAACCCTAACCCTAACCCTAATCCGAACCCAAACCCTAACCCTAACCCAAACCCGAAAATTAACCCTAACCCGAACCCTAACCGTAAACCTAACCCTAACCCTAAACCGAACCCTAACCCGAACCCTAACCTGAACCCTAACCCTAACCCTAACACTAACCCTAACGCGAACCCTAACCCTAACCCTAAACTTAAACCTAAACCTAAACCCAAACCTAACCCTAACCCGAAACCTAACCCTAACCCTAACCCTCACGCTAACCCTAACCCCTAAACCTAAACCTAACCGTAACCCTAACCCTAACCCTAAAACTTAACCCCAACCCTAACCCTAAACCTAACCCTTACCAGAACCCTAACCCTAACCCTAACCCGAACCCTAAACCTAACCCTAACCCTAACCCTAACCCGAACCCTAACCCTGACCCTAACCCGAACCCTAACCCTAACCCGAACCCGAACCCTAACCCTAACCCTAACCCTAAACCTAACCCTAACCCGAACCCTAAACCTAACCCGAACCCGAAACCTAACCCTAACCCTAACCCTAACCCCAACCCTAACCCTAACACAAACCTAACCCTAAATCGAAACCTAACCCTAACCCTAACCCTAACCCGAAACCGAACCCTAACCCTAACCCCTAACCCTAACCCTACCCCTAACCCGAAACATAACCCTAACCCGAACCCTAACCCTAACCCGAACCCTAATCCTACCCTAACCCTAACCCAAACACTAACTCTAACCCGAACCCTAACCCTAACCCTAATCCGAACTCTAACCCTAACCCTAACCATAACCCGAACCCGAACCCTAACCCTAACCGTAACCATAACCCGAACCTTAACCCTAACCCTAACACTAACCCGAACCTTAAACCGAACCCTAACCCTAACCCTAACCCGAACCCTAACCCTAACCCTAACCCTAACCCTATCCCGAACACTAACCCTAACCCGAAACCTAACCCGAAACCTAAACCTAACCCTAACCCGAAACCTAACCCTAAACCTAACCCGAACCCGAACCCTAACACGAACCCTAACCCTAACCCTAATCCGAAACCTAACCCTAACTCTAACCCTAACCCTAACCCGTACCCGAACCCTAACCCTAACCCGAACCCTAACCCTAACCCTAACACTAACCCGAACCCTAAACCTAACCCTAACCCTAACCCGCACCTTAACCCGAACCCTAAACCTAACCCTAAACCGAACCCTAACCCTAACCCTAACCCTAACCTGAACACTAACCATAACCCGAACCCTAACCCTAACCCTAAACCTAACCCTAACCCGAACCCTAACCCTAACCCTAACTTAACCCTAATCCGAACCGTAACCCTAACCCTAAACCTAACCCTAACCCTAACACTATCCCCTAACCCTAACCCGAACCCTAACCCTAACCGTAACCGGAACCCGAAACCTAACCCCTAACCCTAACCCGAACCCGAACCCTGAACCTAACCCTAACCCTAAACCTAACCCTAACCCGAACCCTAACCCTAACCCGAACCCGAACCCTAACCCTAAAACTAACCCTAACCCTAACCCTAACCCCAACCCTAACCCTAACCCTAACCCTAACCCGAACCCGAACCCTAACCCTAACCCCTAACCCTAACCCTACCCCTAACCCGAACCCTAAATCTAACCCGAACCCTAACCCTAACCCGAACCCTAACCCTAACCCTAACCCTAACCCGAACACTAACCCTAACCCGAACCCTAACCCTAATCCTAATCTGAACCGTAACCCTATCCCTAACCCTAACCTGAACCCTAACCCTAACCCGAACACTAACCCTAAACCTAACCCTAACCCGAACACTAACCCTAACCCGAAACCTAACCCTAATCCTAATCCGAACCCTAAACCTAACACTAACCCTAACCCGAACCCGAACCCTAACCCTAACCGTAACCCTAACCCGAACCCTAACCCTAACCCTAACCCGAACCTTAAACCGAACCCTAAACCTAACCCTAACCCGAACCCTAACCCTAACCCTAACCCTACCCGAACACTAACCCTAAACCGAAACCTAACCCTAACCCTAACCCTAACCCGAACCCTAACCCTAACCCTAACCTAACCCTAATCGAACCCTAACCCTAACCCTAACACTAACCCTAACCCTAACACTAACCCCTCACCCTAACCAGAACCCTAACCCGAACCCTAACCCTAACCCTACCCGGAACCCTCACCCTAACCCTAACCCGAAACCGATCCCTAAACCCTTACCCGAATCCTAACCCTAACCCGAACCCGAATCCAAACCCTAACCCTAACCTTAACCCCGAACCCGAACCCGAACCCTACCCTAACCCTAAACCGAACCCTAACCCGAACCCTAACCCGAACCCCAACCCTAACCCTAACCCAAACCCGAACCCTAACCCTAACCGAACCCTAACCCTACACCGAACCTTAACCCTAACTCTAACCCTAACCCGAACCCTAACCCTAACCCTAAACCGAACCCTAACCCTAACCCTAACTCGATCCCTAACCCTAACCCGAACCCTAACCCTAAAACTAACCCTAACCCTAACCCTAACACGAACCCTAACCCGAACCCTAACTCGAACCCTAACCCTAACCCTAACCCGAAAACTAACCCTAACCCTAACCCTAACCCGAACCCTAACCCTAACCCTAACTCTAACCCTAAACCTAACCCTAACCCGAAACCTAACCCTAACCCTAACCCGAACCCTAACCTGAACCCTAACCCTAACCCGAACCCTAAACCTAACCCTAACCCAAACTCTAACCCGAACCCTCACCCTAACCATAACCCTAACCCGAACCCTAACCCTAACCCTAACCCGAACCCTAACCTGAACCCTAACCCTAACCCGAACCCTAAACCTAACCCTAACCCAAACTCTAACCCGAACCCTCACCCTAACCATAACCCTAACCCGAACCCTAACCCTACCCCGAACCCGAACCCAAACCATAACCCTAACCCTAACCCGAACCCTAACCCTAACCCTAACCCTAACCCTAACCCTAACCCGTACCCTAACCCTAAACCTAACCCTAACCCTAACCCTAACCCTAACCCGAACCCTAACCCTAACCCTAACCCGAACCCTAAAACTAACCCGAACCCTAACCCGAACCCTAACCCGATCCCTAACCCGAACCCTAACCCGAACCCTAAACCGAACCCTAACCCGAACCCTAACCCTAACCCTAACCCGAACCCTAACACAAACACTAACCCTAACCCTAACACGAACCGTAACCCTAAACCTAAACCAAACCCTAACCCAAACCTTAAACCTAAACCTAACCCTAACCCGAACCCTAACCCTAACCCTAACCCTAACCCTAACCCGAAACCTAACCCTAACCCTAACCCTAACCCTAACACTAACCCTAACCCGAACCCTAACCTTAACCCTAACCCTAACCCTAACCCCTAACCCTAACCCGAACCCTAACACTAACTCGAACCCTAACCCAAAATCTAACCCTAACCCTAACTTGAACCCTAACCCTAACCCTAACCCGAACACTAAACCTAACCCTAACCCGAACCCTAACCCGAACCCTAACCCTAAAACTAACCCTAAACCTGACCCGAACCCTAACACTAAACCTAACCCTAACCCTAACCCGAACCCTATCACTGACCCTAACCGGAACCCTAACCCTAACCCTAAACCGAACCCGAACCCTAACCACTTACCCGAATCCTACCCCTAAACCGAACCCTAACCCTAACCCTAACCCTAATCCGAACCCTAACCCGAACCCTAACCCGAACCCCAACACTAACCCTAACCCGAACCGAACCCTAACCCTAACCCGAACCCTAACCCGAATCCTAACCCTAAATCTGACCTGAACACTAACCCCTAACACTAACCCGAACCCGAACCCTAACCCGAACCCTAACCTTAACCCTAACCCGATCCCTAACCCTAACCCTAACCCTAAACCTAACCCTAACCCGAACCCTAACACTATCCCTAACTATAACCCTAAACCTAACCCTAAACCGAACCCTAACCCTAACCTGAACCCTAACCCGAACCCTAACCCGAACCCTAACCCTAACCCTAACCCGAACCCTAACCCGAACCCTAACCCGAACCCTAACCCGAACCCTAACCCTAAACCTAACCCGAACCCTAACCCGAACCCTAACCCTAACCCTAAACCTAACCCTAACCCTAACCCTAACCCTAACCCTAACCCTAAACCTACCCTAACCCTAACCCTAACCCTAAACCTAACCCGAACCCAAACCCTAACCCTAACACCTAACCCTAACCCTAACCCTAACCCTAACCCTAACCCTAACCTAACCCTAATCCGAACCGTAACCCGAACCCTAAACCTAACCCTAAACCGAACCCTAACCCTAACACGAACCCAAACCGAACACTAACCCTAACCCGAACCCTAACGCTAACCCTAACCCGAACCCTAACCCGAACCCTAACCCTAACCCTAACCCTAACGCGAACCCTAACCCTAACCCTAAACCTAAACCTAACCCTAACCCGAACCCTAACCCTAACCCGAAACCTAACACTAACCCTAACCCTAACCCCAAACCTAATCCTAAACCTAACCTTAACCCTAACCCGAACCCTAACCCTAACCCTTACCCGAACCCTAACCCTAACCCGAACCCGAACCCTAACCCTAACCCTAACCCTAAATCTAACCCTAACCCGAACACTAACCCTAAACCGAACCCGAACCCTAACCCTAAAACTAACCCTAACCCTAACCCCAACCCTAACCCTAACCCTAACCCTAACCCGAACCCGAACCCTAACCCTAACCCCTAACCCTAACCCTACCCCTAACCCGAACACTAACCCTAACCCGAACCCTAACCCTAACCCGAACCCTAACCCTAAACCTAACCCTAACCCGAACACTAACCCTAACCCGAACCCTAACCCTAATCCTAATCCGAACCCTAACCCTAACCCTAACCCTAACCCGAACCCGAACCCTAACCCTAACCTTAACCCTAACCCAAACCCTAACCCTAACCCTAACCCGAACCTTAAACCGGACCCTAAACCTAACCCTAACCCGAACCCTAACCCTAACCCTAACCCTAACCCGAACCCTAAACCGAACCCTAACTCGAACCCTAACCCTAACCCGAACACTAACCCTAACCCGAAACCTAAACCTAACCCTAACCCTAACCCGAACCCTACCCCTAACCCTAACCTAACCCTAATCGAACCCTAACCCTAACCCTAACCCTAACCCTAACACTAACCCCTCACACTAACCAGAACCCTAACCCGAACCCTAACCCTAAACCTACCCGAAACCCTAACCCTAACCCTAACCCGAACCCGAACCCTAACCCCTTACCCGAATCCTAACCCTAACCCGAACCCGAACCCTCACCCTAACCCTAACCCGAACCCTAACCCGAACCCTAACCCGAACCCCAACCCTAACCCTAACCCGAACCCGAACCCTAACCCTAACCGAACCCTAACCCTACACCGAACCTTATCCCTAACTATAACCCTAACCCGAACCCTAACCCTAACCCTAACCCGAACCCTAACCCTAACCCTAACTCGATCCCTAACCCTAACCCGAACCCTAACCATAAAACTAACCCTAACCCTAACCCTAACACGAACCCTAACCCGAACCCTAACTCGAACCCTTGCCTAACCCTAACCCCAAACCTAACCCTAACCCTAACCATAACCCGAAACCTAACCCTAACCCTAACTCTAACCCTAAACCTAACCCTAACCCGAAACCTAACCCGAACCCTAACCCGAACCCTAACCTGAACCCTAACCCTAACCCTAAACCGAACCCTAAAACTAACCCTAACCCAAACTCTAACCCGAACCCTAACCCTAACCATAACCCTAACCCGAACCCTAACCCAAACCCTAACCCGAACCCTAACCCCTAACCCGAACCCGAACCCGAACCCTAACCCGAACCCGAACCCTAACCCAATCCCCGAACCCGAAACCAAACCATAACCCTAACCCTAACCCGAACCCTAACCCTAACCCTAACCCTAACCCGTACCCTAACCCTAAACCTAACCCTAACCCTAACCCTAACCCTAACCCGAACCCTAACCCTAAACCTAACCCGAACCCTAAAACTAACCCGAACCCTAACCCGAACCCTAAACCGATCCCTAACCTGAACCCTAACCCGAACCCTAAACCGAACCCTAACCCGAACCCTAACCCTAACCCTAACCCGAACCCTAACCCAAACACTAACCCTAACCCTAACCCGAACCGTAACCCTAAACCTAAACCAAACACTAACCCAAACCTTAAACCTAACCCTAACCCTAACCCGAACCCTAACCCTAACCCTAACCCTAACCCTAACCCGAACCCTAACCCTAACCCTAACCCTAACACTAACCCTAACCCGAACCCTAACCCTAACTCGAACCCTAACCCTAACCCTAACCCGAACACTAACCCTACCCCGAACCCGAACCCAAACCATAACCCTAACCCTAACCCTAACCCTAACCCTAACCCGAACCCGTACCCTAACCCTAACCCCTAACCCTAACCCTACCCCTAACCCGAACCCTAACCCTAACCCGAAACCTAACCCTAACCCGAACCCTAACCCTAACCCTAACCCTAACCCGAACACTAACCCTAACCCGAACCCTAACCCTAATCCTAATCCGAACCCTAACCCTAACCCTAACCCTAACCCTAACCCGAAACCGAACCCTAACCCTAATCGTAACCCTAACCCGAACCCTAACCCTAACCCTAACCCGAACCTTAAACCGAACCCTAAACCTAACCCTAACCCGAACCCTAACCCTAACCCTAACCCTAACCCGAACACTAACCCTAACCCGAAAACTAACCCTAACCCTAACCCGAACCCTAACCCTAACCCTAACCTAACCCTAATCGAACCCTAACCCTAACCCTAACACTAACCCTAACCCTAACACTAACCCCTCACCCTAACCAGAACCCTAACCCGAACGCTAACCCTAACCCTACCCGGAACCCTAAACCTAACCCTAACCCGAACCCGAACCCTAACCCCTTACCCGAATCCTAACCCTAACCCGAACCCGAATCCAAACCCTAACCCTAACCTTAACCCCGAACCCGAACCCGAACCCTAACCCTAACCCTAACCTGAACCCTAACCCGAACCCTAACCCGAACCCCAACCTTAACCCTAACCCGAACTCGAACCCTAACCCTAACCGAACCCTAACCCTACACCGAACCTTAACCCTAACTCTAACCCTAACCCGAACCCTAACCCTAACCCTAACTCGATCCCTAACCCTAACACGAACCCTAACCCTAAAACTAACCCTAACCCTAACACTAACACGAACCCTAACCCGAACCCTAACTCGAACCCTAACCCTAACCCTAACCCGAAACCTAACCCTAACCCTAACCCTAACCCGAAACCGAACCCTAACACTAACCCTAACTCTAACCCTAAACCTAACCCTAACCCGAAACCTAACCCTAACCCTAACCCGAACCCTAACCTGAACCCTAACCCTAACCCTAACCCGAACCCTAAACCTAACGCTAACCCAAACTCTAACCCGAACCCTAACCCTAACCATAACCCTAACCCGAACCCTAAGACTAACCCTAACACGAAACCTAACCCCTAACCCGAACCCGAACCCGAACCCTAACGCGAACCCGAAACCTAACCCTACCCCGAACCCGAACCCAAACCATAACCCTAACCCTAACCCGAACACTAACCCTAACCCTAACCCTAACCCGTACCCTAACCCTAAACCTAACCCTAACCCTAACCCTAACCCTAACCCGAACCCGAACCCTAACCCTAACCCTAACCCGAAACCTAAAACTAATCCGAACCCTAACCCGACCCTAACCCGATCCCTAACCCGAACCCTAACCCGAACCCTAAACCGAACCCTAACCCGAACCCTAACCCTAACCCTAACACGAACCCTAACCCAAACACTAACCCTAACCCTAACCCGAACCTTAACCCTAAACCTAAACCAAACCCTAACCCAAAACTTAAAACTAAACCTAACCCTAACCCGAACCCTAACCCTAACCCTAACCCTAACCCTAACCCGAACCCTAACCCTAACCCTAACCCTAACACTAACCCTAACCCGAACCCTAACCTTAACCCTAACCCTAACCCTAACCCCTAACCCTAACCCGAACCCTAACCCTAACTCGAACCCTAACCCTAAATCTAACCCTAACCCTAACTTGAACCCTAACCCTAACCCTAACCCGAACACTAAACCTAACCCGAACCCGAACACTAACCCGAACCCTAACCCTAAAACTAACCCTAACCCTGACCCGAACCCTAACACTAAACCTAACCCTAACCCTAACCCGAACCCTATCACTGACCCTAACCGGAACCCTAACCCTAACCCTAAACCGAACCCGAACCCTAACCCCTTACCCGAATCCTACCCCTAAACCGAACCCTAACCCGAACCCTAACCCTAACCCTAACCCCGAACCCGAACCCTAACCCTAACCCTAACCCTAACCCGAACCCTAACCCGAACCCTAACCCGAACCCCAACACTAACCCTAACCCGAACCGAACCCTAACCCTAACCTGAACCCTAACCCGAATCCTAACCCTAAATCTGACGTGAACACTAACCCCTAACCCTAACCCGAACCCGAACCCTAACCCGACCCCTAACCTTAACCCTAACCCGATCCCTAAACCTAACCCTAACCCTAAACCTAACCCTAACCCGAACCCTAACACTATCCCTAACTATAACCCTAAACCTAACCATAAACCGAACCGTAACCCTAACCTGAACCCTAACCCGAACCCTAACCCGAACCCTAACCCTAACCCTAACCCGAACCCTAACCCGAACCCTAACCCTAACCCTAACCCGAACCCTAACCCTAACCCTAACCCGAACCCTAACCGGAACCCTAACCCTAAACCTAAACCTAACCCTAACCCTAACCCTAACCCTAACCCTAAACCTAACCCTAACCCGAACCCGAACACTAACCCTAACCCCTAACCCTAACCCTACCCCTAACCCGAACCCTAATCCTAACCCGAACCCTAACCCTAACCCGAACCCTAACCCTAACCCTAACCCTAAACCGAACACTAACCCTAACCCGAACCCTAACCCTAATCCTAATCCGAACCCTAACCCTAACCCTAAACCTAACCCTAACCCGAACCCGAACCCTAACCATAACCGTAACCATAACCCTCAACCTAACCCTAACCCGAACCCGAAACCTAACCCTAACCGTAACCATAACCCGAACCCTAACCCTAACCCTAACACTAACCCGAACCTTAAACCGAAACCTAAACCTAACCCTAACCCGAACCCTAACCCTAACCCTAACCCTAACCCGAACACTAACCCGAACCCGAAACCTAACCCTAACCCTAACCCTAACCCGAACCCTAACCCTAACCCTAACCTAACCCTAATCGAACCCTAACCCTAACACGAACCCTAACCCTAACCCTAACACTAACCCCTAACCCTAACCCAAACCCTAACCCGAACCCTAACCCTAACCCTACCCGGAACCCTAACCATAACCCTAACCCGAACCCGAACCCTAACCCCTTACCCGAATCCTAACTCTAACCCGAACCCTAACCCAAACCCTAACCCTAACCTTAACCCCGAACCCGAACCCGAACCCTAACCCTAACCCTAACCCGAACCCTAACCCGAACCCTAACACGAACCCCAACCCTAACCCTAACCCGAACCCTAACCCGAACCCTAACACGAACCCCAACCCTAACCCTAACCCAAACCCTAACCCGAACCCTAACGCTAACCCTAATCCGAACCCTAACCCTAACCCTTACCCGAACCCGAACCCTAACCCTAACCCTAACCCGAACCCTAACCCTAACCCTAACCCTAACCCTAACAGTAACCCCTAACCCTAACCCGAACCCTAACCCTAACCCGAACCCTAACCCTAACCCGAACCCTAACCCTAACCCTAACCCGAACACTAACCCTAACCCGAACCCTAACCCTAATCCTAATCCGAACCCCAACCCTAACCCTAACCCGAACCCGAACCCTAACCCTAACCATAACCCTAACCCGAAACCTAACCCTAACCCTAACCCGAACCTTAAACCGGAACCTAAACCTAACCCTAACCCGAACCCTAACTCTAACCCTAACCCTAACCCGAACCCTAACCCTAACCCGAAACCTAACCCTAACCCTAACCCTAACCCGAACCCTAACCCTAACCCTAACCTAACCCTAATCGAACCCTAACCCTAACCCTAACCCTAACCCTAACCCTAACACTAACCCCTAACCCTAACCAGAACCCTAACCCGAACCCTAACCCTAACCCTACCCGGAACCCTAACCCTAACCCTAACCGGAACACGAACCCTAACCCCTTACCCGAATCCTAACCCTAACCCGAACCCGAATCCAAACCCTAACCCTAACCTGAACCCGAACCCGAACCCGAACCCTAACCCTAACCCTAACCCGAACCCTAACCCGAACCCTAAACCGAACCCCAACACTAACCCTAACCCGAACCCGAACCCTAACCCTAACCGAACCCTAACCCTACACCGAACCTTAACCCTAACGCTAACCCTAACCCGAAACCAAACCCTAACCCTAACCCGAACCCTAACCCTAACCCTAACTCTATCCCTAACCCTAACCCGAACCCTAACCCTAAAACTAACCCTAACCCTAACCCTAACACGAAGCCTAACCCGAACCCTAACTCGAACCCTAACCCTAACCCGAAACCTAACCCTAACCCTAACCCTAACCCTAACCCGAACCCTAACCCTAACCCTAACTCTAACCCTAAACATAACCCTAACCCGAAACCTAACCCGAACCCTAACCCGAACCCTAACCTGAACGCTAACCCTAACCCTAACCCGAACCCTAAAACTAACCCTAACCCAAACTCTAACCGAACCCTAACCCTAACCATAACCCTAACCCGAACCCTAACCCAAACCCTAACCCGAACCCTAACTCCTAACCCGAACCCGAACCCGAACACGAACCCGAACCCTAACCCTACCCCGAACCCGAAACCAAACCATAACCCTAACCCTAACCCGAAACCTAACCCTAACCCTAACCCTAACGCGTACCCTAACCCTAAACCTAACACTAACCCTAACCCTAACCCTAACCCTAACCCGAACCCTAACCCTAACCCTAACCCGAACCCTAAAACTAACCCGAACCCTAACCCGAACCCTAACCCGATCCCTAACCCGAACCCTAACCCGAACCCTAAACCGAACCCTAACCCGAACCCGAACCCTAACCCTAACCCGAACCCTAAACCAAACACTAACCCTAACCCTAACCCGAACCGTAACCCTAAACCTAAACCAAACCCTAACCCAAACCTTAAACCTAAGCCTAACCCTAACCCGAACCCTAACCCTAACCCTAACCCTAACCCGAACCCTAACCCTAACCCTAACCCTAACACTAACCCTAACCCGAACCGTAACCCTAACCCGAACCCTAACCCTAACCCTAACCCGAACACTAACCCTACCCCGAACCCGAACCCAAACCATAACCCTAACCCTAACCCTAACCCTAACCCTAACCCGAACCCTAACCCTAACCCCTAACCCTAACCCTACCCCTAACACGAACCCTAACCCTAACCCGAACCCTAACCCTAACCCTAACCCGAACCCTAACCCTAACCCTAACCTTAACCCGAACACTAACCCTAACCCGAACCCTAACACTAATCCTAATCCGAACCCTAACACTAACCCTAACCCTAACCCGAACCCGAACCCTAACCCTAACCGTAACCCTAACCCGAACCCTAACCCTAACCCTAACCCGAACCTTAAACCGAACCCTAAACCTAACCCTAACCCGAACCCTAACCCTAACCCTAACCCGAACCCGAACACTAACCCTAACCCGAAACCTAACCCTAACCCTAACCCTAACCCGAACCTTAACCCTAACCCTAACCTAACCCTAATCGAACCCTAACCCTAACCCTAACACTAACCCTAACCCTAACACTAACACCTCACCCTAACCAGAACCCTAACCCGAACCCTAACCCTAACCCTACGCGGAACCCTAACCCTAACCCTAACCCGAACCCAAACGCTAACACCTTACCCGAATCCTAACCCTAACCCGAACCCGAATCCAAACCCTAACCCTAACCTTAACCCCGAACCCGAACCCGAACCCTAACACAAACCCTAACCCCAACCCTAACCCGAACCCAAACCCGAACCCCAACACTAACCCTAACCCGAACCCGAACCCTAACCCTAACCGAACCCTAACCCTACACCGAACCTTAACCCTAACTCTAACCCTAACCCGAACCCTAACCCTAACCCGAACCCGAACCCTAACCCTAACCCTAACTCGATCCCTAACCCTAACCCGAACCCTAACCCTAAAACTAACCCTAACCCTAACCCTAACACGAACGCTAACCCGAACCCTAACTCGAACCCTAACCCTAACCCTAACCCGAAACCTAACCCTAACCCTAACCCTAACCCTAACTCGAACCCTAACACTAACCCTAACTCTAACCCTAAACCTAACCCTAACCCGAAACCTAACCCTAACCCTAACCCGAACCCTAACCTGAACCCTAACCCTATCCCTAACCCGAACCCTAAACCTAACCCTAACCCAAACTCTAACCCGAACCCTAACCCTAACCCTAACCCGAACCCTAACCCCTAACCCGAACCCGAACCCTAACGCGAACCCGAACCCTAACCCTACCCCGAACCCGAACCCAAACCATAACCCTAACCCTAACCCGAACCCGAACCCTAACCCTAACCCTAACCCTAACCCGTACCCTAACCCTAAACCTAACCCTAACCCTAACCCTAACCCTAACCCTAACCCGAACCCGAACCCTAACCCTAAACCTAACCCGAACCCTAAAACTAAACCGAACCCTAACCCGAACCCTAACCAGATCCCTAACCCGAACCCTAACCCGAACCCTAAACCGAACCCTAACCCGAACCCTAACCCTAACCCTAACCCAAACCCTAACCCAAACACTAACCCTAACCCTAACCCGAAACGTAACCCTAAACCTAAACCAACCCTAACCCAAACCTTAAACCTAAACCTAACCCTAACCCGAAACCTAACCCTAACCCTAACCCTAACCCTAACACGAACCCTAACCCTAACCTTAACCCTAACACTAACCCTAACCCGAACCCTAACCTTAACCCTAACCCTAACCCTAACCCCTAACCCTAACCCGAACCCTAATCCTAACTCGAACACTAACCCTAAATCTAACCCTAACCCTAACTTGAACCCTAACCCTAACCCTAACCCGAACACTAAACCTAACCCTAACCCGAACCCTAACCCGAACCCTAACCCTAAAACTAACCCTAACCCTGACCCGAACCCTAACACTAAAACTCACCCTAACCCTAACCCGAACCCTATCACTGACCCTAACCGGAACCCTAACCCTAACCCTAAACCGAACCCGAACCCTAACCCCTTACCCGAATCCTACCCTTAAACCGAACCCTAACCCGAACCCTAAACCTAACCATAACCCCGAACCCGAACCCTAATCCTAACCCTAACCCGAACCCTAACCCGAACCCTAACCCGAACCCCAACACTAACCCTAACCCGAACCGAACCCTAACCCTAACCCGAACCCTAACCCGAATCCTAACCATAAATCTGACCTGAACACTAACCCCTAACCCTAACCCGAACCCGAACCCTAACCCGATCCCTAACCTTAACCCTAACCCGATCCCTAACCCTAACCCTAACCCTAAACCTAACCCTAACCCGAACCCTAACACTATCCCTAACTATAACCCTAAACCTAACCCTAAACCGAACCCTAACCCTAACCTGAACCCTAACCCGAACCCTAACACGAACCCTAACCCTAACCCTAACCCGAACCCTAACCCGAACCCTAACCCTAACCCTAACCCAAACCCTAACCCTAACCCTAACCCGAACCCTAACCCGAACCCTAACCCTAACCCTAAACCTAACCCTATCCCTAACCCTAACCCTAACCCTAAACCTACCCTAACCCTAACCCTAACCCTAACCCTAACCCGAACCCGAACCCTAACCCTACCCCTAACCCGAACACTAACCCTAACCCGAACCCTAACCCTAATCCTAATCCGAACCCTAACCCTAACCCTAAACCTAAACCTAACCCGAACCCGAACCCTAACCATAACCGTAACCATAACCCTCAACCTAACCTAACCCGAACCCGAAACCTAACCCTAACCGTAACCATAACCCGAACCCTAACCCTAACCCTAACCCTAACCCGAACCTTAAACCGAAACCTAAACCTAACCCTAACCCGAACCCTAACCCTAACCCTAACCCTCACCCGAACACTAACCCGAACCCGAAACCTAACCCTAACCCTAACCCTAACCCTAACCCGAAACCTAACCCTAACCCTAACCTAACCCTAATCGAACGCTAACCCTAACCCGAACCCTAACCCTAACCCTAACACTAACCCCTAACCCTAACCCAAACCCTAACCCGAACCCTAACCCTAACCCTACACGGAACCCTAACCCTAACCCTAACCCGAACCCAAACCCTAAACCCTTACCCGAATCCTAACTCTAAACCGAACCCTAACCCAAACCCTACCCCTAACCTTAACCCCGAACCCGAACCCGAACCCTAACCCTATCCCTAACCCGAACCCTAACCCGACACCTAACCCGAACCCCAACCCTAACCCTAACCCGAACCCGAACCCTAACCATAACCGAACCCTAACCCTAAACCGAACTTTAACACTAACTCTAACCCTAAACCGAACCCTAACCCTAACCATAACCCGAAACCTAACCCTAACCCTAACTCGATCCCTAACCCTAACCCGAACCCTAACCCTAACCCTAACCCTAACCCTAACCCTAACACGAACCCTAACCCGAACCCTAACTCGAACCCTAACCCTAACCCGAACCCTAACCCTAAACCTAACCCTAACCCTAACCCGAACCCTAACCCTAACCCTAACTCTAACCCTAAACCTAACCCTAACCCGAACCCTAACCCTAACCCTAACCCGAACCCTAACCCGAACCCTAACCCTAACCCTAACACGAACCCTAAACCTAACCCTAACCCAAACTCTAACCCGTACCCTAACCCTAACCATAACCCTAACCCGAACCCTAACCCTAACCTTAACCCGAACCCTAACCCCTAACCCGAACCCGAACCCGAACCCTAAACCGAACCCGAACCCTAACCCTACCCCGAACCCGAACCCAAACCATAACCCTATCCCTAACCCTAACCCTAACCCTAAACCTACCCGAACCTTAACCCTAACCCTAACCCTAACCCTAACCCTAACCAGAACCCTAAACCTAACCCTAACCCTAACACTAATCCTAACCCGAACCCTAACCATAACCCTAACCCTAACCCTAACCCCTAACCCTAACCCGAACCCTAACCCGAAACCGAACCCTAACCCTAACCCTAACTCGATCCCTAACCCTAACCCGAACCCTAACCCTAAAACTAACCCTAACCCTAACCCTAACACGAAACCTAACCCGAACCCTAACTCGAACCCTAACCCTAACCCTAACCCGAAACCTAACCCTAACCCTAACCCTAACCCTAACCCTAACCCGAACCCTAACACTAACCCTAACTCTAAACCTAAACCTAACCCTAACCCGAAACCTAACCCTAACCCTAACCCGAACCCTAACCTGAACCCTAACCCTAACCCTAACCCGAACCCTAAACCTAACCCTAACCCAAACTCTAACCCGAACCCTAACCCTAACCCTAACCCGAACCCTAACCCCTAACCCGAACCAGAACCCGAACCCTAACGCGAACCCGAACCCTAACCCTACCCCGAACCCGAACCCAAACCATAACCCTAACCCTAACCCGAACCCTAACCCTAACCCTAACCCTAACCCGTACCCTAACCCTAAACCTAACCCTAACCCTAACCCTAACCCTAACCCTAACCCTAACCCGAACCCTAACCCTAAACCTAACCGGAACCCTAAAACTAAACCGAACCCTAAACCGAACCCTAACCAGATCCCTTACCCGAACCCTAACCCGAACCCTAAACCGAACCCTAACCCGAACCCTAACCCTAACCCTAACCCGAACCCTAACCCAAACACTAACCCTAACCCTAACCCGAACCGTAACCCTAAACCTAAACCAACCCTAACCCAAACCTTAAACCTAAACCTAACCCTAACCCGAAACCTAACCCTAACCCTAACCCTAACCCTAACACGAACCCTAACCCTAACCTTAACCCTAACACTAACCCTAACCCGAACCCTAACCTTAACCCTAACCCTAACCCTAAACCCTAAACCTAACCCTAACCCAAACCCTAACTCGAACCCTAACCCTAAATCTAACCCTAACCCTAACTTGAACCCTAACCCTAACCCTAACCCGAACACTAAACCTAACCCTAACCCGAACCCTAACCCGAACCCTAACCCTAAAACTAACCCTAACCCTGACCCGAACCCTAACACTAAACCTCACCCTAACCCTAACCCGAACCCTATCACTGACCCTAACCGGAACCCTAACCCTAACCCTAAACCGAACCCGAACCCTAACCACTTACCCGAATCCTACCCCTAAACCGAACCCTAACCCGAACCCTAACCCTAACCCTAACCCCGAACCCGAACCCTAACCCTAACCCTAACCCGAACCCTAACCCGAACCCTAACCCGAACCCCAACACTAACCCTAACCCGAACCGAACCCTAACCCTAACCCGAACCCTAACCCGAATCCTAAGCCTAAATCTGACCTGAACACTAACCCCTAACCCTAACCCGAACCCGAACCCTAACCCGACCCCTAACCTTAACCCTAACCCGATCCCTAACCCTAACCCTAACCCTAAACCTAACCCTAACCCGAACCCTAACACTATCCCTAACTATAACCCTAAACCTAACCCTAAACCGAACCCTAACCCTAACCTGAACCCTAACCCGAACCCTAACACGAACCCTAACCCTAACCCTAACCCGAACCCTAACCCGAACCCTAAACCTAACCCTAACCCAAACCCTAACCCTAACCCTAACCCGAACCCTAACCCGAACCCTAACCCTAACCCTAAACCTAACCCTATCCCTAACCCTAACCCTAACCCTAAACCTACCCTAACCCTAACCCTAACCCTAACCCTAACCCGAACCCGAACCCTAACCCTAACCCCTAACCCTAACCCTACCCCTAACCCGAACCCTAATCCTAACCCGAACCCTAACCCTAACCCGAACCCTAACCCTAAACCTAACCCTAACCCGAACCCTAATCCTAATCCTAATCCGAACCCTAACCCTAACCCTAAAACTAACCCTAACCCGAACCCGAACCCTAACCATAACCGTAACCATAACCCTCAACCTAACCTAACCCGAACCCGAAACCTAACCCTAACCGTAACCATAACCCGAACCCTAACCCTAACCCTAACCCTAACCCGAACCTTAAACCGAAACCTAAACCTAACCCTAACCCGAACCCTAACCCTAACCCTAACCCTCACCCGAACACTAACCCGAACCCGAAACCTAACCCTAACCCTAACCCTAACCCTAACCCGAAACCTAACCCTAACCCTAACCTAACCCTAATCGAACGCTAACCCTAACCCGAACCCTAACCCTAACCCTAACACTAACCCCTAAACCTAAACCAAACTCTAACCCGAACCCTAACCCTAACCCTACCCGGAACCCTAACCCTAACCCTAACCCGAACCCGAACCCTAACCCCTTACCCGAATCCTAACTCTAAACCGAACCCTAACCCAAACCCTACCCCTAACCTTAACCCCGAACCCGAACCCGAACCCTAACCCTAACCCTAACCCGAACCCTAACCCGAACCCTAACCCGAACCCCAACCCTAACCCTAACCCGAACCCGAACCCTAACCATAACCGAACCCTAACCCTAAACCGAACTTTAACACTAACTCTAACCCTAACCCGAACCCTAACCCTAACCATAACCCGAAACCTAACCCTAACCCTAACTCGATCCCTAACCCTAACCCGAACCCTAACCCTAACCCTAACCCTAACCCTAACCCTAACACGAACCCTAACCCGAACCCTAACTCGAACCCTAACCCTAACCCGAACCCTAACCCTAAACCTAACCCTAACCCTAACCTGAACCCTAACCCTAAACCTAACTCTAACCCTAAACCTAACCCTAACCCGAACCCTAACCCTAACCCTAACCCGAACCCTAACCCGAACCCTAACCCGAACCCTAATCCGAACCCTAAACCTAACCCTAACCCAAACTCTAAACCGTACCCTAACCCTAACCATAACCCTAACCCGAACCCTAACCCTAACCTTAACCCGAACCCTACCCCTAACCCGAACCCGAACCCGAACCCTAAACCGAACCCGAACCCTAACCCTACCCCGAACCCGAACCCAAACCATAACCCTAACCCTAACCCGAACCCTAACCCTAACCCTAAACCTAACCCTACCCTAACCCTAAACCTAACCCTAACCCTAACCATAACCCTAACCCGAAACCTAACCCTAACCCTAACCCGAACCCTAACCCTAACCCGAACCCTAACCCGAACCCTAACCCGATCCCTAACCCGAACCCTAACCCGAACCCTAAACCGAACCCTACCCCAAACCCTAACCCGAACCCTAACCCGAACCCGAAACCGAACCCTAACCCTAACCCTAACCCGAACCCTAACCCGAACCCTAACCCGAACCCTAACACGAACGCTAACCCTAACCCTAACCCTAACCCGAACCCTAACCCTAACCCTAACCCTAATGCGAACCCTAACCCTATCCCTAACCCGAACCCTAAACCTAACCCTAACCCTAACCCTAACCCGAACCCTAACCTTAAACGAAACCCTAACCCTAACCCGAACCCGAACCCGAACCCTAAACCTAACCCTAACCCGCACCCTAACCCTAACCCGAACCCTAACCCTAAAACGAACCCTAACCCTAACCCTAACCCTAACCCGAACCCTAACCCGAACCCTAACCCTAACCCTAACCCGAACCCTAACGTTAACCCGAACCCGAACCCTAACCCGAACCCTAACCCTAACCCTAACCCGAACCCTAACCCTAAACCTAACCCGAACCCTAAACCGAACCCTAACCCTAACCCTAACCCTAATCCTAACCCTAACCCTAACCCTAAACCTAACCGGAACCCTAACCCTAACCCTAACCCGAACCTGAACCCTAACCCCTTACCCGAATCCTAACCCTAACCCGAACCCTAACCCGAACCCTAACCCTAAGCATAACCCCGAACCCGAAACCTAACCCTAACCCTAACCCTAACCCGAACCCTAACCCGAACCCTAACCCGAACCCGAACCCTAACCCTAACCCGAACCTGAACCCTAACCCTAACCCTAACCGGAACCCTAACGTAACGCTAACTGAACCCGAACACTAACCCCTTGCCCGAATCCTAACCCTAACCCGAACCCTAACCCGAACCCTAAACCTAAACCGAACCCTAACCCTAACCCTAACCCTAACCCGAAACCTAAACCTAACCCGAACCCTATCCCGAAACCTAACCCGAACCCTAAACCTAACCCTAACCTGAACCTTAACCGTAACCCGAACCCTTACCCTAACCCTAACCCTAACTGTAAGCCTAACCCGAACCCTAACCCTAACCCTAACCCGAACCCTAACACGAACCCTAACCATAACCCTAACCCTAACCCTAACCCCTAACCCTAACCCGAACCCTAACCCGAAACCGAACCCTAACCCTAACCCTAACTCGATCCCTAACCCTAACCCGAACCCTAACCCTAAAACTAACCCTAACCCTAACCCTAACACGAAACCTAACCCGAACCCTAACTCGAACCCTAACCCTAACCCTAACCCGAAACCTAACCCTAACCCTAACCCTAACCCTAACCCGAACCCTAACACTAACCCTAACTCTAAACCTAAACCTAACCCTAACCCGAAACCTAACCCTAACCCTAACCCGAACCCTAACCTGAACACTAACCCTAACCCTAACCCGAACCCTAAACCTAACCCTAACCCAAACTCTAACCCGAACCCTAACCCTAACCCTAACCCGAACCCTAACCCCTAACCCGAACCAGAACCCGAACCCTAACGCGAACCCGAACCCTAACCCTACCCCGAACCCGAACCCAAACCATAACCCTAACCCTAACCCGAACCCTAACCCTAACCCTAACCCTAACCCGTACCCTAACCCTAAACCTAACCCTAACCCTAACCCTAACCCTAACCCTAACCCTAACCCGAACCCTAACCCTAAACCTAACCGGAACCCTAAAACTAAACCGAACCCTAAACCGAACCCTAACCAGATCCCTTACCCGAACCCTAACCCGAACCCTAAACCGAACCCTAACCCGAACCCTAACCCTAACCCTAACCCGAACCCTAACCCAAACACTAACCCTAACCCTAACCCGAACCGTAACCCTAAACCTAAACCAACCCTAACCCAAACCTTAAACCTAAACCTAACCCTAACCCGAAACCTAACCCTAACCCTAACCCTAACCCTAACACGAACCCTAACCCTAACCTTAACCCTAACACTAACCCTAACCCGAACCCTAACCTTAACCCTAACCCTAACCCTAACCCCTAAACCTAACCCTAACCCAAACCCTAACTCGAACCCTAACCCTAAATCTAACCCTAACCCTAACTTGAACCCTAACCCTAACCCTAACCCGAACACTAAACCTAACCCTAACCCGAACCCTAACCCGAACCCTAACCCTAAAACTAACCCTAACCCTGACCCGAACCCTAACACTAAACCTCACCCTAACCCTAACCCGAACCCTATCACTGACCCTAACCGGAACCCTAACCCTAACCCTAAACCGAACCCGAACCCTAACCACTTACCCGAATCCTACCCCTAAACCGAACCCTAACCCGAACCCTAACCCTAACCCTAACCCCGAACCCGAACCCTAACCCTAACCCTAACCCGAACCCTAACCCGAACCCTAACCCGAACCCCAACACTAACCCTAACCCGAACCGAACCCTAACCCTAACCCGAACCCTAACCCGAATCCTAAGCCTAAATCTGACCTGAACACTAACCCCTAACCCTAACCCGAACCCGAACCCTAACCCGACCCCTAACCTTAACCCTAACCCGATCCCTAACCCTAACCCTAACCCTAAACCTAACCCTAACCCGAACCCTAACACTATCCCTAACTATAACCCTAAACCTAACCCTAAACCGAACCCTAACCCTAACCTGAACCCTAACCCGAACCCTAACACGAACCCTAACCCTAACCCTAACCCGAACCCTAACCCGAACCCTAAACCTAACCCTAACCCAAACCCTAACCCTAACCCTAACCCGAACCCTAACCCGAACCCTAACCCTAACCCTAAACCTAACCCTATCCCTAACCCTAACCCTAACCCTAAACCTACCCTAACCCTAACCCTAACCCTAACCCTAACCCGAACCCGAACCCTAACCCTAACCCCTAACCCTAACCCTACCCCTAACCCGAACCCTAATCCTAACCCGAACCCTAACCCTAACCCGAACCCTAACCCTAAACCTAACCCTAACCCGAACCCTAATCCTAATCCTAATCCGAACCCTAACCCTAACCCTAAAACTAACCCTAACCCGAACCCGAACCCTAACCATAACCGTAACCATAACCCTCAACCTAACCTAACCCGAACCCGAAACCTAACCCTAACCGTAACCATAACCCGAACCCTAACCCTAACCCTAACCCTAACCCGAACCTTAAACCGAAACCTAAACCTAACCCTAACCCGAACCCTAACCCTAACCCTAACCCTCACCCGAACACTAACCCGAACCCGAAACCTAACCCTAACCCTAACCCTAACCCTAACCCGAAACCTAACCCTAACCCTAACCTAACCCTAATCGAACGCTAACCCTAACCCGAACCCTAACCCTAACCCTAACACTAACCCCTAAACCTAAACCAAACTCTAACCCGAACCCTAACCCTAACCCTACCCGGAACCCTAACCCTAACCCTAACCCGAACCCGAACCCTAACCCCTTACCCGAATCCTAACTCTAAACCGAACCCTAACCCAAACCCTACCCCTAACCTTAACCCCGAACCCGAACCCGAACCCTAACCCTAACCCTAACCCGAACCCTAACCCGAACCCTAACCCGAACCCCAACCCTAACCCTAACCCGAACCCGAAC
Organism: Urocyon cinereoargenteus; assembly: GCA_032313775.1. Taxonomy (NCBI): domain Eukaryota; kingdom Metazoa; phylum Chordata; class Mammalia; order Carnivora; family Canidae; genus Urocyon; species Urocyon cinereoargenteus. The sequence goes on along the minus strand of JAVLSZ010000025.1, from coordinate 345,823 downwards.
CCTAACCATAACCGAACCCTAACCCTAAACCGAACTTTAACACTAACTCTAACCCTAACCCGAACCCTAACCCTAACCATAACCCGAAACCTAACCCTAACCCTAACTCGATCCCTAACCCTAACCCGAACCCTAACCCTAACCCTAACCCTAACCCTAACCCTAACACGAACCCTAACCCGAACCCTAACTCGAACCCTAACCCTAACCCGAACCCTAACCCTAAACCTAACCCTAACCCTAACCTGAACCCTAACCCTAAACCTAACTCTAACCCTAAACCTAACCCTAACCCGAACCCTAACCCTAACCCTAACCCGAACCCTAACCCGAACCCTAACCCGAACCCTAATCCGAACCCTAAACCTAACCCTAACCCAAACTCTAAACCGTACCCTAACCCTAACCATAACCCTAACCCGAACCCTAACCCTAACCTTAACCCGAACCCTACCCCTAACCCGAACCCGAACCCGAACCCTAAACCGAACCCGAACCCTAACCCTACCCCGAACCCGAACCCAAACCATAACCCTAACCCTAACCCGAACCCTAACCCTAACCCTAAACCTAACCCTACCCTAACCCTAAACCTAACCCTAACCCTAACCATAACCCTAACCCGAAACCTAACCCTAACCCTAACCCGAACCCTAACCCTAACCCGAACCCTAACCCGAACCCTAACCCGATCCCTAACCCGAACCCTAACCCGAACCCTAAACCGAACCCTACCCCAAACCCTAACCCGAACCCTAACCCGAACCCGAAACCGAACCCTAACCCTAACCCTAACCCGAACCCTAACCCGAACCCTAACCCGAACCCTAACACGAACGCTAACCCTAACCCTAACCCTAACCCGAACCCTAACCCTAACCCTAACCCTAATGCGAACCCTAACCCTATCCCTAACCCGAACCCTAAACCTAACCCTAACCCTAACCCTAACCCGAACCCTAACCTTAAACGAAACCCTAACCCTAACCCGAACCCGAACCCGAACCCTAAACCTAACCCTAACCCGCACCCTAACCCTAACCCGAACCCTAACCCTAAAACGAACCCTAACCCTAACCCTAACCCTAACCCGAACCCTAACCCGAACCCTAACCCTAACCCTAACCCGAACCCTAACGTTAACCCGAACCCGAACCCTAACCCGAACCCTAACCCTAACCCTAACCCGAACCCTAACCCTAAACCTAACCCGAACCCTAAACCGAACCCTAACCCTAACCCTAACCCTAATCCTAACCCTAACCCTAACCCTAAACCTAACCGGAACCCTAACCCTAACCCTAACCCGAACCTGAACCCTAACCCCTTACCCGAATCCTAACCCTAACCCGAACCCTAACCCGAACCCTAACCCTAAGCATAACCCCGAACCCGAAACCTAACCCTAACCCTAACCCTAACCCGAACCCTAACCCGAACCCTAACCCGAACCCGAACCCTAACCCTAACCCGAACCTGAACCCTAACCCTAACCCTAACCGGAACCCTAACGTAACGCTAACTGAACCCGAACACTAACCCCTTGCCCGAATCCTAACCCTAACCCGAACCCTAACCCGAACCCTAAACCTAAACCGAACCCTAACCCTAACCCTAACCCTAACCCGAAACCTAAACCTAACCCGAACCCTATCCCGAAACCTAACCCGAACCCTAAACCTAACCCTAACCTGAACCTTAACCGTAACCCGAACCCTTACCCTAACCCTAACCCTAACTGTAAGCCTAACCCGAACCCTAACCCTAACCCTAACCCGAACCCTAACCCGAACCCTAAACCTAACGCTAACCTGAACACTAATCCCTAACCCTAACCCGAACCCGAACCCTTACCCGAAACCAAAACCTAACCCGAACCCGAACCCGAACCCGAACACTAACCCGAACACGAACCCTAACCCTAACCCTAACCCGAACCCTAACCCTAACCCTAACCCGAACTCTAACCCTAACCCTAAACCGAACCCAAACCCGAACCCCAACCCGAACCCTAACCCGAACCCTAACACTAACCCTAACCCGAACCCTAACCCTAACCCGAACCCTAACCCTAACCCTAACCCGAACCCTAAACCCTAACCCGAACCCGAACGCGAACTCTAACCCGAACCCGAACCCTAACCCTACCCCGAAACCGAACCAAAACCATAACCCTAACCCGAACCCTAAACCTAACCCTAATCCTAACCCTAACCCTAACCCTAACCCTAACCGGAACCCTAATCCGAACCCTATACCGAAACCTAACCCTAACCCTAACCCGAACCCTAACCCTAACACGAACCTGAACCCCAACACGAACCCTAACCCTAACCCTAACCCTAACCCGAACCCTAACCCGAACCCTAAACCGAACCCTAACATGAACCCTAAACCGAACACTAACCCTAACCCGAACCCTAACCCTAACACTAACCCGAACCCTAAACCTAACCCGAACCCTAATCCTAACCCGAACCCTAAACATAACCCTAACCCTAACCCGAACCCTAACCCGAACCCTAAACCGAACCCTAACCCGAACCTTAACCCGAACCCTAACCCTAACCCTAACCCGAACCCTAACCCTAACCCACACCCTAACCCGAACTCTAACCCTAACCCTAAACCGAACCCAAACCCGAACCCGAACCCGAACCCTAACCCGAACCCTAACACTAACCCTAACCCGAACCCTAACCCTAACCCGAACCCTAACCCGAACCCGAACCCTAACCCTAAATCTAACCCTAGCCCTACCCCTAACCCTAACCCTAACCCGAACCCTAACACGAACCCTAACCCTAACCCTAACCCTAAACCTAACCCTAACCCGAAATCTAACCCTAATCCACACCCTAACCCGAACCCTAACCCTAACCCGAACCCGAAACCTAACCCCACCCTAACCCTAACCCGAACCCTAACACTAACCCTTACCTGAACCCTAACCCTAACCCTAACACTAACCCGAACCCTAACCCTAACCCGAACCCGAACCCTAACCCTAACCCTAACCCTAACCCGAACCCTAACCTGAACCCTAAACCAAACCCTAACCCGAACCCTAACCCGAACCCTAAACCGAACCCTAACCCTAACCCTAACCCGAACCCTAACCCGAACCCTAACCCTAACCCTAACCCTTACCCGAACCCTAACCCTAACCCTAACCCGAACCCTAAACCTAACCCTAACCCTAACCCTAACACGAAACCTAACCCTAAACCATACCCTAACCCTAACCCTAACCCGAACACGAACGCTAACCCTAACCCTAAGCCGAACCCTAACCCTAACCCGAACCCTAACCCTAACCCCAACCTAAACCTAACCCTAACCCGAACCCTAACCCTAACCCGAACGCGAACCCTAACCCTAACCCGAAACCTAACCCGAACCCAACCCAAACCCGAACCATAACCCTAACCCGAACCCTAACCCTAACCCTAACCCGAAACCGAAACCTAACCCGAACCCTAACCCGAAACCTAACCCGAACCCTAACCCTAACTCTAACCTGAACCCTAACCGTAAACCGAACCCTTACCCTAACCCGAACCCTTACCCGAACACTAACCCGAACACTAACCCGAACCCTCACCCTAAACCTAACCCCGAACCCGAACACTAACCCTAACCCTAACCCGAACCCTAACCCGAAACCTAACCCGAACCCGAACCCGAACCCTAACCCGAACCCGAACCCTAACCCTAACCCTAACCCGAACCCTAAATCTAACCCGAACCCTAACACTAACCCTAACCCGAACCCTCACCCTAACCCTAACCCGACCCCTAACCTAAACCCTAACACGAACCCTAACACTAACCCTAACCCTAACCCGAACCCTAACCTTAACCCTAACCCGAACCGTAACCCTAAACCTAACCCGAACCCAAACCCTAACCCGAACCCGAACCCTAACCCGAACCCTAACCCTAAACCTAACCTGAACCCTAACCCTAACCCGAACCCTTACCCGAACCCTAACCCGAACCCTAACCCTAACCCTAACCCGAACCCTATCCGAACCCTAACCCTAACCCTAACCCGAACCGTAACCCTAACCCTAACCCAAACCCTAAGCCGAATCCTAAACCTAACCCTAACCCTAACCCTAACCCGAACCCTAACCCTAACCCGAACCCTAACCCGAACCCGAACCCTAACCCAAACCCGAACCTGAACCCTAACCCGAACCCGAACCCGAACCCTAACCCGAACCCAAACCAAAACCCTAACCCTCACCCGAACCCTAACCCTAACCCTAATCCTAACCCTAACCCGATCCCTAAACCTAACCCTAACCCTCACCCTAACCCGAACCCTAAACCGAACCCAAAACCTAACCCTAACTCTAACCCGAACCCGAACCCTAACCGGAACCCGAACCCTAACCCGAAACCGAAACCTAAACCTAACCCTAAACCTAACCCTAAACCGAACACTAACCTGAATCCTAACACTAACCCTAAACCTAACCCTAACCCGAACCCTAACCCTAAAACCTAAGCATATCCAGAACCCTAACCCTAACCCTAACCCAAAGCCGAAACCTAACCCTAAACCTAACCCTAAGCCTAACCCTAAACCAAACCAGAACCCTAAACCAACCCTAAACCTAACCCCTAAACCTAACCCTAACCCTAACCCTAAACCGAACCCTAAGCCTAACCCTAACCCGAACGCTAACCCTAACCCTAACCCTAACCCTAACCCTAACCCTAACCCGAACCCGAACCCTAAACCTAACCCTAGCCCTAACCCTAAACCTAACCCTAACCCGAACCCTAACACGAACCCTAACCCTAACCCTAACCCTAAACCTAACCCTAACCCGAACCTTAACCCTAATCCAAACCCTAACCCGAACCCTAACCCTAACCCGAACCCGAACCCTAACCCCAAACCTAACCCTAACATGAACCCTAACACTAAACCTTACCCGAACCCTAAACCTAACCCTAACACTAACCCGAACCCTAACCCTAACCCTAACCCTAACACTAACACTAACCCGAACCCTAACCCTAACCTAACCGTAAACCTAACCCGAAACCTACCCCTAACCCTAACCCTAACCCTAATCCCTAACCCTAACCCGAACCCTAACCCTAACCCTAAACCTAACCCTAAACCGAACCCGAACCCTAACCCTAACCCTAACCCTAACCCGAACCCTAACCCTCAACCTAACCCTAACACTAAACCGAACCCTAACCCGAACCCTAAACCTAACCCTAACCCTAACCCGAACGCTAACCCTAACCCTAACCCGAAATCGAACCCGAACCCGAAACCGAACCCTAACCCGAACCCTAACCCTAACCCTAAGCCGAACTCTAACCCTAACCCGAACCCTAACCCGAACCCGTACCCTAACCCAAACCCGAACCCGAACCCGAAAACGAACCCTAACACTAACCCTAACCTGAACCCTAACCCTAACCCTAACCCTAAACCTAACCCTAACCCGAAACCTAACCCAAACCCTAACTCTAACCCTAAACCTAACCCTAACCCGAAACCTAACCCTAACCCTAACCCGAAACCTAAAAGGAACCCTAACCCGAACCCTAACCCTAACCCTAACCCTAACCCGAACCCGAACCCTAACCCTAACCCGAACCCTAACCCGAACCCTAACCCTAACCCTAACCCGAACACTAACCCGAGCCCTAACCCTAACCCTAACCCGAACCCTAACCCGAACCCCAACCCTAACCTTAACCCTAACCCTAAACCCTAACCCTAACCCGAACCGTAACCCTAACACTAAACCTAACCCGAACCCTAACCCTAACCCTAACCCGAACCCTAACCCGAAACCTAACCCTAACCTTAACCCTAACCCTAAACCCTAACCCTAACCCGAACCGTAACAGTAACCCTAAACCTAACCCTAATCCGAACCCTAACCCTAACACTAACCCTAACACTAACCCGAACCCTAACCCTAAACCTAACCCTATCCTTAACCCTAACCCTAACCCGAATCCTACCATAACCCTAAACCAAACCCTAACCCGAACCCTAACCGTAACCCTAACCCTAACCCTAACCCGAAACCTAACACTAACCCTAACCCGAACCCTAACCCCTAACCCGAAACCGAACGCGAACCCTAACCCGAACCCGAACCCTAACCCTACCCCGAACCCGAACCCAAACCATAACCCTAACCCTAACCCGAACCTAAACCTAACTCTAATCCTAACCCTAACCCTAACCCTCACCCTAACCCGAACCCTAACCCTAACCCGAACCCAAACCCTAAAACGAAACCTAACCCTAACCCTAACCCGAACCCTAACCCTAACCCGAAACCGAACCCTAACACGAACCCTAACCCTAACCCTAACCCTAACCCGAACACTAACCCGAACCCTAACCCGAACCCTAACCCGAACCCTAAACCGAACCCTAACCCGAACCCGAACCCTAACCCTAACCCGAACCCTAACCCTAACCCTAACCCTAACCCTATCCCAAAGCCTAACCCTAACCCTAACCCTAACCCTAACCCCTAACCCTAACCCTAACCCTAACCCTAACCCTAAAACCTAACCCTAACTCGAACCCTAACACTAAACCTAACCCTAAGACGAACCCTAACCCTAAACCTAACCCTAAGCCTAACCCTAAACCTAACCCGAACCCTAACCCTAACCCTAACCCTAACCATAACCCTAACCCCTAAACCTAACCACAACCCTAACCCTAACCCGAACCCTAAACCTAACCCTAACCCGAACCCTAACCCTAACCCGAACCCTAACCCTAAACCGAACCCTAACCCTAAACCTAACCCTAGCCCTAACCCTAACCCTAACCCTAACCCGAAACCTAACCCTAATCCAAACCCTAACCCGAACCCTAACCCTCACCCGAACCCGAACCCTAACACCAACCCTAACACTAACCCGAACCCTAACACTAACCCTTACCCGAACCCTAACCCTAATTCTAACACTAACCCGAACCCTAACCCTAACACGAACCCGAACCCTCACCCTAACACGAACCCGAACCCTAAACCGAAACCTAACCCTAAACCTAACCCTAAACCGAACCCTAACCCTAAATCGAACCCGAACCCTAACACGAACCCTAACCCTATCCCTAACCCGAACCCTATCCCGAATCCTAACCCGAACCCTAAACCGAACCCTAAACCGAACCCTAACCCGAACCCGAACCCTAACTCTAACCCTAACCCGAACCCTAACCCGAATCCTAACCCGAACCCTAACCCGAACCCTAACCCGAACCCTAACCCGAAACCTAAACCGAACCCTAACCCGAACCCGAACCCTAACTCTAACCCTAACCCTTACCCTAAACCGAACCCGAACCCGAACCCTAACCCTAACCCTAAACCGAACCCGAACCCGAACCCGAAACCTAAACCGAACCCTAACCCGAACCCTAACACTAACCCTAACCCGAACCCTAAACCTAAACCGAACCCTAACCCGAACCGTAACCCGAACCCTAACCCTAACCCTAACCCGAACCCTAACCCTAACCCTAACCCTATCCCGAACCCTAACCCTAAACCTAACCCAAACCCTAACCCGAACACTAAACCTAACCCTAACCCTAACCCTAACACTAACCCCTAACCCTAACCCTAACCCTAACCCTAACCCTAACCCTAAAACCTAAGCCTAACCAGAACCCTAACCCTAACCCTAACCCTAAGCCGAAACCTAACCCTAAACCTAACCCTAAGCCTAACCCTAAACCAAACGAGAACCCTAACCCTAACCCTAAACCTAACCCCTAAACCTAACCCTAAACCTAACCCTAAACCGAACCCTAACCCTAACCCTAACCCGAACCCTAACCCTAACCCTAACCCTAACCCTAACCCTAACCCTAACCCGAACCCGAACCCTAAACCTAACCCTAGCCCTAACCCTAAACCTAACCCTAACCCGAACCCTAACACGAACCCTAACCCTAACCCTAACCCTAAACCTAACCCTAACCCGAACCTTAACCCTAATCCAAACCCTAACCCGAACCCTAACCCTAACCCGAACCCGAACCCTAACCCCAAACCTAACCCTAACATGAACCCTAACACTAAACCTTACCCGAACCCTAAACCTAACCCTACCACTAACCCGAACCCTAACCCTAAACCTAACACTAACACTAACCCGAACCCTAACCCTAACCTAACCCTAAAACCTAACCCGAAACCTAACCCTAACCCTAACCCCTAACCCTAATCCCTAACCCTAACCCGAACCCTAACCCTAACCCTAAACCTAACCCTAAACCGAACCCTAACCCTAACCCTAACCCTAACCCTAACCCGAACCCTAACCCTCAACCTAACCCTAACCCTAAACCGAACCCTAACCCGAACCCTAACCCTAACCCTAAACCTAACCCGAACGCTAACCCTAACCCTAACCCGAAATCGAACCCGAACCCGAACCCTAACCCGAACCCTAACCCTAACCCTAAGCCGAACTCTAACCCTAACCCGAACCCTAACCCGAACCCGTACCCTAACCCAAACCGAACCCGAACCCGAAAACGAACCCTAACACTAACCCTACCCTGAACCCTAACGCTAACCCCTAACCCTAAACCTAACCCTAACCCGAAACCTAACCCAAACCCTAACTCTAACCCTAAACCTAACCCTAACCCGAAACCTAACCCTAACCCTATGACCCGAAACCTAAAAGGAACCCTAACCCGAACCCTAACCCTAAACCTAACCCTAACCCGAACCCGAACCCTAACCCTAACCCGAACCCTGACCCGAACCCTAACCCTAACCCTAACCCGAACACTAACCCGAACCCTAACCCTAACCCTAACCCGAACCCTAACCCGAACCCAAACCCTAACCTTAACCCTAACCCTAAACCCTAACCCTAACCCGAACCGTAACCCTAACACTAAACCTAACCCGAACCCTTACCCTAACCCTAACCCGAACCCTAACCCGAACCCTAACCCTAACCTTAACCCTAACCCTAAACCCTAACCCTAACCCGAACCGTAACAGTAACCCTAAACCTAACCCTAATCCGAACCCTAACCCTAACACTAACCCTAACCCTAACCCGAACCCTAACCCTAAACCTGACCCTATCCCTAACCCTAACCCTAACCCGAATCCTACCATAACCCTAACCCAAACCCTAACCCGAACCCTAACCGTAACCTTAACCCTAACCCTAACCCGAACCCTAACACTAACCCTAACCCGAACCCTAACCCCTAACCCGAAACCGAACGCGAACCCTAACACGAAACCGAACCCTAACCCTACCCCGAACCCGAACCCAAACCATAACCCTAACCCTAACCCGAACCTAAACCTAACTCTAATCCTAACCCTAAGCCTAACCCTCACCCTAACCCGAACCCTAACCCTAACCCGAACCCAAACCCTAAACCGAAGCCTAACCCTCACCCTAACCCGAACCCTAACCCTAACCCGAACCCAAACCCTAAACCGAAACCTAACCCTAACCCTAACCCGAACCCTAACCCTAACCCGAACCCGAACCCTAACACGAACCCTAACCCTAACCCTAACCCTAACCCGAACACTAACCCGAACCCTAACCCGAACCCTAACCCGAACCCTAAACCGAACCCTAACCCGAACCCGAACCCTAACCCTAACCCGAACCCTAACCCTAACCCTAACACTAACCCTATCCCAAAGCCTAACCCTAACCCTAACCCTAACCCTAACCCCTAACCCTAACCCTAACCCTAACCCTAACCCTAAAACCTAACCCTAACTCGAACCCTAACACTAACCCTAACCCTAAGACGAACCCTAACCCTAAACCTAACCCTAAGCCTAACCCTAAACCTAACCCGAACCCTAACCCTAACCCTAACCCTAACCATAAACCTAACCCCTAAACCTAACCCCAACCCTAACCCTAACCCGAACCCTAAACCTAAGCCTAACCCGAAACCTAACCCTAACCCGAACCCTAACCCTAAACCGAACCCTAACCCTAAACCTAACCCTAGCCCTAACCCTAACCCTAACCCTAACCCGAACCCTAACATGAACCCTAACCCTAACCCTAACCCTAAACCTAACCCTAACCCGAAACCTAACCCTAATCCAAACCCTAACCCGAACACTAACCCTCACCCGAACCCGAACCCTAACACCAACCCTAACCCTAACCCGAACCCTACACTAACCCTTACCCGAAACCTAACCCTAATTCTAACACTAACCCGAACCGTAACCCTAACACGAACCCGAACCCTAACCCTAACCCGAACCCTAACCCAAACCCTAAACCGAACCCTACCCCAAACCCTAACCCGAACCCTAACCCGAACCCGAAACCGAACCCTAACCCTAACCCTAACCCGAACCCTAACCCGAACCCTAACCCGAACCCTAACCCGAACGCTAAGCCTAACCCTAACCCTAACCCGAACCCTAACCCTAACCCTAACCCTAATGCGAACCCTAACCCTAACCCTAACCCGAACCCTAAACCTAACTCTAACCCTAACCCGAACCCTAACCTTAAACGAAACCCTAACCCGAACCCGAACCCGAACCCGAACCCTAAACCTAACCCTAACCCGCACCCTAACCCTAACCCGAACCCTAACCCTAAAACGAACCCTAACCCTAACCCTAACCCTAACCCTAACCCGAACCCTAACCCGAACCCTAACCCTAACCCTAACCCGAATCCTAACGTTAACCCGAACCCGAACCCTAACCCGAACCCTAACCCTAACCCTAACCCGAAACCTAACCCTAAACCTAACCCGAACCCTAAACCGAACCCTAACCCTAACCCTAACCCTAATCCTAACCCTAACCCTAACCCTAAACCTAACCGGAACCCTAACCCTAACCCTAACCCGAACCTGAACCCTAACCCCTTACCCGAATCCTAACCCTAACCCGAACCCTAACCCGAACACTAACCCTAAGCATAACCACGAACCCGAAACCTAACCCTAACCCTAACCCTAACCCGAAACCTAACCCGAACCCTAACCCGAACCCGAACCCTAACCCTAACCCGAACCTGAACCCTAACCCTAACCCTAACCGGAACCCTAACCTAACGCTAACTGAACCCGAACACTAACCCCTTGCCCGAATCCTAACCCTAACCCGAACCCTAACCCGAACCCTAAACCTAAACCGAACCCTAACCCTAACCCTAACCCTAACCCGAAACCTAAACCTAACCCGAACCCTATCCCGAAACCTAACCCGAACCCTAAACCTAACCCTAACCTGAACCTTAACCGTAACCCGAACCCTTACCCTAACCCTAACCCTAACTGTAAGCCTAACCCGAACCCTAACCCTAACCCTAACCCGAACCCTAACCCGAACCCTAAACCTAACGCTAACCTGAACACTAATCCCTAACCCTAACCCGAACCCGAAACCTTACCCGAAACCAAACCCTAACCCGAACCCGAACCCGAACCCGAACACTAACCCGAACCCGAACCCTAACCCTAACCCGAACCCGAACCCTAACCATAACCCTAACCCTAACCCTAACCCTAAACCGAACCCTAACCCTAACCCTAACTCTAACCCTAAACCTAACCCTAACCCGAAACCTAACCTTAACCCTAACCCGAACCCTAACCCGAACCCTAACCCAAAGCCTAACCCTACCCCTAACCCTAACCCTAACCCTAACCGAAACCCTAACCCTAACCCTAACCCTAACCCAAACCCGAACCCTTACCCTAACCCTAACCCAAAACCTAACCCGAACCCTAGCCCGAACCCTAACCCTAACCCTAACCCTAACCCTAACCCTAACCCGAACACTAACCCTAACCCTAACCCGAACCCTAACCCTAACTCGAACCTAACCCTAACCCGAACCCTAACCCTAACCCTAACCCGAACCCTAACCCCTAACCCGAACCCGAACGCGAACTCTAACCCGAACCCGAACCCTAACCCTACCCCGAAACCGAACCCAAACCATAACCCTAACCCGAACCCTAAACCTAACCCTAATCCTAACCCTAACCCTAAACCTAACCCTAACCGGAACCCTAACCCGAACCCTAAACCGAAACCTAACCCTAACCCTAACCCGAACCCTAACCCTAACACGAACCTGAACCCCAACACGAACCCTAACCCTAACCCTAACCCGAACCCTAACCCGAACCCTAAACCGAACCCTAACATGAACCCTAAACCGAACACTAACCCTAACCCGAACCCTAACCCTAACACTAACCCGAACCCTAAACCTAACCCGAACCCTAATCTTAACCCGAACCCTAAACATAACCCTAACCCTAACCCGAACCCTAACCCGAACCCTAAACCGAACCCTAACCCGAACCTTAACCCGAACCCTAACCCTAACCCTAACCCGAACCCTAACCCTAACCCTAACCCTAACCCGATCTCTAACCCTAACCCTAAACCGAACACAAACCCGAACCCGAACCCGAACCCTAACCCGAACCCTAACACTAACCCTAACCCGAACCCTAACCCTAACCCGAACCCTAACCCGAACCCGAACCCTAACCCTAAATCTAACCCTAGCCCTACCCCTAACCCTAACCCTAACCCGAACCCTAACACGAACCCTAACCCTAACCCTAACCCTAAACCTAACCCTAACCCGAAATCTAACCCTAATCCAAACCCTAACCCGAACCCTAACCCTAACCCGAACCCGAAACCTAACCCCACCCTAACCCTAACCCGAACCCTAACACTAACCCTTACCTGAACCCTAACCCTAACCCTAACACTAACCCGAACCCTAACCCTAACCCGAACCCGAACCCTAACCCTAACCCGAACCCTAACCCGAACCCTAACCTGAACCCTAACCCAAACCCTAACCCGAACCCTAACCCGAACCCTAAACCGAACCCTAACCCTAACCCTAACCCGAACCCTAACCCGAACCCTAACCCTAACCCTAACCCTTACCCGAACCCTAACCCTAACCCTAACCCGAACCCTAAACCTAACCCTAACCCTAACCCTAACACGAACCCTAACCCTAAACCATACCCTAACCCTAACCCTAACCCGAACACGAACGCTAACCCTAACCCTAACCCGAACCCTAACCCTAACCCGAACCCTAACCCTAACCCCAACCTAAACCTAACCCTAACCCGAACCCTAACCCTAACCCGAACGCGAACCCTAACCCTAACCCGAAACCTAACCCGAACCCAACCCAAACCCGAACCCTAATCCTAACCCGAACCCTAACACTAACCCTAACCCGAAACCGCAACCTAACCCGAACCCTAACCCGAAACCTAACCCGAACCCTAACCCTAACCCTAACCTGAACCCTAAACGTAAACCGAACCCTTACCCTAACCCGAACCCTTACCCGAACCCTAACCCGAACACTAACCCGAACCCTCACCCTAAACCTAACCCCGAACCCGAACACTAACCCTAACCCTAACCCGAACCCTAACCCGAAACCTAACCCGAACCCGAACCCGAACCCTAACCCGAACCCGAACCCTAACCCTAACCCTAACCCGAACCCTAAACCTAACCCGAACCCTAACCCTAACCCTAACCCGAACCCTCACCCTAACCCTAACCCGATCCCTTAACCTAAACCCTAACACGAACCCTAAACCTAACCCTAACCCTAACCCGAACCCTACCCTAACCCTAACCCGAACCCTAACCCTAACCCTAAACCGAACCCGAACCCTAACCCGAACCCGAAACCTAACCCGAACCCTAACCCTAACCGTAACCTGAACCCTATCCCTAACCCGAACCCTTACCCGAACCCTAACCCGAACCCTAACCCTAACCCTAAACCGAACCCTAATCCGAACCCTAACCCTAACCCTAACCCGAACCCTAATCCGAACCCTAACCCTAACCCTAACCCGAACCGTAACCCTAACCCTAACCCAAACCCTAAGCCGAATCCTAAACCTAACCCTAACCCTAACCCTAACCCGAACCCTAACCCTAATCCAAACCCTAAACCGAACCCGAACCCTAACCCGAACCCAAACCCTAACCCGAACCCGAACCCTAACCCAAACCCGAACCTGAACCCTAACCCGAACCCTAACCCGAACCCAAACCAAAACCCTAACCCTAACCAGAACCCTAACCCTAACCCTCATCCTAACCCTAACCCGAACCCTAAACCTAACCCTAACCCTAACCCTAACCCGAACCCTAAACCGAACCCTAAACCTAACCCTAACCCTAACCCTAACCCGAACCCTAACCCTAACCCGAACACGAACCCGAACCCTAACCTGAACCCGAACCCTAAACCTAACCCGAACCCTAACCCTAACCCTAACCCTAACCCTAACCCTAACCCGAACAATAAAACCTAACTCGAACCCTAAACCCTAAACCTAACCCGAACCCTAACCCGAACACTAACCCGAACCCTAACCCTAAACATAACCCGAACCCTAACCCGAACCCTAGCCCTAACCTTAACCCTAACCCTAACCCCTAACCCTAAACCGAAACCTCAACCTAACCCTAACCCTAACCCGAAACCGACCCCTAACCCTAACTCTAACCCGAACCCGAACCCTAACCGGAACCCGAACCCTAACCCGAAACCGAAACCTAAACCTAAACTTAACCCTAACCCTAAACCGAACCCTAACCTGAATCCTAACACTAACCCTAAACCTAACCCTAACCCGAACCCTAACCCTAACCCGAACCCTAACCCTAACCCGAACCGTAATGTTAACCCGAACCCGAACCCTAACCCGAACCCTAACCCTAACCCGAACCGTAATGTTAACCCGAACCCGAACCCTAACCGGAACCCGAATCCCTAACCCGAAACCGAAACCTAAACCTAACCTTAACCCTGACCCTAAACCGAACCCTAACCTGAATCCTAACACTAACCCTAAACCTAACCCTAACCCGAACCCTAACCCGAAACCGAACGCGAACCCTAACCCGAACCCGAACCCTAACCCTACCCCGAACCCGAACCCAAACCATAACCCTAACCCTAACCCGAACCTAAACCTAACTCTAATCCTAACCCTAACCCTAACCCTCACCCTAACCTGAACACTAACCCTAACCCGAACCCAAACCCTAAACCGAAACCTAACCCTAACCCTAACCCGAACCCTAACCCTAACCCGAACCCGAACCCTAACACGAACCCTAACCTTAACCCTAACCCTAACCCGAACACTAACCCGAACCCTAAACCGAACCCTAACCCGAACCCGAACCCTAACCCTAACACGAACCCTAACCTTAACCCTAACCCTAACCCGAACTCTAACCCTAACCCTAAACCGAACCCAAACACGAACCCGAACCCGAACCCTAACCCGAACCCTAACACTAACCCTAACCCGAACCCTAACCCTAACCCGAACCCTAACCCTAACCCCAACCCGAACCCTAACCCCTAACCCGAACCCGAACGCGAACTCTAACCCGAACCCGAACCCTAACCCTACCCCGAAACCGAACCCAAACCATAACCCTAACCCGAACCCTAAACCTAACCCTAATCCTAACCCTAACCCTAACCCTAACCCTAACCGGAACCCTAACCCGAACCCTAAACCGAAACCTAACCCTAACCCTAACCCGAACCCTAACCCTAACACGAACCTGAACCCCAACACGAACCCTAACCCTAACCCTAACCCTAACCCGAACCCTAACCCGAACCCTAAACCGAACCCTAACATGAACCCTAAACCGAACACTAACCCTAACCCGAACCCTAACCCTAACACTAACCCGAACCCTAAACCTAACCCGAACCCTAATCCTAACCCGAACCCTAAACATAACCCTAACCCTAACCCGAACCCTAACCCGAACCCTAAACCGAACCCTAACCCGAACCTTAACCCGAACCCTAACCCTAACCCTAACCCGAACCCTAATCCTAACCCTAACCCTAACCCGAACTCTAACCCTAACCCTAAACCGAACCCAAACCCGAACCCGAACCCGAACCCTAACCCGAACCCTAACACTAACACTAACCCGAACCCTAACCCTAACCCGAACCCTAACCCGAACCCGAACCCTAACCCTAAATCTAACCCTAGCCCTACCCCTAACCCTAACCCTAACCCGAACCCTAACACGAACCCTAACCCTAACCCTAACCCTAAACCTAACCCTAACCCGAAATATAACCCTAATCCAAACCCTAACCCGAACCCTAACCCTAACCCGAACCCGAAACCTAACCCCACCCTAACCCTAACCCGAACCCTAACACTAACCCTTACCTGAACCCTAACCCTAACACTAACACTAACCCGAACACTAACCCTAACCCGAACCCGAACCCTAACCCTAACCCGAACCCTAACCCGAACCCTAACCTGAACCCTAAACCAAACCCTAACCCGAACCCTAACCCGAACCCTAAACCGAACCCTAACCCTAACCCTAACCCGAACCCTAACCCGAACCCTAACCCTAACCCTAACCCTTACCCGAACCCTAACCCTAACCCTAACCCGAACCCTAAACCTAACCCTAACCCTAACCCTAACACGAACCCTAACCCTAAACCATACCCTAACCCTAACCCTAACCCGAACACGAACGCTAACCCTAACCCTAAGCCGAACCCTAACCCTAACCCGAACCCTAACCCTAACCCCAACCTAAACCTAACCCTAACCCGAACCCTAACACTAACCCGAACGCGAACCCTAACCCTAACCCGAAACCTAACCCGAACCCAACCCAAACCCGAACCATAACCCTAACCCGAACCCTAACCCTAACCCTAACCCGAAACCGAAACCTAACCCGAACCCTAACCCGAAACCTAACCCGAACCCTAACCCTAACTCTAACCTGAACCCTAACCGTAAACCGAACCCTTACCCTAACCCGAACCCTTACCCGAACACTAACCCGAACACTAACCCGAACCCTCACCCTAAACCTAACCCCGAACCCGAACACTAACCCTAACCCTAACCCGAACCCTAACCCGAAACCTAACCCGAACCCGAACCCGAACCCTAACCCGAACCCGAACCCTAACCCTAACCCTAACCCGAACCCTAAATCTAACCCGAACCCTAACACTAACCCTAACCTGAACCCTCACCCTAACCCTAACCCGACCCCTAACCTAAACCCTAACACGAACCCTAACACTAACCCTAACCCTAACCCGAACCCTAACCTTAACCCTAACCCGAACCGTAACCCTAAACCTAACCCGAACCCAAACCCTAACCCGAACCCGAACCCTAACCCGAACCCTAACCCTAACCCTAACCTGAACCCTAACCCTAACCCGAACCCTTACCCGAACCCTAACCCGAACCCTAACCCTAACCCTAACCCGAACCCTATCCGAACCCTAACCCTAACCCTAACCCGAACCGTAACCCTAACCCTAACCCAAACCCTAAGCCGAATCCTAAACCTAACCCTAACCCTAACCCTAACCCGAACCCTAACCCTAACCCGAACCCTAACCCGAACCCGAACCCTAACCCAAACCCGAACCTGAACCCTAACCCGAACCCGAACCCGAACCCTAACCCGAACCCAAACCAAAACCCTAACCCTAACCCGAACCCTAACCCTAACCCTCATCCTAACCCTAACCCGAACCCTAAACCTAACCCTAACCCTCACCCTAACCCGAACCCTAAACCGAACCCAAAACCTAACCCTAACTCTAACCCGAACCCGAACCCTAACCGGAACCCGAACCCTAACCCGAAACCGAAACCTAAACCTAACCCTAAACCTAACCCTAAACCGAACACTAACCTGAATCCTAACACTAACCCTAAACCTAACCCTAACCCGAACCCTAACCCTAAAACCTAAGCCTAACCAGAACCCTAACCCTAACCCTAACCCAAAGCCGAAACCTAACCCTAAACCTAACCCTAAGCCTAACCCTAAACCAAACCCGAACCCTAACCCTAACCCTAAACCTAACCCCTAAACCTAACCCTAACCCTAACCCTAAACCGAAACCTAAGCCTAACCCTAACCCGAACCCTAACCCTAACCCTAACCCTAACCCTAACCCTAACCCGAACCCGAACCCTAAACCTAACCCTAGCCCTAACCCTAAACCTAACCCTAACCCGAACCCTAACACGAACCCTAACCCTAACCCTAACCCTAAACCTAACCCTAACCCGAACCTTAACCCTAATCCAAACCCTAACCCGAACCCTAACCCTAACCCGAACCCGAACCCTAACCCCAAACCTAACCCTAACATGAACCCTAACACTAAACCTTACCCGAACCCTAAACCTAACCCTAACACTAACCCGAACCCTAACCCTAACCCTAACCCTAACACTAACACTAACCCGAACCCTAACCCTAACCTAACCGTAAACCTAACCCGAAACCTACCCCTAACCCTAACCCTAACCCTAATCCCTAACCCTAACCCGAACCCTAACCCTAACCCTAAACCTAACCCTAAACCGAACCCGAACCCTAACCCTAACCCTAACCCGAACCCGAACCCTAACCCTCAACCTAACCCTAACACTAAACCGAACCCTAACCCGAACCCTAAACCTAACCCTAACCCTAACCCGAACGCTAACCCTAACCCTAACCCGAAATCGAACCCGAACCCGAAACCGAACCCTAACCCGAACCCTAACCCTAACCCTAAGCCGAACTCTAACCCTAACCCGAACCCTAACCCGAACCCGTACCCTAACCCAAACCCGAACCCGAACCCGAAAACGAACCCTAACACTAACCCTAACCTGAACCCTAACCCTAACCCTAACCCTAAACCTAACCCTAACCCGAAACCTAACCCAAACCCTAACTCTAACCCTAAACCTAACCCTAACCCGAAACCTAACCCTAACCCTAACCCGAAACCTAAAAGGAACCCTAACCCGAACCCTAACCCTAACCCTAACCCTAACCCGAACCCGAACCCTAACCCTAACCCGAACCCTAACCCGAACCCTAACCCTAACCCTAACCCGAACACTAACCCGAGCCCTAACCCTAACCCTAACCCGAACCCTAACCCGAACCCCAACCCTAACCTTAACCCTAACCCTAAACCCTAACCCTAACCCGAACCGTAACCCTAACACTAAACCTAACCCGAACCCTAAACCTAACCCTAACCCGAACCCTAACCCGAACCCTAACCCTAACCTTAACCCTAACCCTAAACCCTAACCCTAACCCGAACCGTAACAGTAACCCTAAACCTAACCCTAATCCGAACCCTAACCCTAACACTAACCCTAACCCTAACCCGAACCCTAACCCTAACCCTAACCCTATCCCTAACACTAACCCTAACCCGAATCCTACCATAACCCTAAACCAAACCCTAACCCGAACCCTAACCGTAACCCTAACCCTAACCCTAACCCGAAACCTAACACTAACCCTAACCCGAACCCTAACCCCTAACCCGAAACCGAACGCGAACCCTAACACGAACCCGAACCCTAACCCTACCCCGAACCCGAACCCAAACCATAACCCTAACCCTAACCCGAACCTAAACCTAACTCTAATCCTAACCCTAACCCTAACCCTCACCCTAACCCGAACCCTAACCCTAACCCGAACCCAAAACCTAAACCGAAACCTAACCCTAACCCTAACCCGAACCCTAACCCTAACCCGAAACCGAACCCTAACACGAACCCTAACCCTAACCCTAACCCTAACCCGAACACTAACCCGAACCCTAACCCGAACCCTAACCCGAACCCTAAACCGAACCCTAACCCGAACCCGAACCCTAACCCTAACCCGAACCCTAACCCTAACCCTAACCCTAACCCTATCCCAAAGCCTAACCCTAACCCTAACCCTAACCCTAACCCCTAACCCTAACCCTAACCCTAACCCTAACCCTAACCCTAAAACCTAACCCTAACTCGAACCCTAACACTAACCCTAACCCTAAGACGAACCCTAACCCTAAACCTAACACTAAGCCTAACCCTAAACCTAACCCGAACCCTAACCCTAACCCTAACCCTAACCATAACCCTAACCCCTAAACCTAACCCCAACCCTAACCCTAACCCGAACCCTAAACCTAACCCTAACCCGAACCCTAACCCTAACCCGAACCCTAACCCTAAACCGAACCCTAACCCTAAACCTAACCCTAGCCCTAACCCTAACCCTAACCCTAACCCGAACCCTAACACGAACCCTAACCCTAACCCTAACCCTAAACCTAACCCTAACCCGAAACCTAACCCTAATCCAAACCCTAACCCGAACCCTAACCCTCACCCGAACCCGAACCCTAACACCAACCCTAACCCTAACCCGAACCCTAACACTAACCCTTACCCGAACCCTAACCCTAATTCTAACACTAACCCGAACCCTAACCCTAACACGAACCCGAACCCTAACCCTAACACGAACCCGAACCCTAAACCGAAACCTAACCCTAAACCGAACCCTAACCCTAAATCGAACCCGAACCCTAACACGAACCCTAACCCTAACCCTAACCCGAACCCTATCCCGAATCCTAACCCGAACCCTAAACCGAACCCTAAACCGAACCCTAACCCGAACCCGAACCCTAACTCTAACCCTAACCCGAACCCTAACCCGAATCCTAACCCGAACCCTAACCCGAACCCTAACCCGAACCCTAACCCGAAACCTAAACCGAACCCTAACCCGAACCCGAACCCTAACCCTTACCCTAAACCGAACCCGAACCCGAACCCTAACCCTAACCCTAAACCGAACCCGAACCCGAACCCGAACCCTAAACCGAACCCTAACCCGAACCCTAACACTAACCCTAACCCGAACCCTAAACCTAACCCGAACCCTAACCCGAACCGTAACCCGAACCCTAACCCTAACCCTAACCCGAACCCTAACCCTAACCCTAACCCTATCCCGAACCCTAACCCTAAACCTAACCCAAACCCTAACCCGAACACTAAACCTAACCCTAACCCTAACCCTAACCCTAACCCCTAACCCTAACCCTAACCCTAACCCTAACCCTAACCCTAAAACCTAAGCCTAACCAGAACCCTAACCCTAACCCTAACCCTAAGCCGAAACCTAACCCTAAACCTAACCCTAAGCCTAAACCTAAACCAAACCAGAACCCTAACCCTAACCCTAAACCTAACCCCTAAACCTAACCCTAACCCTAACCCTAAACCGAACCCTAACCCTAAACCTAACCCGAACCCTAACCCTAACCCTAACCCTAACACTAACCCTAACCCAAACCCGAAACCTAAACCTAACCCTAGCCCTAACCCTAAACCTAACCCTAACCCGAACCCTAACACGAACCCTAACCCTAACCCTAACCCTAAACCTAACCCTAACCCGAACCTTAACCCTAATCCAAACCCTAACCCGAACCCGAACCCTAACCCCAAACCTAACCCTAACATGAACCCTAACACTAAACCTTACCCGAACCCTAAACCTAACCCTAACACTAACCCGAACCCTAACCCTAACCCTAACACTAACACTAACCCGAACCCTAACCCTAACCTAACCCTAAACCTAACCCGAAACCTAACCCTAACCCTAACCCTAACCCTAATCCCTAACCCTAACCCGAACCCTAACCCTAACCCTAAACCTAACCCTAAACCGAACCCTAAACCTAACCCTAACCCTAACCCTAACCCGAACCCTAACACTCAACCTAACCCTAACCCTAAACCGAACCCTAACCCGAACCCTCACCCTAACCCTAAACCTAACCCGAACGCTAACCCTAACCCTAACCCGAAATCGAACCCGAACCCGAACCCTAACCCGAACCCTAACCCTAACCCTAAGCCGAACTCTAACCCTAACCCGAACCCTAACCCGAACCCGTACCCTAACCCAAACCCGAACCCGAACCCGAAAACGAACCCTAACACTAACCCTAACCTGAAACCTAACCCTAACCCTAACCCTAAACCTAACCCTAACCCGAAACTTAACCCAAACCCTAACTCTAACCATAAACCTAACCCTAACCCGAAACCTAACCCTAACCCTAACCCGAAACCTAAAAGGAACCCTAACCCGAACCCTAACACTAACCCTAACCCTAACCCGAACCCGTACCCTAACCCTAACCCGAACCCTAACCCGAACCCTAACCCTAACCCTAACCCGAACACTAACCCGAACCCTAACCCTAACAATAACCCGAACCCTAACCCGAACCCAAACCCTAACCTTAACCCTAACCCTAAACCCTAACCCTAACCCGAACCGTAACCCTAACACTAAACCTAACCCGAACCCTTACCCTAACCCTAACCCGAACCCTAACCCGAAGCCTAACCCTAACCTTAACCCTAACCCTAAACCCTAACCCTAACCCGAACCGTAACAGTAACCCTAAACCTAACCCTAATCCGAACCCTAACCCTAACACTAACCCTAACCCTAACCCGAACCCTAACCCTAAACCTGACCCTATCCCTAACCCTAACCCTAACCCGAATCCTACCATAACCCTAACCCAAACCCTAACCCGAAACCTAACCGTAACCTTAACCCTAACCCTAACCCGAACCCTAACACTAACCCTAACCCGAACCCTAACCCCTAACCCGAAAACGAACGCGAACCCTAACACGAACCCGAACCCTAACCCTACCCCGAACCCGAACCCAAACCATAACCCTAACCCTAACCCTAACCCGAACCTAAACCTAACTCTAATCCTAACCCTAACCCTAACCCTCACCCTAACCCGAACCCTAACCCTAACCCGAACCCAAACCCTAAACCGAAACCTAACCCTAACCCTAACCCGAACCCTAACCCTAACCCGAACCCGAACCCTAACACGAACCCTAACCCTAACCCTAACCCTAACCCGAACACTAACCCGAACCCTAACCCGAACCCTAACCCGAACCCTAAACCGAACCCTAACCCGAACACGAACCCTAACCCTAACCCGAACCCTAACCCTAACCCTAACCCTAACCCTATCCCAAAGCCTAACCCTAACCCTAACCCTAACCCCTAACCCTAACCCTAACCCTAACCCTAACCCTAAAACCTAACCCTAACTCGAAACCTAAACCTAAACCGAACCCTAACCCTAACCCTAACCCTAACCCGAAACCTAAACCTAACCCGAACCCTATCCCGAAACCTAACCCGAACCCTAAACCTAACCCTAACCTGAACCTTAACCGTAACACGAACCCTTACCCTAACCCTAACCCTAACTGTAAGCCTAACCCGAACCCTAACCCTAACCCTAACCCGAACCCTAACCCGAACCCTAAACCTAACGCTAACCTGAACACTAATCCCTAACCCTAACCCGAACCCGAACCCTTACCCGAAACCAAACCCTAACCCGAACCCGAACCCGAACCCGAACACTAACCCGAACCCGAACCCTAACCCTAACCCTAACCCGAACCCTAACCATAACCCTAACCCTAACCCTAACCCTAAACCGAACCCTAACCCTAACCCTAACTCTAACCCTAAACCTAACCCTAACCCGAAACCTAACCGTAACCCTAACCCGAACCCTAACCCGAACCCTAACCCAAAGCCTAACCCTACCCCTAACCCTAACCCTAACCCTAACCGAAACCCTAAACCTAACCCTAACCCTAACCCAAACCCGAACCCTTACCCTAACCCTAACCCAAAACCTAACCCGAACCCTAGCCCGAACCCTAACCCTAACCCTAACCCTAACCCTAACCCTAACCCTAACCCGAACACTAACCCTAACCCTAACCCGAACCCTAACCCTAACTCGAACCTAACCCTAACCCGAACCCTAACCCTAACCCTAAACCGAACCCTAACCCCTAACCCGAACCCGAACGTGAACTCTAACCCGAACCCGAACCCTAACCCTACCCCGAAACCGAACCCAAACCATAACCCTAACCCTAACCCGAACCCTAAACCTAACCCTAATCCTAACCCTAACCCTAACCCTAACCCTAACCGGAACATTAACCCGAACCCTAAACCGAAACCTAACCCTAACCCTAACCGGAACCCTAACCCTAACACGAACCTGAACCCCAACACGAACCCTAACCCTAACCCTAACCCTAACCCGAACCCTAAACCGAACCCTAAACCGAACCCTAACATGAACCCTAAACCGAACCCTAACCCGAACCCGAACCCTAACCCTAACACTAACCCGAACCCTAAACCTAACCCGAACCCTAATCCTAACCCGAACCCTAAACATAACCCTAACCCTAACCCGAACCCTAACCCGAAACCTAAACCGAACCCTAACACTAACCCTAACCCGAACCCTAACCCTAACCCGAACCCTAACCCGAACCCGAACCCTAACCCTAAATCTAACCCTAGCCCTACCCATAACCCTAACCCTAACCCGAACCCTAACACGAACCCTAACCCTAACCCTAACCCTAAACCTAACCCTAACCCGAAATCTAACCCTAATCCAAACCCTAACCCGAACCCTAACCCTAACCCGAACCCGAAACCTAACCCCACCCTAACCCTAACCCGAACCCTAACACTAACCCTTACCCGAACCCTAACCCTAACCCTAACACTAACCCGAACCCTAACCCTAACCCGAACCCGAACCCTAACCCTAACCCGAACCCTAACCCGAACCCTAACCTGAACCCTAACCCAAACCCTAACCCGAACCCTAACCCGAACCCTAAACCGAACCCTAACCCGAACCCGAACCTGAACCCTAACCCTAAACCTAACCCTAAACATAACCCTAACCTGAACCCTAAGGCTCACCCTCACTCTAACCCTAAACCTAACCCTAAACCGAACCCTAACCCTAACCCTAACCCAAACCCTAACCCGAACCCTAAACCTAACCCTAACCCTAACCCTAAACCGAACCCTAACCCTAACCCTACCCCGAACCCGAACCCTAACCCGAACCCGAAACCTAACCCTAACCCGAACCCTAACCCTAACCCGAACCCTAACCCTAACCCTAACACTAACCCTAACACGACCCCTAACCTGAACCCTAACACGAACCCTAACCCGAACCCTAACCCTAACCCTGACCCGAACACTAACCCTAACCCTAACCCGAACCCTAACCCTAACCCGAACCTAAACCTAACCCTAACCCGAACCCTAAACCTTACCCGAAACTGAACCCTAACCCTAACCCGAAACCTAACCCGAACCCAACACAAACCCGAACCCTAACCCTAACCCGAACCCTAACCCTAACCCTAACCCTAACCCGAAACTTAAACCTAACCCGAACCCTAACCCGAAACCTAACCCGAACCCTAAACCTAACCCTAACCTGAACCCTGACCGTAACCCGAACCCTTACCCTAACCCTAACCCTAACTCTAACCCTAACCCGAACCCGAACCCTAACCCGAACCCTAACCCTAACACTAACCTGAACACTAACCCCTAACGCTAACCCGAACCCGCACCCTAACCCGAAACCGAACCCTAACCCTAACCCTAACCCGAGCCCTAACCCTAACCCTAACCCTAACCCTAACCCTAACTCTAACCCTAAACCTAACCCTAACCCGAACCCTAAACCTAAACCTAACCCGAACCCTAACCCGAACCCTAACCCGAATCCAAACCTACCCCTAAACCTAACCCTAACCCTAACCCGAACCCTAACCCGAACCCTAACACTAACCCTAACCCGAACCCGAACCCTAACCCGAACCCTAGCCCGAACCCTAACCGTAACCCTAACCCTAACCCTAACACGAAACCTAACCCTAACCCTAAACCTAAACCTAACCCGAACCCTAACCCTAACCCTAACCCTAACCCTAACCCCTAAACCTAACCCGAAACCTAACCCTAACCATAACCCTAACCCTAACCCGAACCCTAACCCTAACCCTAACCCTAACCCTAACCCTAACCCGTACACTAACCCTATACCTAACCCTAACCCTAACCCTAACCCTAACCCGAACCCTAACCCGAACCCTAACCCTAATCCTAACCCTAAACCGAACCCTAACCCTAACCCTAACCCGAATCCGAACCCTAACCCGAACCCGAACCCTAACCCGAACCCTAACCCTAAACCTAACCAGAACCCTAACACTAACCCGAAACCTTACCCGAACCCTAACCCGAACCCTAACCCTAACCCTAACCCGAACCCTAATCCGAATCCTAACCCTAACACTAACCCGAACCGTAACCCTAACCCTAACCCAAACCCTAACCCGAACCCGAACCCTAACCCGAACCCTAACCCTAACCCTAACCAGAACCCTAACCCTAACCCGAACCCTTACCCGAACCCTAAACCGAACCCTAAACCGACCCGAACCCTACCCGAACCCGAACCCTAACCCTAACCCTAACCCGAGCCCTATCCCTAACCCTAACACTAACCCGAACCCTAACCCTAATCCAAACCCTAACCCAAACCCGAAACCTAACCCGAACCCGAACCCTAACCCAAACCCGAACCCTAACCCAAACCCGAACCCGAACCCTAACCCGAACCCGAACCCTAACCAGAACCCAAACCATAACCCTAACCCTAACCCGAACCCTAACCCTAACCCTAATCCTAACCCTAACCCAAACCCTAAACCTAACCCTAACCCTAACCCTAACCCGAACCCTAACCCGAACCCTAAACCTAACCCTAACCCTAACCCTAACCCGAACCCTAACCCTAACCCGAACCCGAAACCGAACCCTAAACTGAACCCGAACCCTAAACCTAACCCGAACCCTAACCCTAACCCTAACCCTAACCTTAACCCTAAACCGAACCCTAAACCTAACTCGAACCCTAACCCTAACCCTAACACGAACCCTAACCCGAACACTAGCCCGAACCCTAACCCTAACGCTAACCCGAACCCTAACCCGAAACTTAACCCTAACCTTAACCCTAACCCTAACCCCTAACCCTAAACCCAACCCTAAACCTAACCCTAACCCTAACCCGAACCCGAACCCTAACCCTAAACCTATCCCGAACCCGAACCCTAACCGGAACCCGAACCCTAACCCGAACCCTAACCCTAACCCTAACCCGAACCCTAACCCGAACCCGAACCCTAACCCGAACCCTAACCCGAACCCTAACCCGAAACCTAACCTGAACCCTAAACCGAACCCTAACCTGAATCCTAACCCTAACCTAACCCGAACCCTAACCCGAACCCTAACCCTCACCCTAACCCGAATCCTAACCCTAACCCAAACCCAAACCCTAACCCGAACCATAACCCGAACCCTAACCCTAACCCTAACCTGAACACTAACCCCTAACCCTAACCCGAACCCGAACCCTTACCCGAACCCGAAACCTAACCCTAACCCGACCCGAACCCGAAACCTAACCCGAACCCGAACCCTAACCCTAACCTAACCCGAACCCTAACCCTAACCATAACGCTAACCCTAACCATAACCCTAACCCGAACCCTAACCCTAACCCTAACTCTAACCCTAAACCTAACCCTAACCCGAACCGTAAGCCTAACCCGAACCAGAACCAGAACCCTAAGCCCTTACCCGAATCTTAACCCTAACCCAAACCCGAACCCGAACCCTAACCCTAAGCCTAACCCCGAACCCGAACCCTAACCCTAACCCTAACCCTAACCCGAACACTAACCCGAACCCTAACGCGAACCCGAACCCTAACCCTAACCCGAACCCGAACCCTAAACCTAACCCTAACCGGAACCTTAACCCTAAACCTAACCCGAACCAGAACACTAACCCCTTACCCGAACCCTAACCCTAATCCGAACCCTCACCCTAAACCTAACCCCGAACCCGAACCCTAACCCTAACCCTAACCCGAACCCTAACCCGAAACCTAACCCGAACACGAACCCTAACCCTAACCCGAACCCGAACCCTAACCCTAACCCTAACCCTAAACCGAACCCTAACCCTAACCCGAACCCTAACTCTAACCCTAACCCGAACCCTAACCCTAACCCTAACCCGACCCCTAACCTAAAACCTAACACGAACACTAACCCTAACCCTAAACCTAACCCGAACCCTAACCCTAACCCTATCTCGAACCCTAACCCTAACCCGAACCCGAACCCTAACACTAACCCGAAACCTAACCTGAACCCAACCCAAATCCGAACCCAAACCCTAACCCGAACCCTAACCCTAACCCTAACCCTAACCTGAAACCTAAACCTAACCCGAACCCTAACCCTAAACCTAACCTGAACCCTAACCCTAACCCTAACCAGAACCCTAACCGTAACCCGAACCCTAACCCTAACCCTAACCCTAACCCGAACCCTAAACCTAACCCTAACCTGAACACTAACCCGAACCCTAACCCGAACCCTAACCCTAACTCTAACCTGAACACTAACCCCTAACCTAACCGGAACCCTAACCCGAACCCGAACCCTAACCCGAACCCGAACCCTAACCCATACCCGAACCCGAACCCGAAACCTAACCCTAACCCTAACCTGAACCCTAACCCTAACACTAACCCTAAACATAACCCTAACCCGAACCCTAACGCTCACCCTCACTCTAATCCTAAACCTAACCCTAACCCGAACCCTAACCCTAACCCTAAACGAAACCCTAACCCGAACCCTAAACCTAACCCTAAACCTAACCCTAAACCGAACCCTAACCCTAACCCTACCCCGAACCCGAACCGTAACCCGAACCCGAAACCTAACCCTAACGCGAACCCTAACCCTAACCCGAACCCTAACCCTAAACCTAACCCTAACCCTAACCCTAACCCGACCCCTAACCTGAACCCTAACATGAACCCTAACCCTAACCCTAACCCTAACCCTGACCCGAACACTAACCCTAACACTAACCCGAACCCTAACCCTAACCTGAACCTAAACCTAACCCTAACCCGAACCCTAACCCTAACCCGAAACCGAACCCTAAACCTAACCCGAAACCTAACCCGAAACCAACCCAAACCCGAACCCTAACCCTAACCCGAACCCTAACCCTAACCCTAACCCTAACCCGAAACCTAAAACTAAACCGAACCCTAACCCGAAACCTAACCCGAACCCTAAACCTAACACTAACCTGAACCCTAACCGTAACCCGAACCCTTACCCTTACCCTAACCCTAACTCTAACCCTAACCCGAACCCTAACCCGAACCCTAACCCGAACCCTAACCCTAACCCTAACCTGAACACTAACCCCTAACGCTAACCCAAACCCGCACCCTAACCCGAACCCGAACCCTAACCCTAACCCTAACCCGAGCCCTAAACCTAACCCTAACCCGAACCCTAACCCTAACCCTAACCCTAACCCTAACCCTAACTCTAACCCTAAACCTAAACCTAACCCGAACCCTAAACCTAACCCTAACCCGAACCCTAACCCGAACCCTAACCCGAATCCAAGCATACCCCTAACGCTAACCCTAACCCTAACCCGAACCCTAACCCTAACCCTAACCCTAACCCTAACCCTAACCCGAACCCTAAGCCGAACCCTAGCCCGAACCCTAACCGTAACCCTAACTCTAACCCTAACCCGAACCCTAAACCTAACCCTAAACCTAAACCTAACCCGAACCCTAACCCTAACCCTAACCCTAACCCTAACCCCTAAACCTAACCCGAAAACTAACCCTAAGCCGAACCCTAAACCTAACCCTAACCAAACCCTAACCCGAACCCTAACCCGAATCCAAACATACCCCTAACCCTCACCCTAACCCTAACCCGAACCCTAACCCTAACCCTAACCCTAACCCTAACCCGAAACCTAAAACTAACCCGAACCCTAAACGTAAACCTAACCCGAACCCTAACCCTAACCCTAACCCTAACCCTAACCCGAACCCTAACCCTAACCCTAACCCTAACCCTAACCCGAACCCTAACCCGAACCCTAGCCCGAACCCTAACCGTAACTCTAACCCTAACCCTAACCCGAACCCTAACCCTAACCCTAAACCTAAACCTAACCCGAACCCTAACCATAACCCTAACCCTAAACCTAACCCCTAAACCTAACCCGAACCCTAACCCAAACCATAACCCTAACCCTAACCCGAACCCTAACCCTAACCCTAACCCTAACCCTAACCCGAAACCTAACCCTAAACCTAACCCTAACCCTAACCCTAACCCGAACCCTAACCCTAACCCTAACCCTAACCCTAACCCTAACCCGAACCCTAACCCTAACCCTAACCCGAACCCGAACCCTAACCCGAACCCTAACCCTACCCTAACCAGAATCCTAACCCTAAACCGATACCTTCCCGAACCCTAACCCGAACCATAACCCTAACCCTAACCCGAACCCTAATCCGAACCCTAACCCTAACCCTAACCCGAACCGTAACCCTAACCCTAACACAAACCCTAACCCGAACCCGAAACCTAACCCGAACCCTAACCCTAACCCTAACCAGAACCCTAACCCTAACCCGAACCCTTACCCGAACCCTAACCCGAACCCTAACCCGAACCCGAACCCTAACCCGAACCCGACCCTAACCCTAAACCTAACCCGAGCCCTAACCCTAACCCTAACCCTAACCCGAACCCTAACCCTAATCCAAACCCTAACCCGAACCCGAACCCTAACCCGAACCCGAACCCTAACCCGAACCCGAACCCTAACCCAAACCCGAACCCGAACCCTAACCCTAACCCGAACCCTCACCCGAAACCAAACCATAACCCAAACCCTAAACCGAACCCTAACCCTAACCCTAATCCTAACCCTAACCCGAACCCTAAACCTAACCCTAACCCTAACCCTAACCCAAACCCGAACCCTAACCCGAACCGTAAACCTAACCCTAACCCTAACCCGAA
>JAVLSZ010000025.1:305000-307500 GCA_032313775.1 Urocyon cinereoargenteus | reverse complement strand
CCAAACCATAACCCAAACCCTAACCCGAACCCTAACCCTAACCCTAATCCTAACCCTAACCCGAACCCTAAAACTAACCCTAACCCTAACCCTAACCCGAACCCTAACCCGAACCCTAAACCTAACCCTAATCCTAACCCTAACCCGAACCCTAACCCTAACCCTAACCCGAACCCGAAACCGAACCCTAACCTGAACCCGAACCCTAAACCTAACCCTAACCCTAACCCTAACCCTAACCCTAACCCTAACCCGAACCCTAAACCTAACTCGAACCCTAACCCTAACCCTAACCCGAACCCTAACCCGAACACTAACCCGAACCCTAACCCTAACCCTAACACGAACCCTAACCCGAACCCTAACCCTAACCTTAACCCTAACCCTAACCCCTAACCCTAAACCGAACCCTAAACCTAACCCTAACACTAACCCGAACCCGAACCCTAACCCTAACACTAACCCGAACCCGAACCCTAACCGGAACCCGAACCCTAACCCGAAGCATAACCCTAACCCTAACCCGAACCCTAACCCTAACCCGAACCCTAACCCGAACCCTAACCCAAACCCTAACCCGAAACCTAACCTGAACCCTAAACCGAACCCTAACCTGAATCCTAAACATAACCTAACCCGAACACTAACCCTCACCCTAACCCGAATCCTAACCCTAACCCAAACCCAAACCCTAACCCGAACCCTAACCCTAACCCGAACCCTAAACCTAACCGAACCCTAACCCTAAACCAAACCCGAACCCTAACCCTAAACCGAACCTGAACCCTAACCTGAAACCTAACTCGAACCCTAACCCTAACCCTAACCCTAACCCTAACCCTAAACCGAACCCTAACCCTAACCCTAACCCGAACCCTAACCCTAACCCGAAACCTAACCCTAACCCTTACCCGAA
Source organism: Urocyon cinereoargenteus (assembly GCA_032313775.1). Taxonomy (NCBI): domain Eukaryota; kingdom Metazoa; phylum Chordata; class Mammalia; order Carnivora; family Canidae; genus Urocyon; species Urocyon cinereoargenteus. The sequence continues at coordinate 306,584 of JAVLSZ010000025.1, read as the reverse complement.
CCCTAACCCTAAACCGAACCCGAACCCTAAACCTAACCCGAAACCTAACCCGAACCCAACCCAAACACGAAACCTAAACCTAACCCGAACCCTAACCCTAACCCTAACCCTAACCCGAAACCTAAAACTAACCCGAAACCTTACCCTAAACCTAACCCGAAACCTAACCCTAACCCTAACCCAAACCCTAACCGTAACCCGAACCCTAACCCTAACCCTAACCCTAACCCTAACCCTAACCCTAACCCGAACCCTAACCCTAACCCGAACCCGAAACCTAACCCGAACCCTAACCCTAACCCTAACCTGAACACTAACCCCTAACCCTAACCCGAACCTGAAACCTTACCCGAACCCGAAACCTAACCCTAACCCGACACGAACCCGAAACCTAACCCAAACCCGAACCCTAACCCTAACCTAACCCGAACCCTAACCCTAACCCTAACCCTAACCCGAAACCTAAACCTAACCCTAACTCTAACTCTAAACCTAAACCTAACCCGAACCCTAACCCTAATCCTAACCCGAACCCTAACCCGAACCCTAACCCGAACCCTAACCCTACCCCTAACCCTAACACTAACCCTAACCCGAACCCTAACCCTAACCATAACCCTAACCCTAACCCGAACCCTAACCCGAACCCTAACCCTAACCCTAAACCGAACCCGAACCCTAACCCTAACCCTAACCCGAACCCGAACCCGAACCCTAACCGGAACCCGAACCCTAACCCGAACCATAACCCTAACCCTAACCCGAACCCTAACCCTAACCCGAACCCTAACCCGAACCCTAACCCAAACCCTAACCCGAAACCTAACGTGAACCCTAAACCGAACCCTAACCTGAATCCTAAACATAACCTAACCCGAACACTAACCCTCACCCTAATCCGAATCCTAACCCTAACCCAAACCCAAACCCTAACCCGAACCCTAACCCTAACCCGAACCCTAAACCTAACCGAAACCTAACCCTAAACCAAACCCGAACCCTAACCCTAACCCGAACCCTAACCCTAACCCTAACCCGAACCCTAACCCTAACCCGAAACCTAACCCTAACCCTTACCCGAACCCTAACCCTAAACCGAACCCGAACCCTAACCCTAACTCGAAACCTAACCCGAACCCAACCCAAACCCGAAACCTAACCCTAACCCGACCCCTAACCCTAACCCTAACCGTAACCCGAAACCTAAACCTAACCCGAACCCTTACCCTAAACCTAACCCGAACCCTAAACCTAACCCTAACCCAAACCCTAACCGTAACCCGAACTCTAAACCTAACCCTAACCCTAACCCTAACCCTAACCCGACCCCTAACCTGAACCCAACACGAACCCTAACCCTAACCCTAACCCTAACCCTAACCCGAAACCTAACCCTAACCCTAACCCGAACCCTAACCCTAACCCGAAACCTAACCCTAAACCTAACCCGAACCCTAACCCTAAACCGAACCCGAACCCTAACCCTAACCCGAAACCTAACCCGAACCCAACCCAAACCCAAACCCTAAGCCTAACCCGAACCCTAACCTGAACCCTAAACCGAACCCTAACCTGAATCCTAAA
>JAVLSZ010000025.1:252500-302500 GCA_032313775.1 Urocyon cinereoargenteus | reverse complement strand
TAACCCTAACCCGAGCCCTAACCCTAACCCTAACCCTAACCCGAACCCTTAACCTAATCCAAACCCTAACCCGAACCCGAACCCTAACCCGAACCCGAACCCTAATCCGAACCCGAACCCTAACCCAAACCCCAACCCGTAACCTAACCCGAACCGGAACCCTCACCCGAACCGAAACCATAACCCAAACCCTAACCCGAACCCTAACCCTAACCCTAATCCTAACCCTAACCCGAACCCTAAACCTAACCCTAACCCTAACCCTAACCCGAACCCTAACCCGAACCCTAAACCTAACCCTAACCCTAACCCTAACCCGAACCCTAACCCTAACCCTAACGCGAACCCGAACCCGAACCCTAACCTGAACCCGAACCCTAAACCTAACCCGAACCCTAACCCTAACCCTAACCCTAACCCTAACCCGAACCCTAAACCTAACTCGAACCCTAACCATAACCCTAACCCGAACCCTAAACCGAACACTAACCCGAACCCTAACCCTAACCCTTACCCGAACCCTAACCCGAACCCTAACCCTAACCTTAACCCTAACCCTAACCCCTAACCCTAAACCGAACCCTAAACCTAACCCTAACCCTAACCCGAGCCCGAACCCTAACCCTAACCCTAACCCGAACCCGAACCCTAACCGGAACCCGAACCCTAACCCGAACCATAACCCTAACCCTAACCCGAACCCTAACCCTAACCCGAACCCTAACCCGAACCCTAACCCAAACCCTAACCCGAAACCTAACCTGAACCCTAAACCGAACCCTAACCTGAATCCTAAACATAACCTAACCTGAACCCTAACCCGAACCCTAACCCTCACCCTAAACCGAATCCTAACCCTAACCCAAACCCAAACCCTAACCCGAACCCTAAACCTAACCCGAACCCTAAACCTAACCGAACCCTAACCCTAACCCAAACCCGAACCCTAACCCTAACCCGAACCCGAACCCTAACCTGAACCTAACTCGAACCCTAACCCTAACCCTAACCCTAACCCGAACCCTAACCCTAACCCTAACCCTAACCCTAACCCTAACCCGAACCCTAACCCTAAACCGAACCCGAACCCTAACCCTAACCCGAAACCTAACCCGAACCCAACCCAAACCCGAAACCTAACCCTAACCCGAACCCTAACCCTAACCCTAACCCTAACCCGAAACCTAAACCTAACCCGAACCCTTACCCTAAACCTAACCCGAACCCTAACCCTAACCCTAACCCAAACCCTAACCGTAACCCGAACCCTAACCCTAAACCTAACCCTAACCCGAACCCTAACCCTAACCCGAACCCTAACCCTAACCCGAAACCTAACCCTAACCCTAACCCGAACCCTAACCCTAACCCGAACCCTAACCCTAACCCTAACCCGAACCCTAACCCGAAACCTAACCCTAACCCTAACCTGAACACTAACCCCTAACCCTAACCCGAACCCGAACCCTTACCCGAAACCGAAACCTAACCCTAACCCGACACGAACCCGAAACCTAACCCGAACCCGAACCCTAACCCTAACCAAACCCGAACCCTAACCCTAACCCTAACCCTAACCCTAACCCTAACCCGAAACCTAACCCTAACCCTAACTCTAACCCTAAACCTAACCCTAACCCGAACCCTAACCCTAACCCTAACCCGAACCCTAACCCGAACGCTAACCCGAACCCTAACCCTACTCCTAACCATAACACTAACCCTAACCCGAACCCTAACCCTAACACTAACCCGAACCCTAACCCTAACCCTAACCCTAAACCTAACCCGAAACCTAACCCTACCCCTAACCCTAACACTAACCCTAACCCGAACGCTAACCCGAACCCAAACCCGAACACTAAACCTAACCCTAACCCGAACCCTAAACCTAACCTGAACCCTAACCCTACCCCTAACCCTAACCCGAACCCGAACCCTAAACCGAACCCTAAACCGAACCCTAACCCTAACCCTAACCCGAACCCTAACCCTAACCCAAACCCTAACCCTAACCCGAACCCTAACCGAACCCTAAACCTAACCCTAAACCGAAACCTAACCCTAACCCTAACCCGACCCCTAACCCGCACCCTAACCCTAACACTAACCCTAAACCGAACCCTAACCCGCACCCTAACCCTAACCCTAACCCTAACCCTAACCCTAACCCTAACTTCTAAACCTAAACCTAACCCTAACCCGAACCCTAACCCTAACCCGAACCCTGACCCTAACCCTAACCCTAACCCGAACCCGAAACCTAAGCCTAAACTTAACCCTAACCCGAACCCGAACCCTAATCCTAACCCTAACCCGAACCCTAACCCTAACCCGAACCCTAACCCTAACCCGAACCCTAACATAATCTCTAACCCGAACCCTAACCCGAACCCTAACCCAAACCCTAACCCTACCCTAACCCAACCCCTAAACCGAACCCTAAACTTAACCCTAACCAGAACACTAACCCTAACCCTAACCCTAACCCTAACCCTAACCCGAACATGAATTCTAACCCTAACCCGAACCCGAACCCGAACACTAACCCTAACCCTAACCCGAACCCTAACCCTAACCCGAAACCTAACCCTAACCCGAACCCTAACCCTACCCCTAACCCTAACCCGAACCCGAACCATAACCCGAACCCTAACCCGAATCCTAACCCTAACCCTAAACCGAACCCTAACCCTAACCCTAACCCTAACCCTAACCCAAACCCTAACCCTAACCCTAACCCTAACCCGAACCCTAACCCGAACCCTAACCCTAACCCTAACCCGAACCCTAACCTTACCCTAACCCGAATCCGAACCCTAACCCGAACCCGAACCCTAACCCGAACCCTAACCCTAAACCTAACCAGAAACCTAACCCTAACCCGAAACCTTACCTGAACCCTAACCCGAACCCTAACCCTAACCCTAACCGGAAACCTAATCCGAAACCTAACCCTAACCCTAACCCGAACCGTAACCCTAACCCTAACCCAAACCCTAAACCGAACCCGAACCCTAACCCGAACCCTAACCCTAACCCTAACCAGAACCCTAACCCTAACCCGAACCCTTACCCGAACCCTAAAAGGAACCCTAAACCGACCCGAACCCTACCCGAACCCGAACCCTAACCCTAACCCTAACCCGAGCCCTATCCCTAACCCTAACACTAACCCGAACCCTAACCCTAATCCAAACCCTAACCCGAACCCGAACCCTAACCCGAACCCGAACCCTAACCCGAACCCGAACCCTAACACAAACCCGAACCCGAACCCTACCCCGAACCCGAACCCTAACCAGAACCCAAACCATAACCCTAAACCTAACCCGAACCCTAACCCTAACCCTAATCCTAACCCTAACCCGAAACCTAAACCTAACCCTAACCCTAACCCTAACCCTAACCCGAACCCTAACCCGAACCCTAAACCTAACCCTAACCCTAACCCTAACCCGAACCCTAACCCTAACCCGAACCCGAAACCGAACCCTAACCTGAACCCGAACCCTAAACCTAACCCGAACCCTAACCCTAACCCTAACCCTAACCCTAAACCGAACCCTAAACCTAACTCGAACCCTAACCCTAACCCTAACACGAACCCTAACCCGAACACTAACCCGAACCCTAACCCTAACGCTAACCCGAACCCTAACCGGAAACTTAACCCTAACCTTAACCCTAACCCTAACCCCTAACCCTAAACCGAACCCTAAACCTAACCCTAACCCTAACCCGAACCCGAACCCTAACCCTAAACCTATCCCGAACCCGAACCCTAACCGGAACCTGAACCCTAACCCGAACCCTAACCCTAACCCTAACCCGAACCCTAACCCGAACCCGAACCCGAACCCTAACCCGAACCCTAACCCGAACCCTAACCCGAAACCTAACCTGAACCCTAAACCGAACCCTAACCTGAATCCTAACCCTAACCTAACCCGAACCCTAACCCGAACCCTAACCCTCACCCTAACCCGAATCCTAACCCTAACCCAAACCCAAACCCTAACCCGAACCCTAACCCTAACCCTAACCCGAACCCTAACCCGAACCCTAACCCTAACCCTAACCCTAACCCTAACCCTAACCCTAACCCGAACCCTAACCCGAACCCTAACCCGAACCAAACCCTAACCCTAACACGAACCCTAACCCTAACCCTAACCCGAACCCTAACCCGAACCCTAACCCTAACCCTAACCCTAACCCTAAACCTAACACCTAACGCTAAACCTAACCCTAACCCTAACCCTAAAACCTACCCCTAACCCGAACCCTAACCCTAACCCTAACCCGAACCCTAAACCTAAACTTAACCCTATCCCTAACCCTAACCCTAACCCTAACCCGAACCCGCACCCTAACCCTAACCCTAACCCGAACCCTAACCCTAACCCTAACCCTAACCCTAACCCTAACCCCTAACCCTCACCCCAACCCTAACCCTAACCCGAACCATAACCCTAACCCTAACCCGAACCCTAACTCTAACCCGAACCCTAACCCTAACCCGAACCATAAGCCTAAACCTAACCCTAACCCTAACCCTATCCCTAACCCTAACCCGAACACTAACCCGAAACCTAACCCTAACGTTAACCCTAACCCTAACCCGAAACCTAACCCGAACCCAACCCAAACCCGAAACCTATCCCTAAACCGAACCCTAACCCTAACCCTAACCCTAACCCGAACCCGAAACCTAACCCTAAACTTAACCCTAACCTTAACCCTAACCCTAATCCTAACCCTAACCCGAACCCTAACCCTAACCCGAACCCTAACCCTAACCCGAACCCTAACGCTAACTCTAACCCTCACCCTAACCCGAACCCTAACCCTAACCCTAACCCTAACCCTAATCCGAACCCTAAACCTAACCCTAACCAGAACACTAACCCCTAACCCGAACCCGAACCTGAACCCTAACCCGAACCCGAAACATAACCCTACCCCGAACCCGAACCGAAACCATAACCCTAACCGTAACCCGAACCCTAACCCTAACCCTAATCCTAACACTAACCCGAAACCTAAACCTAAACCTAAACCTAACCCTAACCCGAACCCTAACCCGAACCCTAAACCTAACCTTAACCCTAACGCTAACCCGAACCCTAACCCTAACCCTAACCCGAACCCGAACCCTAACCCGAACCTGAACCCTAACCCTAACCCGAACCCTAACCCTAACCCGAACCCTAACCCTAACCCTAACCCTAACCCGAACCCTAAACCTAACCCGAACCCTAACCCTAACCCAAACCCGAACCCTAACCCTAACCCTAACCGGACCCCTAACCTGAACCCAACACGAACCCTAACCCTAACCCTAACCCTAACCCTAACCCGAACCCTAACCCTAACCCTAACCTGAACCCTAACCCTAACCCGAAACCTAACCCGAACCCTAACACGAACCCTAACCCTAAACCGAACCTGAACCCTAACCCTAACCCTAACCCTAACCCTAACCCGAACCCTAAACCTAAACCGAACCCGAACCCTAACCCTAACCCGATACCTAACCCGAACCCAACCCAAACCCGAACCCTAACCCTAACCCGAACCCTAACCCTAACCCTAACCCTAACCCGAAACCTAAACCTAACCCGAACCCTAACCCTAACCCTAACCCGAACCCTAACACGAACCGTAACCCGAACCCGAACCCTAACCCTAACCCTAAACCTAACCCTAACCCGAACCCTAACCCTAACCCTAACCCGAACCCGAACCCTAACCCGAACCCGAACCCTAACTCGAACCCTAACCCTAACCCTAACCAGAACCCTAACCCTAACCCGAACCCTAACCCTAACCCTAAACCTAAACCTAACCCGAACCCTAACCCTAACCCTAACACTAACCCTAACCCCTAAACCTAACCCGAAACCTAACCCTAACCATAAACCTAACCCTAACCCGAAACCTAACCCTAACCCTAACCTAACCCTAACCCGAACCCTAACCCTATACCTAACCCTAACCCTAACCCTAACCCTAACCCGAAACCTAACCCGAACCCTAACCCTAACCCTAACCCTAACCCGAACCCTAACCTTACCCTAACCCGAATCCGAACCCTAACCCGAACCCGAACCCTAACCCGAACCCTAACCCTAAACCTAACCAGAACCCTAACCCTAACCCGAAACCTTACCTGAACCCTAACCCGAACCCTAACCCTAACCCTAACCCGAACCCTAATCCGAAACCTAACCCTAACCCTAACCCGAACCGTAACCCTAACCCTAACCCAAACCCTAAACCGAACCCGAACCCTAACCCGAACCCTAACCCTAACCCTAACCAGAACCCTAACCCTAACCCGAACCCTTACCCGAACCCTAAACCGAACCCTAAACCGACCCGAACCCTACCCGAACCCGAACCCTAACCCTAACCCTAACCCGAGCCCTATCCCTAACCCTAACACTAACCCGAACCCTAACCCTAATCCAAACCCTAACCCGAACCCGAACCCTAACCCGAACCCGAACCCTAACCCGAACCCGAACCCTAACCCAAACCCGAACCCGAACCCAAACCCGAACCCGAACCCTAACCAGAACCCAAACCATAACCCTAACCCTAACCCGAACCCTAACCCTAACCCTAATCCTAACCCTAACCCGAAACCTAAACCTAACCCTAACCCTAACCCTAACCCTAACCCGAACCCTAACCCGAACCCTAAACCTAACCCTAACCCTAACCCTAACCCGAACCCTAACCCTATCCCGAACCCGAAACCGAACCCTAACCTGAACCCGAAACCTAAACCTAACCCGAACCCTAACCCTAACCCTAACCCTAACCCTAAAGCGAACCCTAAACCTAACTCGAACCCTAACCCTAACCCTAACACGAACCCTAACCCGAACACTAACCCGAACCCTAACCCTAACGCTAACCCGAACCCTAACCCGAAACTTAACCCTAACCTTAACCCTAACCCTAACCCCTAACCCTAAACCGAACCCTAAACCTAACCCTAACCCTAACCCGAACCCGAACCCTAACCCTAAACCTATCCCGAACCCGAACCCTAACCGGAACCTGAACCCTAACCCGAACCCTAACCCTAACCCTAACCCGAACCCTAACCCGAACCCGAACCCTAACCCGAACCCTAACCCGAACCCTAACCTGAAACCTAACCTGAACCCTAAACCGAACCCTAACCTGAATCCTAACCCTAACCTAACCCGAACCCTAACCCGAACCCTAACCCTCACCCTAACCCGAATCCTAACCCTAACCCAAACCCAAACCCTAACCCGAACCCTAACCCGAACCCTAACCCTAACCCTAACCTGAACACTAACTAACCCCTAACCCTAACCCGAACCCGAACCCTTACCCGAACCCGAAACCTAACCCTAACCCGACCCGAACCCGAAACCTAACCCGAACCCGAACCCTAACCCTAACCTAACCCGAACCCTAACCCTAACCATAACGCTAACCCTAACCATAACCCTAACCCGAACCCTAACCCTAACCCTAACTCTAACCCTAAACCTAACCCTAACCCGAACCCTAACCCTAACCCTAACCCGAACCAGAACCCTAAGCCCTTACCCGAATCCTAACCCTAACACAAACCCTAACCCGAACCCTAACCCTAAGCCTAACCCCGAACCGGAACACTATCCCTAACCCTAACCCTAACCCGAACACTAACCCGAACCCTAACACGAACCCGAACCCTAACCCTAACCCGAACCCGAACCCTAAACCTAACCCTAACCGGAACCTTAACCCTAAACCTAACCCGAACCAGAACACTAACCCCTTACCCGAACCCTAACCCTAACCCGAACCCTCACCCTAAACCTAACCCCGAACCCGAACCCTAACCCTAACCCTAACCCGAACCCTAACCCGAAACCTAACCCGAACCCGAACCCTAACCCTAACCCGAACCCGAACCCTAACCCTAACCCTAACCCTAACCCGAACCCTAACCCTAACCCGAACCCTAACCCTTACCCTAACCCGAACCCTAACCCTAACCCTAACCCGACCCTAAACTAAACCCTAACACGAACACTAACCCTAACCCTAAACCTAACCCGAACCCTAACCCTAACCCTATCTCGAACCCTAACCCTAACCCGAACCCGAACCCTAACCCTAACCCTAATCTGAAACCTAAACCTAACCCGAACCCTAACCCTAAACCTAACCTGAACCCTAACCCTAACCCTAACCAGAACCCTAACCGTAACCCGAACCCTAACCCTAACCCTAACCCTAACCCGAACCCTAACCCTAACCCTAACCTGAACACTAACCCGAACCCTAACCCGAACCCTAACCCTAACTCTAACCTGAACACTAACGCCTAACCTAACCCGAACCCTAACCCGAACCCGAACCCTAACCCGAACCCGAACCCTAACCCATACCCAAACCCGAACCCGAAACCTAACCCTAAACCTAACCTGAACCCTAACCCTAACACTAACCCTAAACATAACCCTAACCCGAACCCTAACGCTCACCCTCACTCTAACCCTAAACCTAACCCTAACCCGAACCCTAACCCTAACCCTAAACCAAACCCTAAACCGAAACCTAAACCTAACCCTAACCCTAACCCTAAACCGAACCCTAACACTAACCCTACCCCGAACCCGAACCGTAACCCGAACCCGAAACCTAACCCTAACGCGAACCCTAACCCTAACCCGAAACCTAACCCTAACCCTAACCCTAACCCTAACCCAAACCCGACCCCTAACCTGAACCCTAACATGAACCCTAACCCTAACCCTAACCCTAACCCTGACCCGAACACTAACCCTAACACTAACCCGAACCCTAACCCTAACCTGAACCTAAACCTAACCCTAACCCGAACCCTAACCCTAACCCGAAACCGAACCCTAACCCTAACCCGAAACCTAACCCGAAACCAACCCAAACCCGAACCCTAACCCTAACCCGAACCCTAACCCTAACCCTAACCCTAACCCGAAACCTAAACCTAACCCGAACCCTAACCCGAAACCTAACCCGAACCCTAAACCTAACACTAACCTGTACCCTAACCGTAACCCGAACCCTTACCCTAACCCTAACCCTAACTCTAACCCTAACCCGAACCCTAACCCGAACCCTAACCCGAACCTTAACCCTAACCCTAACCTGAACACTAACCCCTAACGCTAACCCAAACCCGCACCCTAACCCGAACCCGAACCCTAACCCTAACGCTAACCCGAGCCCTAAACCTAACCCTAACCCTAACCCAAACCCTAACCGTAACCCGAACCCTAACCCTAACCCTAACCCTAACCCGAACCCTAACCCTAACCCGAACCCTAACCCTAACCCGAAACCTAACCCTAACCCTAACCCGAACCCTAACCCTAACCCGAACCCTAACCCTAACCCTAACCCGAACCCTAACCCGAAACCTAACCCTAACCCTAACCTGAACACTAACCCCTAACCCTAACCCGAACCCGAACACTTACTCGAAACCGAAACCTAACCCTAACCCGACACGAACCCGAAACCTAACCCGAACCCGAACCCTAACCCTAACCTAACCCGAACCCTAACCCTAACCCTAACCCTAACCCGAAACCTAACCCTAACCCTAACTCTAACCCTAAACCTAACCCTAACCCGATCCCTAACCCTAACCCTAACCCGAACCCTAACCCGAATGCTAACCCGAACCCTAACCCTACCCCTAACCATAACACTAACCCTAAACCGAACCCTAACCCTAAACCTAACCCGAACCCTAACCCTAACCCTAACCCTAAACCTAACCCGAACCCTAACCCTACCCCTAACCCTAACACTAACCCTAACCCGAACCCTAACCCGAACCCGAACCCGAACACTAAACCTAACCCTAACCCGAAACCTAAACCTAACCTGAACCCTAACCCTACCCCTAACCCTAACCCGAACCCGAACCCTAAACCGAACCCTAAACCGAACCCTAACCCTAACCCTAACCCGAACCCTAACCCTAACCCAAACCCTAACCCTAACCCGAACCCTAACCGAACCCTAAACCTAACCCTAAACCGAAACCTAACCCTAACCCTAACCCGACCCCTAACCCGCACCCTAACCCTAACACTAACCCTAACCCGAACTCTAACCCGCACCCTAACCCTAACCCTAACCCTAACCCTAACCCTAACCCTAACCTCTAAACCTAACCCTAACCCTAACCCGAACCCTAACCCTAACCCGAACCCTAACCCTAACCCTAACCCTAACCCGAACCCGAAACCTAACCCTAAACTTAACCCTAACCCGAACCCGAACCCTAATCCTAACCCTAACCCGAACCCTAACCCTAACCCGAACCCTAACCCTAACCCGAACCCTAACCCTAACTCTAAACCGAACCCTAACCCGAACCCTAACCCTAACCCTAACCCTAACGCTAACCCTAACCCCTAACCCTAACCCCAACACTAACCCTAACCCGAACCCTAACATAATCTCTAACCCGAACCCTAACCCGAACCCTAACCCAAACCCTAACCCTACCCTAACCCAACCCCTAAACCGAACCCTAACCTTAACCCTAACCCGAACACTAACCCTAACCCTAACCCTAACCCTAACCCTAACCCGAACATGAATTCTAACCCTAACCCGAACCCGAACCTGAACACTAACCCTAACCCTAACCCGAACCCTAACCCTAACCCGAAACCTAACCCTAACCCGAACCCTAACCCTACCCCTAACCCTAACCCGAACCCGAACCATAACCCGAACCCTAACCCGAATCCTAACCCTAACCCTAAACCGAACCGTAACCCTAACCCTAACCCTAACCCTAACCCGAACCCTAACCCTAACCCTAACCCTAACACGAACCCTAACCCTAACCCTACCCCGAACCCTAACCCGAACCCTAACCCGAACCCTAACCCTAACCCTAACACGAACCCTAACCCTAACCCTAACCCGAACCCTAACCCGAACCCTAACCCTAACCCTAAACCTAACCCTAAACCTAACCCCTAACGCTAACCCTAACCCTAACCCTAAAACCTACCCCTAACCCAAACCCTAAACCTAACCCTAACCCGAACCCCAAACCTAAACTTAACCCTATCCCTAACCCTAACCCTAACCCTAACCCGAACCCGCACCCTAACCCTAACCCTAACCCGAAACCTAACCCTAACCCTAACCCTAACCCTAATCCCTAACCCTAACCCCAACCCTAATCCTAACCCGAACCATAACCCTAACCCTAACCCGAACCCTAACTCTAACCCGAACCCTAACCCTAACCCGAACCCTAACCCTAAACCTTACCCTAACCCTAACCCTATCCCTAACCCTAACCCGAACACTAACCCGAAACCTAACCCTAACGTTAACCCTAACCCTAACCCGAAACCTAACCCGAACCCAACCCAAACCCGAAACCTATCCCTAACCCGAACCCTAACCCTAACCCTAACCCGAACCCGAAACCTAAACCTAAACTTAACCCTAACCTTAACCCTAACCCTAATCCTAACCCTAACCCGAACCCTAACCCTATCCCGAACCCTAACCCTAACCCGAACCCTAACGCTAACTCTAACCCTCACCCTAACCCGAATCCTAACCCTAACCCAAACCCAAACTCTAACCCGAACCCTAACCCTAACCCTAACCCTAACCCTAATCCGAACCCTAAACCTAACCCTAACCCGAACACTAACCCCTAACCCGAACCCGAACCCGAACCCTATCCCGAACCCGAAACATAACCCTACCCCGAACCCGAACCGAAACCATAACCCTAACCCTAACCCGAACCCTAACCCTAACCCTAATCCTAAAACTAACACGAAACCTAACCCTAAACCTAACCCTAACCCGAACCCGAACCCTAACCCGAACCCTAAACCTAACCGTAACCCTAACGCTAACCCGAACCCTAACCCTAACCCTAACCCGACCCCGAAACCTAACCCGAACCTGAACCCTAACCCTAACCCGAACCCTAACCCTAACCCGAACCCTAACCCTAACCCTAACCCTAACCCGAACCCTAAACCTAACCCGAACCCTAACCCTAACCCAAACCCGAACCCTAACCCTAACCCTAACCCGACCCCTAAACTGAACCCAACACGAACCCTAACCCTAAACCTAACCCTAACCCGAACCCTAACCCTAACCCTAACCCGAACCCTAACCCTAACCCGAAACCTAACCCGAACCCTAACCCGAACCCTAACCCTAAACCGAACCCGAACCCTAACCCTAACCCTAACCCTAACCCTAACCCGAACCCTAACCCTAAACCGAACCCGAACCCTAACCCTAACCCGATACCTAACCCGAACCCAACCCAAACCCGAACCCTAACCCTAACCCGAACCCTAACCCTAACCCGAAACCTAAACCTAACCCGAACCCTAACCCTAACCCTAACCCGAACCCTAACCCGAACCGTAACCCGAACCCGAACCCTAACCCTAACCCTAACCCTAACCCTAACCCGAACCCTAACCCTAACCCGAACCCGAACCCGAACCCTAACCCGAACCCGAACCCTAACTCGAACCCTAACCCTAACCCTAACCAGAACCCTAACCCTAACCCGAACCCTTACCCGAACCCTAACCCGAACCCTAACCCTAACCCTAACCCTAACCCTAACGCTAACCCGAACCCTAACCTGAACCCTAGCCCGAACCCTAACCGTAACCCTAACCCTAACCCTAACCCGAACCCTAACCCTAACCCTAAACCTAAACCTAACCCGAACCCTAACCCTAACCCTAACTCTAACCCTAACCCCTAAACCTAACCCGAAACCTAACCCTAACCATAAACCTAACCCTAACCCGAAACCTAACCCTAACCCTAACCCTAACCCTAACCCGAACCCTAACCCTATACCTAACCCTAACCCTAACCCTAACCCTAACCCGAACCCTAACCCGAACCCTAACCCTAACCCTAACCCTAACCCGAACACTAACCCTAACCCTAACCCGAATCCGAACCCTAACCCGAACCCGAACCCTAACAAGAACCCTAACCCTAAACCTAACCAGAACCCTAACCCTAACCCGAAACCTTACCCGAACCCTAACCCGAACCCTAACCCTAACCCTAACCCGAACCCTAATCCGAACCTAAACCCTAACCCTAACCCGAACCGTAACCCTAACCCTAACCCAAACCCTAACCCGAACCCGAACCCTAACCCGAACCCTAACCCTAACACTAACCAGAACCCTAACCCTAACCCGAACCCTTACCCGAACCCTAAACCGAACCCTAAACCGACCCGAACCCTACCCGAACCCGAACCCTAACCCTAACCCTAACCCGAGCCCTATCCCTAACCCTAACACTAACCCGAAACCTAACCCTAATCCAAACCCTAACCCGAACCCGAACCCTAACCCGAACACGAACCCTAACCCGATCCCGAACCCTAACCCAAACCCGAACCTGAACCCTAACCCGAACCCGAACCCTAACCAGAACCCAAACCATAACCCTAACCCTAACCCGAACCCTAACCCTAACCCTAATCCTAACCCTAACCCGAACCCTAAACCTAACCCTAACCCTAACCCTAACCCGAACCCTAACCCGAACCCTAACCCGAACCCTAACCCTAACCCTAACCCGAACCCTAACCCTAACCCGAACCCGAAACCGAACCCTAACCTGAACCCGAACCCTAAACCTAACCCGAACCCTAACCCTAACCCTAACCCTAACCCTAACCCTAACCCTAAACCGAACCCTAACCCTAACTCGAACCCTAACCCTAACCCTAACACGAACCCTAACCCGAACACTAACCCGAACCCTAACCCTAACGCTAACCCGAACCCTAACCCGAAACTTAACCCTAACCTTAACCCTAACCCTAACCCCTAACCCTAAACCGAACCCTAAACCTAACCCTAACCCTAACCCGAACCCGAACCCTAACCCTAAACCTATCCCGAACCCGAAACCTAACCGGAACCTGAACCCTAACCCGAACCCTAACCCTAACCCTAACCCGAACCCTAACCCGAACCCGAACCCTAACCCGAACCCTAACCCGAACCCTAACCCGAAACCTAACCTGAACCCTAAACCGAACCCTAACCTGAATCCTAACCCTAACCTAACCCGAACCCTAACCCGAACCCTAACCCTCACCCTAACCCGAATCCTATCCCTAACCCAAACCCAAACCCTAACCCGAACCCTAACCCGAACCCTAACCCTAACCCTAACCTGAACACTAACCCCTAACCCTAACCCGAACCCGAACCCTTACCCGAACCCGAAACCTAACCCTAACCCGACCCGAACCCGAAACCTAAACCGAACCCGAACCCTAACCCTAACCTAACCCGAACCCTAACCCTAACCATAACGCTAACCCTAACCCTAACCCTAACCCGAACCAGAACCCTAAGCCCTTACCCGAATCCTAACCCTAACACAAACCCTAACCCGAACCCTAACCCTAAGCCTAATCCCGAACCCGAACACTAACCCTAACCCTAACCCTAACCCGAACACTAACCCGAACCCTAACGCGAACCCGAACCCTAACCCTAACCCGAACCCGAACCCTAAACCTAACCCTAACCGGAACCTTAACCCTAAACCTAACCCGAACCAGAACACTAACCCCTTACCCGAACCCTAACCCTAACCCGAACCCTCACCCTAAACCTAACCCCGAACCCGAACCCTAACCCTAACCCTAACCCGAACCCTAACCCGAAACCTAACCCGAACCCGAACCCTAACCCTAACCCGAACCCGAACCCTAACCCTAACCCTAACCCTAACCCGAACCCTAACCCTAACCCGAACCCTAACCCTAACCCTAACCCGAACCCTAACCCTAACCCTAACCCGACCCCTAACCTAAACCCTAACATGAACACTAACCCTAACCCTAAACCTAACCCGAACCCTAACCCTAACCCTATCTCGAACCCTAAGCCTAACCCGAACCCGAACCCTAACACTAACCCGAAACCTAACCTGAACCCAACCCAAATCCGAACACAAACCCTAACACGAACCCTAACCCTAACCCTAACCTGAAACCTAAACCTAACCCGAACCCTAACCCTAAACCTAACCTGAACCCTAACCCTAACCCTAACCAGAACCCTAACCGTAACCCGAACCCTAACCCTAACCCTAACCCTAACCCGAACCCTAACCCTAACCCTAACCTGAACACTAACCCGAACCCTAACCTGAACCCTAACCCTAACTCTAACCTGAACACTAACCCTAACCTAACCCGAACCCTAACCCGAACCCGAACCCTAACCCGAACCCGAACCCTAACCCATACCCGAACCCGAACCCGAAACCTAACCCTAACCCTAACCTGAACCCTAACCCTAACACTAACCCTAAACATAACCCTAACCCGAACCCTAACGCTCACCCTCACTCTAACCCTAAACCTAACCCTAACCCGAACCCTAACCCTAACCCTAAACCAAACCCTAACCCGAACCCTAAACCTAACCCTAACCCTAACCCTAAACCGAATCCTAACCCTAACCCTACCCCGAACCCGAACCGTAACCCGAACCCGAAACCTAACCCTAACGCGAACCCTAACCCTAACCCGAAACCTAACCCTAACCCTAACCCTAACCCTAACCCGACCCCTAACCTGAACCCTAACATGAACCCTAACCCTAACCCTAACCCTAACCCTGACCCGAACACTAACCCTAACACTAACCCGAACCCTAACCCTAACCTGAACCTAAACCTAACCCTAACCCGAACCCTAACCCTAACCCGAAACCGAACCCTAACCCTAACCCGAAACCTAACCCGAAACCAACCCAAACCCGAACCCTAACCCTAACCCGAACCCTAACCCTAACCCTAACCCTAACCCGAAACCTAAACCTAACCCGAACCCTAACCCGAAACCTAACCCGAACCCTAAACCTAACACTAACCTGAACCCTAACCGTAACCCGAACCCTTACCCTAACCCTAACCCTAACTCTAACCCTAACCCGAACCCTAACCCGAACCCTAACCCGAACCCTAACCCTAACCCTAACCTGAACACTAACCCCTAACGCTAACCCAAACCCGCACCCTAACCCGAACACGAACCCTAACCCTAACCCTAACCCGAGCCCTAAACCTAACCCTAACCCTAACCCTAACCCTAACCCTAACCCTAACTCTAACCCTAAACCTAACCCTAACCCGAACCCTAAACCTAACCCTAACCCGAACCCTAACCCGAACCCTAACCCGAATCCAAACATACCCCTAACCCTAAACCTAACCCTAACCCGAACCCTAACCCTAACCCTAACCCTAACCCTAACCCTAACCCTAACCCGAACCCTAACCCGAACCCTAGCCCGAACCCTAACCGTAACCCTAACCCTAACCCTAACCCGAACCCTAACCCTAACCCTAAACCTAACCCTACCCCGAACCCTAACCCTAACCAGAATCCGAACCCTAACCCGAACCCGAACCCTAACCCGAACCCTAACCCTAAACCTAACCAGAACCCTAACCCTAACCCGAAACCTTACCCGAACCCTAACCCGAACCCTAACCCTAACCCTAACCCGAACCCTAATCCGAACCCTAACCCTAACCCTAACCCGAACCGTAACCCCATCCCTAACCCAAACCCTAACCTGAACCCGAACCCTAACCCGAACCCTAACCCTAACCCTAACCAGCACCCTATCCCTAACCCTAACCCTAACACGAACCCTAACCCTAATCCAAACCCTAACCCGAACCCGAACCCTAACCCGAACCCGAACCCTAACCCGAACCCGAACCCTAACCCAAACCCGAACCCGAACCCTAACCCGAACCCGAACCCTAACCAGAACCCAAACCATAACCCTAACCCTAACCCGAACCCTAACCCTAACCCTAATCCTAACCCTAACCCGAACCCTAAACCTAACCCTAACCCTAACCCTAACCCGAACCCTAACCCGAACCCTAAACCTAACCCTAACCCTAACCCTAACCCTAACCCGAACCCTAACCCTAACCCGAACCCGAAACCGAACCCTAACCTGAACCCGAACCCTAAACCTAACCTGAACCCTAACCCTAACCCTAACCCTAACCCTAACCCTAACCCTAAACCGAACCCTAAACCTAACTCGAACCCTAACCCTAACCCTAACACGAACCCTAACCCGAACACTAACCCGAACCCTAACCCTAACGCTAACCGAACCCTAACCCGAAACTTAACCCTAACCTTACCCTAACCCTAACCCCTAACCCTAAACCGAACCCTAAACCTAACCCTAACCCTAACCCGAACCCGAACCCTAACCCTAAACCTATCCCGAACCCGAACCCTAACCGGAACCCGAACCCTAACCCGAACCCTAACCCTAACCCTAACCCGAACCCTAACCCGAACCCGAACCCTAACCCGAACCCTAACCCGAACCCTAAACCGAAACCTAACCTGAACCCTAAACCGAACCCTAACCTGAATCCTAACCCTAACCTAACCCGAACCCTAACCCGAACCCTAACCCTCACCCTAACCCGAATCCTAACCCTAACCCAAACCCAAACCCTAACCCGAACCCTAACCCGAACCCTAACCCTAACCCTAACCTGAACACTAACCCCTAACCCTAACCCGAACCCGAACCATTACCCGAACCCGAAACCTAACCCTAACCCGAACCGAACCCGAAACCTAACCCGAACCCGAACCCTAACCCTAACCTAACCCGAACCCTAAACCTAACCATAACGCTAACCCTAACCATAACCCTAACCCGAACCCTAACCCTAACCCTAACTCTAACCCTAAACCTAACCCTAACCCGAACCCTAACGCTAACCCTAACCCGAACCAGAACCCTAAGCCCTTACCCGAATCCTAACCCTAACCCAAACCCTAACCCGAACCCTAACCCTAAGCCTAACACCGAACCTGAACCCTAACCCTAACCCTAACCCTAACCCGAACACTAACCGGAACCCTAACGCGAACCCGAACCCTAACCCTAACCCGAACCCGAACCCTAAACCTAACCCTAACCGGAACCTTAACCCTAAACCTAACCCGAACCAGAACACTAACCCCTTACCCGAACCCTAACCCTAACCCGAACCCTCACCCTAAACCTAACCGCGAACCCGAACCCTAACCCTAACCCTAACCCGAACCCTAACCCGAAACCTAACCCGAACCCGAACCCTAACCCTAACCCTAACCCGAACCCTAACCCTAACCCTAACCCTAACCCGAACCCTAACCCTAACCCGAACCCTAACCCTAACCCTAACCCGAACCCTAACCCTAACCCTAACCCGACCCCTAACCTAAACCCTAACACGAACACTAACCCTAACCCTAAACCTAACCCGAACCCTAACCCTAACCCTATCTCGAACCCTAACCCTAACCCGAACCCGAACCCTAACACTAACCCGAAACCTAACCTGAACCCAACCCAAATCCGAACCCAAACCCTAACCCGAACCCTAACCCTAACCCTAACCCTAACCTGAAACCTAAACCTAACCCGAACCCTAAACCTAAACCTAACCTGAACCCTAACCCTAACCCTAACCAGAACCCTAACCGTAACCCGAACCCTAACCCTAACCCTAACCCTAACCCGAACCCTAACCCTAACCCTAACCTGAACACTAACCCGAACCCTAACCCGAACCCTAACCCTAACTCTAACCTGAACACTAACCCCTAACCTAACCCAAACCCTAACCCGAACCCTAACCCTAACCCTAACCCTAACCTGAAACCTAAACCTAACCCGAACCCTAACCCTAAACCTAACCTGAACCCTAACCCTAACCCTAACCAGAACCCTAACCGTAACCCGAACCCTAACCCTAACCCTAACCCTAACCCGAACCCTAACCCTAACCCTAACCTGAACACTAACCCGAACCCTAACCCGAACCCTAACCCTAACTCTAACCTGAACACTAACCCCTAACCTAACCCGAACCCTAACCCGAACCCGAACCCTAACCCGAACCCGAACCCTAACCCATACCCGAACCCGAACCCGAAACCTAACCCTAACCCTAACCTGAACCCTAACCCTAACACTAACCCTAAACATAACCCTAACACGAACCCTAACGCTCACCCTCACTCTAACCCTAAACCTAACCCTAACCCGAACCCTAACCCTAACCCTAAACCAAACCCTAACCCGAACCCTAAACCTAACCCTAACCCTAACCCTAAACCGAACCCTAACCCTAACCCTACCCCGAACCCGAACCGTACCCCGAACCCGAACCGTAACCCGAACCCGAAACCTAACCCTAACGCGAACCCTAACCCTAACCCGAACCCTAACCCTAACCCTAACCCTAACCCTAACCCGACCCCTAACCTGAACCCTAACATGAACCCTAACCCTAACCCTAACCCTAACTCTGACCCGAACACTAACCCTAACACTAACCCGAACCCTAACCCTAACCTGAACCTAAACCTAACCCTAACCCGAACCCTAACCCTAACCCGAAACCGAACCCTAACCCTAACCCGAAACCTAACCCGAAACCAACCCAAACCCGAACCCTAACCCTAACCCGAACCCTAACCCTAACCCTAACCCTAACCCGAAACCTAAACCTAACCCGAACCCTAACCCGAAACCTAACCCGAACCCTAAACCTAACACTAACCTGAACCCTAACCGTAACCCGAACCCTTACCCTAACCCTAACCCTAACTCTAACCCTAACCCGAACCCTAACCCGAACCCTAACCCGAACCCTAACCCTAACCCTAACCAGAACACTAACCCCTAACGCTAACCCAAACCCGCACCCTAACCCGAACCCGAACCCTAACCCTAACCCTAACCCTAACCCGAGCCCTAAACCTAACCCTAACCCTAACCCTAACCCTAACCCTAACTCTAACCCTAAACCTAACCCTAAACCGAACCCTAAACCTAACCCTAACCCGAACCCTAACCCAAACCCTAACCCGAATCCAAACATACCCCTAACCCTAACCCTAACCCTAACCCGAACCCTAACCCTAACCCTAACCCTAACCCTAACCCTAACCCGAACCCTAACCCGAACCCTAACCCGAATCCAAACATACCACTAACCCTAACCCTAACCCTAACCCGAACCCTAACCCTAACCCTAACCCTAACACTAACCCTAACCCGAACCCTAACCCGAACCCTAGCACGAACCCTAACCGTAACCCTAACCCTAACCCTAACCCGAACCCTAACCCTAACCCTAAACCTAAACCTAACCCGAACCCTAACCCTAACCCTAACACTAACCCTAACCCCTAAACCTAACCCGAAACCTAACCCTAACCATAACCCTAACCCGAACCCGAACCCTAACCCAAACCCGAACCCGAACCCTTACCCGAACCCGAACCCTAACCAGAACCGAAACCATAACCCTAACCCTAACCCGAACCCTAACCCTAACCCTAATCCTAACCCTAACCCGAACCCTAAACCTAACCCTAACCCTAACCCTAACACGAACCCTAACCCGAACCCTAAACCTAACCCTAACCCTAACCCTAACCCGAACCCTAACCCTAACCCGAACCCGAAACCGAACCCTAACCTGAACCCGAACCCTAAACCTAACCTGAACCCTAACCCTAACCCTAACCCTAACCCTAACCCTAAACCGAACCCTAAACCTAACTCGAACCCTAACCCTAACCCTAACACGAACCCTAACCCGAACACTAACCCGAACCCTAACCCTAACGCTAACCGAACCCTAACCCGAAACTTAACCCTAACCTTACCCTAACCCTAACCCCTAACCCTAAACCGAACCCTAAACCTAACCCTAACCCTAACCCGAACCCGAACCCTAACCCTAAACCTATCCCGAACCCGAACCCTAACCGGAACCCGAACCCTAACCCGAACCCTAACCCTAACCCTAACCCGAACCCTAACCCGAACCCGAACCCTAACCCGAACCCTAACCCGAACCCTAAACCGAAACCTAACCTGAACCCTAAACCGAACCCTAACCTGAATCCTAACCCTAACCTAACCCGAACCCTAACCCGAACCCTAACCCTCACCCTAACCCGAATCCTAACCCTAACCCAAACCCAAACCCTAACCCGAACCCTAACCCGAACCCTAACCCTAACCCTAACCTGAACACTAACCCCTAACCCTAACCCGAACCCGAACCATTACCCGAACCCGAAACCTAACCCTAACCCGAACCGAACCCGAAACCTAACCCGAACCCGAACCCTAACCCTAACCTAACCCGAACCCTAACCCTAACCATAACGCTAACCCTAACCATAACCCTAACCCGAACCCTAAACCTAACCCTAACTCTAACCCTAAACCTAACCCTAACCCGAACCCTAACGCTAACCCTAACCCGAACCAGAACCCTAAGCCCTTACCCGAATCCTAACCCTAACCCAAACCCTAACCCGAACCCTAACCCTAAGCCTAACCCCGAACCCGAACCCTAACCCTAACCCTAACCCGAACACTAACCCGAACCCTAACGCGAACCCGAACCCTAACCCTAACCCGAACCCGAACCCTAAACCTAACCCTAACCGGAACCTTAACCCTAAACCTAACCCGAACCAGAACACTAACCCCTTACCCGAACCCTAACCCTAACACGAACCCTCACCCTAAACCTAACCGCGAACCCGAACAATAACCCTAACCCTAACCCGAACCCTAACCCGAAACCTAACCCGAACCCGAACCCTAACCCTAACCCTAACCCGAACCCTAACCCTAACCCTAACCCTAACCCGAACCCTAACCCTAACCCGAACCCTAACCCTAACCCTAACCCGAACCCTAACCCTAACCCTAACCCGACCCCTAACCTAAACCCTAACACGAACACTAACCCTAACCCTAAACCTAACCCGAACCCTAACCCTAACCCTATCTCGAACCCTAACCCTAACCCGAACCCGAACCCTAACACTAACCCGAAACCTAACCTGAACCCAACCCAAATCCGAACCCAAACCCTAACCCGAACCCTAACCCTAACCCTAACCCTAACCTGAAACCTAAACCTAACCCGAACCCTAACCCTAAACCTAACCTGAACCCTAACCCTAACCCTAACCAGAACCCTAACCGTAACCCGAACCCTAACCCTAACCCTAACCCTAACCCGAACCCTAACCCTAACCCTAACCTGAACACTAACCCGAACCCTAACCCGAACCCTAACCCTAACTCTAACCTGAACACTAACCCCTAACCTAACCCAAACCCTAACCCGAACCCTAACCCTAACCCTAACCCTAACCTGAAACCTAAACCTAACCCGAACCCTAACCCTAAACCTAACCTGAACCCTAAACCTAACCCTAACCAGAACCCTAACCGTAACCCGAACCCTAACCCTAACCCTAACCCTAACCCGAACCCTAACCCTAACCCTAACCTGAACACTAACCCGAACCCTAACCCGAACCCTAACCCTAACTCTAACCTGAACACTAACCCCTAACCTAACCCGAACCCTAACCCGAACCCGAACCCTAACCCGAACCCGAACCCTAACCCATACCCGAACCCGAACCCGAAACCTAACCCTAACCCTAACCTGAACCCTAACCCTAACACTAACCCTAAACATAACCCTAACCCGAACCCTAACGCTCACCCTCACTCTAACCCTAAACCTAACCCTAACCCGAACCCTAACCCTAACCCTAACCCTAAACCAAACCCTAACCCGAACCCTAAACCTAACCCTAACCCTAACCCTAAACCGAACCCTAACCCTAACCCTACCCCGAACCCGAACCGTACCCCGAACCCGAACCGTAACCCGAACCCGAAACCTAACCCTAACGCGAACCCTAACCCTAACCCGAACCCTAACCCTAACCCTAACCCTAACCCTAACCCTAACCCGACCCCTAACCTGAACCCTAACATGAACCCTAACCCTAACCCTAACCCTAACTCTGAACCGAACACTAACCCTAACACTAACCCGAACCCTAACCCTAACCTGAACCTAAACCTAACCCTAACCCGAACCCTAACCCTAACCTGAAACCGAACCCTAACCCTAACCCGAAACCTAACCCGAAACCAACCCAAACCCGAACCCTAACCCTAACCCGAACCCTAACCCTAACCCTAACCCTAACCCGAAACCTAAACCTAACCCGAACCCTAACCCGAAACCTAACCCGAACCCTAAACCTAACACTAACCTGAACCCTAACCGTAACCCGAACCCTTACCCTAACCCTAACCCTAACTCTAACCCTAACCCGAACCCTAACCCGAACCCTAACCCGAACCCTAACCCTAACCCTAACCTGAACACTAACCCCTAACGCTAACCCAAACCCGCACCCTAACCCGAACCCGAACCCTAACCCTAACCCTAACCCGAGCCCTAAACCTAACCCTAACCCTAACCCTAACCCTAACCCTAACCCTAACTCTAACCCTAAACCTAACCCTAACCCGAACCCTAAACCTAACCCTAACCCGAACCCTAACCCGAACCCTAACCCGAATCCAAACATACCCCTAACCCTAACCCTAACCCTAACCCGAACCCTAACCCTAACCCTAACCCTAACCCTAACCCTAACCCGAACCCTAACCCGAACCCTAACCCGAATCCAAACATACCACTAACCCTAACCCTAACCCTAACCCGAACCCTAACCCTAACCCTAACCCTAACACTAACCCTAACCCGAACCCTAACCCGAACCCTAGCCCGAACCCTAACCGTAACCCTAACCCTAACCCTAACCCGAACCCTAACCCTAACCCTAAACCTAAACCTAACCCGAACCCTAACCCTAACCCTAACACTAACCCTAACCCCTAAACCTAACCCGAAACCTAACCCTAACCATAACCCTAACCCGAACCCGAACCCTAACCCAAACCCGAACCCGAACCCTTACCCGAACCCGAACCCTAACCAGAACCGAAACCATAACCCTAACCCTAACCCGAACCCTAACCCTAACCCTAATCCTAACCCTAACCCGAACCCTAAACCTAACCCTAACCCTAACCCTAACCCGAACCCTAACCCGAACCCTAAACCTAACCCTAACCCTAACCCTAACCCGAACCCTAACCCTAACCCGAACCCGAAACCGAACCCTAACCTGAACCCGAACCCTAAACCTAACCCTAACCCTAACCCTAACCCTAACCCTAACCCTAACCCTAAACCGAACCCTAAACCTAACTCGAACCCTAACCCTAACCCTAACACGAACCCTAACCCGAACACTAACCCGAACCCTAACCCTAACGCTAACCGAACCCTAACCCGAAACTTAACCCTAACCTTACCCTAACCCTAACCCCTAACCCTAAACCGAACCCTAAACCTAACCCTAACCCTAACCCGAACCCGAACCCTAACCCTAAACCTATCCCGAACCCGAACCCTAACCGGAACCCGAACCCTAACCCGAACCCTAACCCTAACCCTAACCCGAACCCTAACCCGAACCCGAACCCTAACCCGAACCCTAACCCGAAACCTAACCCGAACCCTAAACCGAACCCTAACCTGAATCCTAACCCTAACCTAACCCGAACCCTAACCCGAACCCTAACCCTCACCCTAACCCGAATCCTAACCCTAACCCAAAACCAAACCCTAACCCGAACCCTAACCCGAACCGTAACCCTAACCCTAACCTGAACACTAACCCCTAACCCTAACCCGAACCCGAACCATTACCCGAACCCGAAACCTAACCCTAACCCGAACCGAACCCGAAACCTAACCCGAACCCGAACCCTAACCCTAACCTAACCCGAACCCTAACCCTAACCATAACGCTAACCCTAACCATAACCCTAACCCGAACCCTAACACTAACCCTAACTCTAACCCTAAACCTAACCCTAACCCGAACCCTAACCCTAACCCTAACCCGAACCAGAACCCTAAGCCCTTACCCGAATCCTAACCCTAACCCAAACCCTAACCCGAACCCTAACCCTAAGCCTAACCCCGAACCCGAACCCTAACCCTAACCCTAACCCTAACCCGAACACTAACCCGAACCCTAACACGAACCCGAACCCTAACCCTAACCCGAACCCGAACCCTAAACCTAACCCTAACCGGAACCTTAACCCTAAACCTAACCCGAACCAGAACACTAACCCCTTACCCGAACCCTAACCCTAACCCGAACCCTCACCCTAAACCTAACCCCGAACCCGAACCCTAACCCTAACCCTAACCCGAACCCTAACCCTAACCCTAACCCGAACCCTAACCCTAACCCTAACCCGACCCCTAACCTAAACCCTAACACGAACACTAACCCTAACCCTAAACCTAACCCGAACCCTAACCCTAACCCTATCTCGAACCCTAACCCTAACCCGAACCCGAACCCTAACACTAACCCGAAACCTAACCTGAACCCAACCCAAATCCGAACCCAAACCCTAACCCGATCCCTAACCCTAACCCTAACCCTAACCTGAAACCTAAACCTAACCCGACCCTAACCCTAAACCTAACCTGAACACTAACCCTAACCCTAACCAGAACCCTAACCGTAACCCGAACCCTAACCCTAACCCTAACCCTAACCCGAACCCTAACCCTAACCCTAACCTGAACACTAACCCGAACCCTAACCCGAACCCTAACCCTAACTCTAACCTGAACACTAACCCCTAACCTAACCCAAACCCTAACCCGAACCCTAACCCTAACCCTAACCCGAACCCTAACCCTAACCCGAACCCTAACCCTAACCCTAACCCGAACCCTAACCCTAACCCTAACCCGACCCCTAACCTAAACCCTAACACGAACACTAACCCTAACCCTAAACCTAACCCGAACCCTAACCCTAACCCTATCTCGAACCCTAACCCTAACCCGAACCCGAACCCTAACACTAACCCGAAACCTAACCTGAACCCAACCCAAATCCGAACCCAAACCCTAACCCGAACCCTAACCCTAACCCTAACCCTAACCTGAAACCTAAACCTAACCCGAACCCTAACCCTAAACCTAACCTGAACCCTAACCCTAACCCTAACCAGAACCCTAACCGTAACCCGAACCCTAACCCTAACCCTAACCCTAACCCGAACCCTAACCCTAACCCTAACCTGAACACTAACCCGAACCCTAACCCGAACCCTAACCCTAACTCTAACCTGAACACTAACCCCTAACCTAACCCGAACCCTAACCCGAACCCGAACCCTAACCCGAACCCGAACCCTAACCCATACCCGAACCCGAACCCGAAACCTAACCCTAACCCTAACCTGAACCCTAACCCTAACACTAACCCTAAACATAACCCTAACCCGAACCCTAACGCTCACCCTCACTCTAACCCTAAACCTAACCCTAACCCGAACCCTAACCCTAACCCTAAACCAAACCCTAACCCGAACCCTAAACCTAACCCTAACCCTAACCCTAAACCGAACCCTAACCCTAACCCTACCCCGAACCCGAACCGTACCCCGAACCCGAAACGTAACCCGAACCCGAAACCTAACCCTAACGCGAACCCTAACCCTAACCCGAACCCTAACCCTAACCCTAACCCTAACCCTAACCCTAACCCGACCCCTAACCTGAACCCTAACATGAACCCTAACCCTAACCCTAACCCTAACTCTGACCCGAACACTAACCCTAACACTAACCCGAACCCTAACCCTAACCTGAACCTAAACCTAACCCTAACCCGAACCCTAACCCTAACCCGAAACCGAACCCTAACCCTAACCCGAAACCTAACCCGAAACCAACCCAAACCCGAACCCTAACCCTAACCCGAACCCTAACCCTAACGCTAAACCTAACCCGAAACCTAAACCTAACCCGAACCCTAACCCGAAACCTAACCCGAACCCTAAACCTAACACTAACCTGAACCCTAACCGTAACCCGAACCCTTACCCTAACCCTAACCCTAACTCTAACCCTAACCCGAACCCTAACCCGAACCCTAACCCGAACCCTAACCCTAACCCTAACCTGAACACTAACCCCTAACGCTAACCCAAACCCGCACCCTAACCCGAACCCGAACCCTAACCCTAACCCTAACCCTAACCCGAGCCCTAAACCTAACCCTAACCCTAACCCTAACCCTAACCCTAACCCTAACTCTAACCCTAAACCTAACCCTAACCCGAACCCTAAACCTAACCCTAACCCGAACCCTAACCCGAACCCTAACCCGAATCCAAACATACCCCTAACCCTAACCCTAACCCTAACCCGAACCCTAACCCTAACCCTAACCCTAACCCTAACCCTAACCCGAACCCTAACCCGAACCCTAACCCGAATCCAAACATACCCCTAACCCTAACCCTAACCCTAACCCGAACCCTAACCCTAACCCTAACCCTAACCCGAACCCGAACCCTAACCCGAACCCTAGCCCGAACCCTAACCGTAACCCTAACCCTAACCCTAACCCGAACCCTAACCCTAACCCTAAACCTAAACCTAACCCGAACCCTAACCCTAACCCTAACACTAACCCTAACCCCTAAACCTAACCCGAAACCTAACCCTAACCATAACCCTAACCCGAACCCGAACCCTAACCCAAACCCGAACCCGAACCCTTACCCGAACCCGAACCCTAACCAGAACCGAAACCATAACCCTAACCCTAACCCGAACCCTAACCTTAACCCTAATCCTAACCCTAACCCGAACCCTAAACCTAACCCTAACCCTAACCCTAACCCGAACCCTAACCCGAACCCTAAACCTAACCCTAACCCTAACCCTAACCCGAACCCTAACCCTAACCCGAACCCGAAACCGAACCCTAACCTGAACCCGAACCCTAAACCTAACCCTAACCCTAACCCTAACCCTAACCCTAACCCTAACCCTAAACCGAACCCTAAACCTAACTCGAACCCTAACCCTAACCCTAACACGAACCCTAACCCGAACACTAACCCGAACCCTAACCCTAACGCTAACCGAACCCTAACCCGAAACTTAACCCTAACCTTACCCTAACCCTAACCCCTAACCCTAAACCGAACCCTAAACCTAACCCTAACCCTAACCCGAACCCGAACCCTAACCCTAAACCTATCCCGAACCCGAACCCTAACCGGAACCCGAACCCTAACCCGAACCCTAACCCTAACCCTAACCCGAACCCTAACCCGAACCCGAACCCTAACCCGAACCCTAACCCGAACCCTAACCCGAAACCTAACCTGAACCCTAAACCGAACCCTAACCTGAATCCTAACCCTAACCTAACCCGAACCCTAACCCGAACCCTAACCCTCACCCTAACCCGAATCCTAACCCTAACCCAAACCCAAACCCTAACCCGAACCCTAACCCGAACCCTAACCCTAACCCTAACCTGAACACTAACCCCTAACCCTAACCCGAACCCGAACCATTACCCGAACCCGAAACCTAACCCTAACCCGAACCGAACCCGAAACCTAACCCGAACCCGAACCCTAACCCTAACCTAAACCGAACCCTAACCCTAACCATAACGCTAACCCTAACCATAACCCTAACCCGAACCCTAACCCTAACCCTAACTCTAACCCTAAACCTAACCCTAACCCGAACCCTAACCCTAACCCTAACCCGAACCAGAACCCTAAGCCCTTACCCGAATCCTAACCCTAACCCAAACCCTAACCCGAACCCTAACCCTAAGCCTAACCCCGAACCCGAACCCTAACCCTAACCCTAACCCTAACCCGAACACTAACCCGAACCCTAACGCGAACCCGAACCCTAACCCTAACCCGAACCCGAACCCTAAACCTAACCCTAACCGGAACCTTAACCCTAAACCTAACCCGAACCAGAACACTAACCCCTTACCCGAACCCTAACCCTAACCCGAACCCTCACCCTAAACCTAACCCCGAACCCGAACCCTAACCCTAACCCTAACCCGAACCCTAACCCGAAACCTAACCCTAACCCTAACCCGAACCCTTACCCGAACCCTAAACCGAACCCTAAACCGACCCGAACCCTACCCGAACCCGAACCCTAACCCTAACCCTAACCCGAGCCCTATCCCTAACCCTAACCCGACCCCTAACCTAAACCCTAACACGAACACTAAACCTAACCCTAAACCTAACCCGAACCCTAACCCTAACCCTATCTCGAACCCTAACCCTAACCCGAACCCGAACCCTAACACTAACCCGAAACCTAACCTGAACCCAACCCAAATCCGAACCCAAACCCTAACCCGAACCCTAACCCTAACCCTAACCCTAACCTGAAACCTAAACCTAACCCGAACCCTAACCCTAAACCTAACCTGAACCCTAACCCTAACCCTAACCAGAACCCTAACCGTAACCCGAACCCTAACCCTAACCCTAACCCTAACCCGAACCCTAACCCTAAAACTAACCTGAACACTAACCCGAACCCTAACCCGAACCCTAACCCTAACTCTAACCTGAACACTAACCCCTAACCTAACCCAAACCCTAACCCGAACCCTAACCCTAACCCTAACCCTAACCTGAAACCTAAACCTAACCCGAACCCTAACCCTAAACCTAACCTGAACCCTAACCCTAACCCTAACCAGAACCCTAACCGTAACCCGAACCCTAACCCTAACCCTAACCCTAACCCGAACCCTAACCCTAACCCTAACCTGAACACTAACCCGAACCCTAACCCGAACCCTAACCCTAACTCTAACCTGAACACTAACCCCTAACCTAACCCGAACCCTAACCCGAACCCGAACCCTAACCCGAACCCGAACCCTAACCCATACCCGAACCCGAACCCGAAACCTAACCCTAACCCTAACCTGAACCCTAACCCTAACACTAACCCTAAACATAACCCTAACCCGAACCCTAACGCTCACCCTCACTCTAACCCTAAACCTAACCCTAACCCTAACCCTAACCCTAACCAGAACCCTAACACTAACCCGAACCCTTACCCGAACCCTAAACCGAACCCTAAACCGACCCGAACCCTACCCGAACCCGAACCCTAACCCTAACCCTAACCCGAGCCCTATCCCTAACCCTAACACTAACCCGAACCCTAACCCTAATCCAAACCCTAACCCGAACCCGAACCCTAACCCGAACCCGAACCCTAACCCGAACCCGAACCCTAACCCAAACCCGAACCCGAACCCGAACCCTAACCAGAATCCAAACCATAACCCTAACCCTAACCCGAACCCTAACCCTAACCCTAATCCTAACCCTAACCCGAACCCTAAACCTAACCCTAACCCTAACCCTAACCCGAACCCTAACCCGAACCCTAAACCTAACCCTAACCCTAACCCTAACCCGAACCCTAACCATAACCCGAACCCGAAACCGAACCCTAACCTGAACCCGAACCCTAAACCTAACCCGAACCCTAACCCTAACCCTAACCCTAACCCTAAACCGAACCCTAAACCTAACTCGAACCCTAACCCTAACCCTAACACGAACCCTAACCCGAACACTAACCCGAACCCTAACCCTAACGCTAACCCGAACCCTAACCCGAAACTTAACCCTAACCTTAACCCTAACCCTAACCCCTAACCCTAAACCGAACCCTAAACCTAACCCTAACCCTAACCCGAACCCGAACCCTAACCCTAAACCTATCCCGAACCCGAACCCTAACCGGAACCCGAACCCTAACCCGAACCCTAACCCTAACCCTAACCCGAACCCTAACCCGAACCCGAACCCTAACCCGAACCCTAACCCGAACCCTAACCCGAAACCTAACCTGAACCCTAAACCGAACCCTAACCTGAATCCTAACCCTAACCTAACCCGAACCCTAACCCGAACCCTAACCCTCACCCTAACCCGAATCCTAACCCTAACCCAAACCCAAACCCTAACCCGAACCCTAACCCGAACCCTAACCCTAACCCTAACCTGAACACTAACCCCTAACCCTAACCCGAACCCGAACCCTTACCCGAACCCGAAACCTAACCCTAACCCGACCCGAACCCGAAACCTAACCCGAACCCGAACCCTAACCCTAACCTAACCCGAACCCTAACCCTAACCATAACGCTAACCCTAACCATAACCCTAACCCGAACCCTAACCCTAACCCTAACCCTAACTCTAACCCTAAACCTAACCCTAACCCGAACCCTAACCCTAACCCTAACCCGAACCAGAACCATAAGCCCTTACCCGAATCCTAACCCTAACCCAAACCCTAACCCGAACCCTAACCCTAAGCCTAACCCCGAACCCGAACCCTAACCCTAACCCTAACCCTAACCCGAACACTAACCCGAACCCTAACGCGAACCCGAACCCTAACCCTAACCCGAACCCGAACCCTAAACCTAACCCTAACCGGAACCTTAACCCTAAACCTAACCCGAACCAGAACACTAACCCCTTACCCGAACCCTAACCCTAAATCGAACCCTCACCCTAAAATTAACCCCGAACCCGAACCCTAACCCTAACCCTAACCCGAACCCTAACCCGAAACCTAACCCGAACCCGAACCCTAACCCTAACCCGAACCCGAACCCTAACCCTAACCCTAACCCTAACCCGAACCCTAACCCTAACGCGAACCCTAACCCTAACCCTAACCCGAACCCTAACCCTAACCCTAACCCGACCCCTAACCTAAACCCTAACACGAACACTAACCCTAACCCTAAACCTAACCCGAACCCTAACCCTAACCCTATCTCAAACCCTAACCCTAACCCGAACCCGAACCCTAACACTAACCCGAAACCTAACCCGAAACCAACCCAAACCCGAACCCTAACCCTAACCCGAACCCTAACCCTAACCCTAACCCTAACCCGAAACCTAAACCTAACCCGAACCCTAACCCGGAACCTAACCCGAACCCTAAACCTAACACTAACCTGAACCCTAACCGTAACCCGAACCCTTACCCTAACCCTAACCCTAACTCTAACCCTAACCCGAACCCTAACCCGAACCCTAACCCTAACCCTAACCCTAACCCTAACCTGAACACTAACCCCTAACGCTAACCCAAACCCGCACCCTAACCCGAACCCGAACCCTAACCCTAACCCTAACCCGAGCCCTAAACCTAACCCTAACCCTAACCCTAACCCTAACCCTAACCCTAACCCTAACTCTAACCCTAAACCTAACCCTAACCCGAACCCTAAACCTAACCCTAACCCGAACCCTAACCCGAGCCCTAACCCAAATCCAAACATACCCCTAACCCTAACCCTAACCCTAACCCGAACCCTAACCCTAACCCTAACCCTAAACCTAACCCTAACCCGAACCCTAACCCGAACCCTAGCCCGACCCCTAACCGTAACCCTAACCCTAACCCTAACCCGAACCCTAAACCTAACCCTAAACCTAAACCTAAATCGAACCCTAACCCTAACCCTAACCCTAACACTAACCCCTAAACCTAACCCGAAACCTAACCCTAACCATAACCCTAACCCTAACTCGAACCCTAACCCTAACCCTAACCCTAACCCTAACCCGAACCCTAACCCTATACCTAACCCTAACCCTAACCCTAACCCGAACCCTAACCCGAACCCTAACCCTGACCCTAACCCTAACCCGAACCCTAACCCTAACCCTAACCCGAATCCGAACCCTAAGCCGAAACCTAACCTGAACCCTAAACCGAACCCTAACCTGAATCCTAACCCTAACCTAACCCGAACCCTAACCCGAACCCTAACCCTCACCCTAACCCAAATCCTAACCCTAACCCAAACCCAAACCCTAACCCGAACCCTAACCCGAACCCTAACCCTAAACCTAACCTGAACACTAACCCCTAACCCTAACCCGAACCCGAACCCTTACCCGAACCCGAAACCTAACCCTAACCCGACCCGAACCCGAAACCTAACCCAAACCCGAACCCTAACCCTATACCTAACCCTAACCCTAACCCTGACCCTAACCCGAACCAGAACCCTAAGCTCTTACCCGAATCCTAACCCTAACCCGACCCCTAACCCGAACCCTAACCCGAACCCTAACCCGAACCCTAACCCTGACCCTAACCCTAACCCGAACCCTAACCCTAACCCTAACCCGAATCCGAACCCTAACCCGAACCCGAACCCTAAGCCGAACCCTAACCCTAAACCTAACCAGAACCCTAACCCAAACCCGAAACCTTACCCGAACCCTAACCCGAACCCTAACCCTAACCCTAACCCTAACCCGAACCGTAACCCTAACCCTAACCCAAACCCTAACCCGAACCCGAACCCTAACCCGAACCCTAACCCTAACCCTAACCAGAACCCTAACCCTAACCCGAACCCTTACCCGAACCCTAAACCGAACCCTTAACCGAACCGAACCCTAACCCGAACCCGAACCCTAACCCTAACCCTAACCCGAGCCCTATCCCTAACCCTAACCCTAACCCGAACCCTAACCCTAATCCAAACCCTAAACCTAACCCTAACCCTAACCCGAACCCTTACCCGAACCCTAAACCGAACCCTTAACCGAACCGAACCCTAACCCGAACCCGAACCCTAACCCTAACCCTAAACCGAGCCCTATCCCTAACCCTAACCCTAACCCTAACCCGAACCCTAACCCGAACCCTAAACCTAACCCTAACCCTAACCCGAACCCTAACCCTAACCCGAACCCGAAACCGAACCCTAACCTGAACCCGAACCCTAAACCTAACCCGAAACCTAACCCTAACCCTAACCCTAACCCTAACCCTAAACCGAACCCTAAACCTATCTCGAACCCTAACCCTAACCCTAACCCGAACCCTAACCCGAACACTAACCCGAACCCTAACCCTAACCCTAACCCTAACCCTAACCCGAACACTAACCCCTAACCCTAAACCGAACCCTAAACCTAACCCTAACCCTAACCCGAACCCGAACCCTAACCCTAAACCTATCCCGAAACCGAACCCTAACCGGAACCCGAACCCTAACCCGAACCCTAACCCTAACCCTAACCCGAACCCAAACCAGAACCCGAACCCTAACCCGAATCCTAACCCGAACCCTAACCCGAAACCTAACCTGAACCCTAAACCGAACCCTAACCTGAATCCTAACCCTAACCTAACCCGAACCCTAACCCGAACCCTAACCCTCACCCTAACCCAAATCCTAACCCTAACCCAAACCCAAAACCTAACCCGAACCCTAACCCGAACCCTAACCCTAACCCTAACCTGAACACTAACCCCTAACCCTAACCCGAACCCGAACCCTTACCCGAACCCGAAACCTAACCCTAACCCGACCCGAACCCGAAACCTAACCCAAACCCGAACCCTAACCCTAACCTAACCCGAACCCTAACCCTAACCCTAACCCTAACCCTAACCCTAACCCGAACCCTAACCCTAACCCTAACCCTAACCAGAACCCTAACCCGAACCCTAACCCTAACCCTAACCTGAACAATAACCCCTAACCCTAACCCGAACCCGAACCCTTACCCGAACCCGAAACCTAACCCTAACCCGACCCGAACCCGAAACCTAACCCAAACCCGAACCCTAACCCTAACCTAACCCGAACCCTAACCCTAACCCTAACCCTAACCCTAACCCTAACCATAACCCTAACCCGAACCCTAACCCGAACCCTAACCCTCACCCTAACCCAAATCCTAACCCTAACCCAAACCCAAACCCTAACCCGAACCCTAACCCGAACCCTAACCCTAACCCTAACCCGAACCCTAATCCGAAACCTAACCCGAACCCGAACCCTAACCCTAACCCGAACCCGAACCCTAACCCTAACCCTAACACTAACCCGAACCCTAACCCTAACCCGAACCCTAACCCTAACCCTAAGCCGAACCCTAATCCTAACCCTAACCCGACCCCTAACCTAAACCCTAACACGAACCCTAACCCTAACCCTAACCCGAACCCTAACACTAACCCTATCTCGAACCCTAACACTAACCCGAACCCGAACCCTAACACTAACCCGAAACCTAACCTGAACCCAACCCAAATCCGAACCCAAAACCTAACCCGAACCCTAACCCTAACCCTAACCCTAACCCTAACCTGAAACCTAAACCTAACCCGAACCCTAACCCTAAACCTAACCTGAACCCTAACCCTAACCCTAACCAGAACCCTAACCGTAACCCGAACCCTAACCCTAACCCTAACCCTAACCCGAAACCTAACCCTAACCCTAACCCGAACCCTAACCCGAACCCTAACCCGAACCCTAACCCTAACTCAAACCTGAACACTAACCCCTAACCTAACCCGAACCCTAAACCGAACCCGAACCCTAACCCGAACCCGAACCCTACCCCATACCCGAACCCGAACCCGAAACCTAACCCTAACCCTAACCTGAACCCTAACCCTAACACTAACCCTAAACATAACTCTAACCCGAACCCTAACGCTCACCCTCACTCTAACCCTAAACCTAACCCTAACCCGAACCCTAACCCTAAACCTAAACCAAACCCTAACCCGAACCCTAAACCTAACCCTAACCCTAACCCTAAACCCAACCCTAACCCTAACCCTACCCCGAAACCGAACCGTAACCCGAACCCGAAACCTAACCCTAACACGAACCCTAACCCTAACCCGAACCCTAACTCTAACCCTAACCCTAACCCTAACCCTAACCCGACCCCTAACCTGAACCCTAACACGAACCCTAACCCTAACCCTAACCCTAACCCTGACCCGAACACTAACCCTAACACTAACCCGAACCCTAACCCTAACCTGAACCTAAACCTAACCCTAACCCGAACCCTAACCCTAACCCGAAACCGAACCCTAACCCTAACCCGAAACCTAACCCGAAACCAACCCAAACCCGAACCCTAACCCTAACCCGAACCCTAACCCTAACCCTAACCCTAACCCGAAACCTAAACCTAACCCGAACCCTAACCCGAAACCTAACCCGAACCCTAAACCTAACACTAACCTGAACCCTAACCGTAACCCGAACCCTTACCCTAACCCTAACCCTAACTCTAACCCTAACCCGAAACCTAACCCGAACCCTAACCCGAACCATAACCCTAACCCTAACCTGAACACTAACCGCTAACGCTAACCCAAACCCGCACCCTAACCCGAACCCGAACCCTAACCCTAACCCTAACCCGAGCCCTAAACCTAACCCTAACCCTAACCCTAACCCTAACCCTAACCCTAACTCTAACCCTAACCTAACCCTAACCCGAACCCTAAACCTAACCCTAACCGATCCCTAACCCGAACCCTAACCCGAATCCAAACATACCCCTAACCCTAACCCTAAACCTAACCCGAACCCTAACTCTAACCCTAACCTAACCCTAACCCGAACCCTAAACCTAACCCTAACCGAACCCTAACCCGAACCCTAACCCGAATCCAAACATACCCCTAACCCTAACCCTAACCCTAACCCGAACCCTAACCCTAACCCTAACCCTAACCCTAACCCTAACCCGAAACCTAAACCTAACCCGAACCCTAAACGTAAACCTAACCCGAACACTAACCCTAACCCTAACCCTAACCCGAACCCTAACCCTAACCCTAACCCTAACCCTAACCCTAACCCGAACCCTAACCCGAACCCTAGCCCGAACCCTAACCGTAACTCTAACCCTAACCCTAACCCGAACCCTAACCCTAACCCTAAACCTAAACCTAACCCGAACCCTAACCATAACCCTAACCCTAACCCTAACCCCTAAACCTAACCCGAACCCTAACCCAAACCATAACCCTAACCCTAACCCGAACCCTAACCCTAACCCTAACCCTAACCCTAACCCGAAACCTAACCCTAAACCTAACCCTAACCCTAACCCTAACCCTAACCCGAACCCTAACCCTAACCCTAACCCTAACCCTAACCCTATACCTAACCCTAACCCTAACCCTAACCCGAACCCTAACCCGAACCCTAACCCTGACCCTAACCCTAACCCGAACCCTAACCCTAACCCTAACCCGAATCCGAACCCTAAGCCGAAACCTAACCTGAACCCTAAACCGAACCCTAACCTGAATCCTAACCCTAACCTAACCCGAACCCTAACCCGAACCCTAACCCTCACCCTAACCCAAATCCTAACCCTAACCCAAACCCAAACCCTAACCCGAACCCTAACCCGAACCCTAACCCTAAACCTAACCTGAACACTAACCCCTAACCCTAACCCGAACCCGAACCCTTACCCGAACCCGAAACCTAACCCTAACCCGACCCGAACCCGAAACCTAACCCAAACCCGAACCCTAACCCTATACCTAACCCTAACCCTAACCCTGACCCTAACCCGAACCAGAACCCTAAGCTCTTACCCGAATCCTAACCCTAACCCGACCCCTAACCCGAACCCTAACCCGAACCCTAACCCGAACCCTAACCCTGACCCTAACCCTAACCCGAACCCTAACCCTAACCCTAACCCGAATCCGAACCCTAACCCGAACCCGAACCCTAAGCCGAACCCTAACCCTAAACCTAACCAGAACCCTAACCCAAACCCGAAACCTTACCCGAACCCTAACCCGAACCCTAACCCTAACCCTAACCCTAACCCGAACCGTAACCCTAACCCTAACCCAAACCCTAACCCGAACCCGAACCCTAACCCGAACCCTAACCCTAACCCTAACCAGAACCCTAACCCTAACCCGAAC
The DNA here is from genome assembly GCA_032313775.1 of Urocyon cinereoargenteus. NCBI lineage: Eukaryota > Metazoa > Chordata > Mammalia > Carnivora > Canidae > Urocyon > Urocyon cinereoargenteus. Next base: position 264,778 of record JAVLSZ010000025.1, on the reverse strand, counting down.
CCTTACCCGAACCCTAAACCGAACCCTTAACCGAACCGAACCCTAACCCGAACCCGAACCCTAACCCTAACCCTAACCCGAGCCCTATCCCTAACCCTAACCCTAACCCGAACCCTAACCCTAATCCAAACCCTAAACCTAACCCTAACCCTAACCCGAACCCTTACCCGAACCCTAAACCGAACCCTTAACCGAACCGAACCCTAACCCGAACCCGAACCCTAACCCTAACCCTAAACCGAGCCCTATCCCTAACCCTAACCCTAACCCTAACCCGAACCCTAACCCGAACCCTAAACCTAACCCTAACCCTAACCCGAACCCTAACCCTAACCCGAACCCGAAACCGAACCCTAACCTGAACCCGAACCCTAAACCTAACCCGAAACCTAACCCTAACCCTAACCCTAACCCTAACCCTAAACCGAACCCTAAACCTATCTCGAACCCTAACCCTAACCCTAACCCGAACCCTAACCCGAACACTAACCCGAACCCTAACCCTAACCCTAACCCTAACCCTAACCCGAACACTAACCCCTAACCCTAAACCGAACCCTAAACCTAACCCTAACCCTAACCCGAACCCGAACCCTAACCCTAAACCTATCCCGAAACCGAACCCTAACCGGAACCCGAACCCTAACCCGAACCCTAACCCTAACCCTAACCCGAACCCAAACCAGAACCCGAACCCTAACCCGAATCCTAACCCGAACCCTAACCCGAAACCTAACCTGAACCCTAAACCGAACCCTAACCTGAATCCTAACCCTAACCTAACCCGAACCCTAACCCGAACCCTAACCCTCACCCTAACCCAAATCCTAACCCTAACCCAAACCCAAAACCTAACCCGAACCCTAACCCGAACCCTAACCCTAACCCTAACCTGAACACTAACCCCTAACCCTAACCCGAACCCGAACCCTTACCCGAACCCGAAACCTAACCCTAACCCGACCCGAACCCGAAACCTAACCCAAACCCGAACCCTAACCCTAACCTAACCCGAACCCTAACCCTAACCCTAACCCTAACCCTAACCCTAACCCGAACCCTAACCCTAACCCTAACCCTAACCAGAACCCTAACCCGAACCCTAACCCTAACCCTAACCTGAACAATAACCCCTAACCCTAACCCGAACCCGAACCCTTACCCGAACCCGAAACCTAACCCTAACCCGACCCGAACCCGAAACCTAACCCAAACCCGAACCCTAACCCTAACCTAACCCGAACCCTAACCCTAACCCTAACCCTAACCCTAACCCTAACCATAACCCTAACCCGAACCCTAACCCGAACCCTAACCCTCACCCTAACCCAAATCCTAACCCTAACCCAAACCCAAACCCTAACCCGAACCCTAACCCGAACCCTAACCCTAACCCTAACCCGAACCCTAATCCGAAACCTAACCCGAACCCGAACCCTAACCCTAACCCGAACCCGAACCCTAACCCTAACCCTAACACTAACCCGAACCCTAACCCTAACCCGAACCCTAACCCTAACCCTAAGCCGAAACCTAATCCTAACCCTAACCCGACCACTAACCTAAACCCTAACACGAACCCTAACCCTAACCCTAACCCGAACCCTAACACTAACCCTATCTCGAACCCTAACACTAACCCGAACCCGAACCCTAACACTAACCCGAAACCTAACCTGAACCCAACCCAAATCCGAACCCAAAACCTAACCCGAACCCTAACCCTAACCCTAACCCTAACCCTAACCTGAAACCTAAACCTAACCCGAACCCTAACCCTAAACCTAACCTGAACCCTAACCCTAACCCTAACCAGAACCCTAACCGTAACCCGAACCCTAACCCTAACCCTAACCCTAACCCGAAACCTAACCCTAACCCTAACCCGAACCCTAACCCGAACCCTAACCCGAACCCTAACCCTAACTCAAACCTGAACACTAACCCCTAACCTAACCCGAACCCTAAACCGAACCCGAACCCTAACCCGAACCCGAACCCTACCCCATACCCGAACCCGAACCCGAAACCTAACCCTAACCCTAACCTGAACCCTAACCCTAACACTAACCCTAAACATAACTCTAACCCGAACCCTAACGCTCACCCTCACTCTAACCCTAAACCTAACCCTAACCCGAACCCTAACCCTAAACCTAAACCAAACCCTAACCCGAACCCTAAACCTAACCCTAACCCTAACCCTAAACCCAACCCTAACCCTAACCCTACCCCGAAACCGAACCGTAACCCGAACCCGAAACCTAACCCTAACACGAACCCTAACCCTAACCCGAACCCTAACTCTAACCCTAACCCTAACCCTAACCCTAACCCGACCCCTAACCTGAACCCTAACACGAACCCTAACCCTAACCCTAACCCTAACCCTGACCCGAACACTAACCCTAACACTAACCCGAACCCTAACCCTAACCTGAACCTAAACCTAACCCTAACCCGAACCCTAACCCTAACCCGAAACCGAACCCTAACCCTAACCCGAAACCTAACCCGAAACCAACCCAAACCCGAACCCTAACCCTAACCCGAACCCTAACCCTAACCCTAACCCTAACCCGAAACCTAAACCTAACCCGAACCCTAACCCGAAACCTAACCCGAACCCTAAACCTAACACTAACCTGAACCCTAACCGTAACCCGAACCCTTACCCTAACCCTAACCCTAACTCTAACCCTAACCCGAAACCTAACCCGAACCCTAACCCGAACCATAACCCTAACCCTAACCTGAACACTAACCGCTAACGCTAACCCAAACCCGCACCCTAACCCGAACCCGAACCCTAACCCTAACCCTAACCCGAGCCCTAAACCTAACCCTAACCCTAACCCTAACCCTAACCCTAACTCTAACCCTAACCTAACCCTAACCCGAACCCTAAACCTAACCCTAACCGATCCCTAACCCGAACCCTAACCCGAATCCAAACATACCCCTAACCCTAACCCTAAACCTAACCCGAACCCTAACTCTAACCCTAACCTAACCCTAACCCGAACCCTAAACCTAACCCTAACCGAACCCTAACCCGAACCCTAACCCGAATCCAAACATACCCCTAACCCTAACCCTAACCCTAACCCGAACCCTAACCCTAACCCTAACCCTAACCCTAACCCTAACCCGAAACCTAAACCTAACCCGAACCCTAAACGTAAACCTAACCCGAACACTAACCCTAACCCTAACCCTAACCCGAACCCTAACCCTAACCCTAACCCTAACCCTAACCCTAACCCGAACCCTAACCCGAACCCTAGCCCGAACCCTAACCGTAACTCTAACCCTAACCCTAACCCGAACCCTAACCCTAACCCTAAACCTAAACCTAACCCGAACCCTAACCATAACCCTAACCCTAACCCTAACCCCTAAACCTAACCCGAACCCTAACCCAAACCATAACCCTAACCCTAACCCTAACCCTAACCCTAACCCTAACCCTAACCCGAAACCTAACCCTAAACCTAACCCTAACCCTAACCCTAACCCTAACCCGAACCCTAACCCTAACCCTAACCCTAACCCTAACCCTAACCCTAACCCGAACCCTAACCCTAACCCTTACCCGAACCCGAACCATAACCCGAACCCTAACCCTAACCCTAACCAGAATCCTAACCCTAAACCGATACCTTCCCGAACCCTAACCCGAACCATAACCCTAACCCTAACCCGAACCCTAATCCGAACCCTAACCCTAACCCTAACCCGAACCGTAACCCTAACCCTAACCCAAACCCTAACCCGAACCCGAAACCTAACCCGAACCCTAAACCTAACCCTAACCAGAACCCTAACCCTAACCCGAACCCTTACCCGAACCCTAACCCGAACCCTAACCCGAACCCGAACCCTAACCCGAACCCGACCCTAAACCTAAACCTAACCCGAGCCCTAACCCTAACCCTAACCCTAACCCGAACCCTAACCCTAATCCAAACCCTAACCAGAACCCGAACCCTAACCCGAACCCGAACCCTAACCCGAACCCGAAACCTAACCCAAACCCGAACCCGAACCCTAACCCGAACCCGAACCCTAACCCGAAACCAAACCATAACCCAAACCCTAAACCGAACCCTAACCCTAACCCTAATCCTAACGCTAACCCGAACCCTAAACCTAACCCTAACCCTAACCCAAACCCGAACCCTAACCCGAACCGTAAACCTAACCCTAACCCTAACCCTAACCCTAACCCTAACCCTAACCCGAACCCTAACCTGAACCCGAAATCTAAACCTAACCCGAACCCTAACCCTAAACCTAACCCTAACCCTAACCCTAACCCTAACCCGAACCCTAAACCTAACTCGAACCCTAAACCTAACCCTAACCCGAACCCTAACCCGAACACTAACCCGAACCCTAACCCTAACCCTAACCCGAACCCTAACCCGAACCCTAACCCTAACCTTAACCCTAACCCTAACCCCTAACCCTAAACCGAACCCTAAACCTAACCCTAACCCTAACCCGAACCCGAACCCTAACCCTAACCCTAACCCGAAACCGAACCCTAACCGGAACCCGAACCCTAACCCGAACCCTAAACCTAACCCTAACCCGAACCCTAACCCGAACCCGAACACTAACCCGAACCCTAACCCGAACCCTAACCCGAAACCTAACCTGAACCCTAACCCGAACCCTAACCCGAACCCGAACCCTAACCCGAACCCTAACCCGAACCCTAACCCTCACCCTAACCCGAATCCTAACCCTAACCAAAACCCAAACCCTAACCCGAACCCTAACCCTAACCCTAACCCTAACCCTAATCCGAACCCTAACACTAACCCTAACCTGAACACTAACCCCTAACCCGAACCCGAACCCGAACCCTAACCCGAACCCGAACCATAACCCTACCCCGAACCCGAACCGAAACCATAACCCTAACCCAAACCCGAACCCTAACCCTAACCCTAATCCTAACACTAACCCGAACCCTAACCCTAACCCTAACCCTAACCCTAAACCGAACCCTAATCCGAACCCTAAAACTAACCGTAACCCTAACGCTATCCCGAACCCTAACCGTAACCCTAACCCGAACCCGAACCCTAACCCGAACCTGAACCCTAACCCTAACCCGAACCCTAACCCTAACCCGAACCCTAACCCTAACCCTAACCCTAAACCGAACCCTAAACCTAACCCGAACCCTAACCCTAACCCAAACCCGAACCCTAACCCTAAACCTAACCCGACCCCTAACTTGAAACCTAACACGAAACCTAACCCTAACCCTAACCCTAACCCTAACCCGAACCCTAACCCTAACCCTAACCCGAACCCTAACCCTAACCCGAAACCTAACCCTAACCCTAACCCGAACCCTAACCCTATACCGAACCCGAACCCTAACCCTAACCCGAAACCTAACCCGAACCCAACCCAAACCCGAACCCTAACCCTAACCCGAACCCTAACCCTAACCCTAACCCTAACCCGAAACCTAAACCTAACCCGAAACCTAAACCTAAACCTAACCTGAAACCCTAACCCTAACCCTAACCCAAACCCTAACCGTAACCCGAACCCTAACCCTAACCCTAACCCTAACTCAAACCTGAACACTAACCCCTAACCTAACCCGAACCCTAACCCGAACCCTAACCCGAACCCGAACCCTACCCCATACCCGAACCCGAACCCGAAACCTAACCCTAACCCTAACCTGAACCCTAACCCTAACACTAACCCTAAACATAACCCTAACCCGAACCCTAACGCTCACCCTCACTCTAACCCTAAACCTAACCCTAACCCGAATCCTAACCCTAAACCTAAACCAAACCCTAACCCGAACCCTAAACCTAACCCTAACCCTAACCCTAACCCTAAACCGAACCCTAACCCTAACCCTACCCCGAACCCGAACCGTAACCCGAACCCGAAACCTAACCCTAACACGAACCCTAAACCTAACCCGAACCCTAACTCTAACCCTAACCCTAACCCTAACCCTAACCCGACCCCTAACCTGAACCCTAACACGAACCCTAACCCTAACCCTAACCCTAACCCTGACCCAAACACTAACCCTAACACTAACCCGAACCCTAACCCTAACCTGAACCTAAACCTAACCCTAACCCGAACCCTAACCCTAACTCGAAACCGAACCCTAACCCTAACCCGAAACCTAACCCGAAACCAACCCAAACCCGAACCCTAACCCTAACCCGAACCCTAACCCTAACCCTAACCCTAACCCGAAACCTAAACCTAACTCTAACCCTAACCCGAAACCTAACCCGAACCCTAAACCTAACACTAACCTGAACCCTAACCGTAACCCGAACCCTTACCCTAACCCTAACCCTAACTCTAACCCTAACCCGAAACCTAACCCGAACCCTAACCCGAACCCTAACCCTAACCCTAACCTGAACACTAACCCCTAACGCTAACCCAAACCCGCACCCTAACCCGAACCCGAACCCTAACCCTAACCCTAACCCGAGCCCTAAACCTAACCCTAACCCTAACCCTAACCCTAACCGTAACCCTAACTCTAACCCTAAACCTAACCCTAACCCAAACCCTAAACCTAACCCTAACCGAACCCTAACCCGAACCCTAACCCGAATCCAAACATACCCCTAACCCTAACCCTAACCCTAACCCGAACCCTAACCCTAACCCTAACCCTAACCCTAACCCTAACCCGAAACCTAAACCTAACCCGAACCCTAAACATAAACCTAACCCGAACCCTAACCCTAACGCTAACCCTAACCCTAACCCGAACCCTAACCCTAACCCTACCCTAACCCTAACCCTAACCCTAACCCGAACCCTAACCCGAACCCTAGCCCGAACCCTAACCGTAACTCTAACCCTAACCCTAACCCGAACCCTAACCCTAACCCTAAACCTAAACCTAACCCGAACCCTAACCATAACCCTAACCCTAACCCTAACCCCTAAACCTAACCCGAACCCTAACCCAAACCATAACCCTAACCCTAACCCGAACCCTAACCCTAACCCTAACCCTAATCCTAACCCGAAACCTAACCCTAAACCTAACCCTAACCCTAACCCTAACCCTAACCCGAACCCTAACCCTAACCCTAACCCTAACCCTAACCCGAACCCTAACCCTAACCCTAACCCGAACCCGAACCCTAACCCGAACCCTCACCCTAACCCTAACCAGAATCCTAACCTTAAACCGATACCTTCCCGAACCCTAACCCGAACCATAACCCTAACCCTAACCCGAACCCTAATCCGAACCCTAACCCTAACCCTAACCCGAACCGTAACCCTAACCCTAACCCAAACCCTAAACCGAACCCTAACCCGAACCCGACCCTAACCCTAAACCTAACCCGAGCCCTAACCCTAACACTAACCCTATCCCGAACCCTAACCCTAATCCAAACCCTAACCCGGACCCGAACCCTAACCCGAACCCGAACCCTAACCCGAACCCGAACCCTAACCCAAACCCGAACCCGAACCCTAACCCGAACCCGAACCCTAGCCCGAAACCAAACCATAACCCAAACCCTAAACCGAACCCTAACCCTAACCCTAATCCTAACCCTAACCCGAACCCTAAACCTAACCCTAACCCTAACCCAAACCCGAACCCTAACCCGAACCGTAATCCTAACCCTAACCCTAACCCGAACCCTAACCCTAAACCTAACCCGAACCCGAACCCTAACCCGAACCCGAACCCTAAACCTAACCCGAACCCTAACCCTAACCCTAACCCTAACCCTAACCCTAACCCGAACCCTAAACCTAACTCGAACCCTAAACCTAACCCTAACCGGAACCCTAACCCGAACACTAACTCGAAACCGAACCCTAACCCTAACCCGAAACCTAACCCGAAACCAACCCAAACCCGAACCCTAACCCTAACCCGAACCCTAACCCTAACCCTAACCCTAACCCGAAACCTAAACCTAACTCTAACCCTAACCCGAAACCTAACCCGAACCCTAAACCTAACACTAACCTGAACCCTAACCGTAACCCGAACCCTTACCCTAACCCTAACCCTAACTCTAACCCTAACCCGAAACCTAACCCGAACCCTAACCCGAACCCTAACCCTAACCCTAACCTGAACACTAACCCCTAACGCTAACCCAAACCCGCACCCTAACCCGAACCCGAACCCTAACCCTAACCCTAACCCGAGCCCTAAACCTAACCCTAACCCTAACCCTAACCCTAACCGTAACCCTAACTCTAACCCTAAACCTAACCCTAACCCAAACCCTAAACCTAACCCTAACCGAACCCTAACCCGAACCCTAACCCGAATCCAAACATACCCCTAACCCTAACCCTAACCCTAACCCGAACCCTAACCCTAACCCTAACCCTAACCCTAACCCTAACCCGAAACCTAAACCTAACCCGAACCCTAAACATAAACCTAACCCGAACCCTAACCCTAACGCTAACCCTAACCCTAACCCGAACCCTAACCCTAACCCTACCCTAACCCTAACCCTAACCCTAACCCGAACCCTAACCCGAACCCTAGCCCGAACCCTAACCGTAACTCTAACCCTAACCCTAACCCGAACCCTAACCCTAACCCTAAACCTAAACCTAACCCGAACCCTAACCATAACCCTAACCCTAACCCTAACCCCTAAACCTAACCCGAACCCTAACCCAAACCATAACCCTAACCCTAACCCGAACCCTAACCCTAACCCTAACCCTAATCCTAACCCGAAACCTAACCCTAAACCTAACCCTAACCCTAACCCTAACCCTAACCCGAACCCTAACCCTAACCCTAACCCTAACCCTAACCCGAACCCTAACCCTAACCCTAACCCGAACCCGAACCCTAACCCGAACCCTCACCCTAACCCTAACCAGAATCCTAACCTTAAACCGATACCTTCCCGAACCCCAACCCGAACCATAACCCTAACCCTAACCCGAACCCTAATCCGAACCCTAACCCTAACCCTAACCCGAACCGTAACCCTAACCCTAACCCAAACCCTAAACCGAACCCTAACCCGAACCCGACCCTAACCCTAAACCTAACCCGAGCCCTAACCCTAACACTAACCCTATCCCGAACCCTAACCCTAATCCAAACCCTAACCCGGACCCGAACCCTAACCCGAACCCGAACCCTAACCCGAACCCGAACCCTAACCCAAACCCGAACCCGAACCCTAACCCGAACCCGAACCCTAGCCCGAAACCAAACCATAACCCAAACCCTAAACCGAACCCTAACCCTAACCCTAATCCTAACCCTAACCCGAACCCTAAACCTAACCCTAACCCTAACCCAAACCCGAACCCTAACCCGAACCGTAATCCTAACCCTAACCCTAACCCGAACCCTAACCCTAAACCTAACCCGAACCCGAACCCTAACCCGAACCCGAACCCTAAACCTAACCCGAACCCTAACCCTAACCCTAACCCTAACCCTAACCCTAACCCGAACCCTAAACCTAACTCGAACCCTAAACCTAACCCTAACCGGAACCCTAACCCGAACACTAACCCGAAACCTAACCCTAACCCTAACCCGAACCCTAACCCGAACCCTAACCCTAACCTTAACCCTAACCCTAACCCCTAACCCTAAACCGAACCCTAAACCTAACCCTAACCCTAACCCGAACCCGAACCCGAACCCTAACCCTAACCCTAACCCGAAACCGAACCCTAACCGGAACCCGAACCCTAACCCGAACCCTAACCCTAACCCTAACCCGAACCCTAACCCGAACCCGAACACTAACCCGAACCCTAACCCGAACCCTAACCCGAAACCTAACCTGAACCCTAACCCGAACCCTAACCCGAACCCGAACCCTAACACGAACCCTAACCCGAACCCTAACCCTCACCCTAACCCGAATCCTAACCCTAACGAAAACCCAAACCCTAACCCGAACCCTAACCCTAACCCTAACCCTAACCCTAATCCGAACCCTAACACTAACCCTAACCCGAACACTAACCCCTAACCCGAACCCGAACCCGAACCCTAACCCGAACCCGAACCATAACCCTACCCCGAAACCGAACCGAAACCATAACCCTAACCCAAACCCGAACCCTAACCCTAACCCTAATCCTAACACTAACCCGAACCCTAACCCTAACCCTAACCCTAACCCTAAACCGAACCCTAAACCGAACCCTAAAACTAACCGTAACCCTAACGCTATCCCGAACCCTAACCGTAACCCTAACCCGAACCCGAACCCTAACCCGAACCTGAACCCTAACCCTAACCCGAACCCTAACCCTAACCCGAACCCTAACCCTAACCCTAACCCTAAACCGAACCCTAAACCTAACCCGAACCCTAACCCTAACCCAAACCCGAACCCTAACCCTAATCCGACCCCTAACTTGAAACCTAACACGAAACCTAACCCTAACCCTAACCCTAACCCTAACCCGAACCCTAACCCTAACCCTAACCCGAACCCGAACCCTAACCCTAACCCGAAACCTAACCCTAACCCTAACCCGAACCCTAACCCTATACCGAACCCGAACCCTAACCCTAACCCGAAACCTAACCCGAACCCAACCCAAACCCGAACCCTAACCCTAACCCGAACCCTAACCCTAACCCTAACCCTAACCCGAAACCTAAACCTAACCCGAAACCTAAACCTAAACCTAACCTGAAACCCTAACCCTAACCCTAACCCAAACCCTAACCGTAACCCGAACCCTAACCCTAACCCTAACCCTAACTCAAACCTGAACACTAACCCCTAACCTAACCCGAACCCTAACCCGAACCCGAACCCTAACCCGAACCCGAACCCTAACCCATACCCGAACCCGAACCCGAAACCTAACCCTAACCCTAACCTGAACCCTAACCCTAACACTAACCCTAAACATAACCCTAACCCGAACCCTAACGCTCACCCTCACTCTAACCCTAAACCTAACCCTAACCCGAACCCTAAACCTAAACCTAAACCAAACCCTAACCCGAACCCTAAACCTAACCCTAACCCTAACCCTAAACCGAACCCTAACCCTAACCCTACCCCGAACCCGAACCGTAACCCGAACCCGAAACCTAACCCTAACACGAACCCTAACCCTAACCCGAACCCTAACTCTAACCCTAACCCTAACCCTAACCCTAACCCGACCCCTAACCTGACCCCTAACACGAACCCTAACCCTAACCCTAACCCTAACCCTGACCCGAACACTAACCCTAACACTAACCCGAACCCTAACCCTAACCTGAACCTAAACCTAACCCTAACCCGAACCCTAACCCTAACCCGAAACCGAACCCTAACCCTAACCCGAAACCTAACCCGAAACCAACCCAAAACCGAACCCTAACCCTAACCCGAACCCGAACCCTAACCCTAACCCTAACCCGAAACCTAAACCTAACCCGAACCCTAACCCGAAACCTAACCCGAACCCTAAACCTAACACTAACCTGAACCCTAACCGTAACCCGAACCCTTACCCTAACCCTAACCCTAACTCTAAACCTAACCCGAAACCTAACCCGAACCCTAACCCGAACCCTAACCCTAACCCTAACCTGAACACTAACCCCTAACGCTAACCCAAACCCGCACCATAACCCGAACCCGTACCCTAACCCTAACCCTAACCCGAGCCCTAAACCTAAACCTAACCCTAACCCTAACCCTAACCCTAACCCTAACCCTAACTCTAACCCTAAACCTAACCCTAAACCGAACCCTAAACCTAACCCTAACCGAACCCTAACCCGAACCCTAACCCGAATCCAAACATACCCCTAACCCTAACCCTAACCCTAACCCGAACCCTAACCCTAACCCTAACCCTAACCCTAACCCTAACCCTAACCCGAAACCTAAACCTAACCCGAACCCTAAACGTAAACCTAACCCGAACACTAAGCCTAACCCTAACCCTAACCCTAACCCGAACCCTAACCCTAACCCTAACCCTAACCCTAACCCGAACCCTAACCCGAACCCTAGCCCGAACCCTAACCGTAACTCTAACCCTAACCCTAACCCGAACCCTAACCCTAACCCTAAACCTAATCCTAACCCGAACCCTAACCATAACCCTAACCCTAACCCTAACCCCTAAACCTAACCCGAACCCTAACCCAAACCATAACCCTAACCCTAACCCGAAACCTAACCCTAACCCTAACCCTAACCCTAACCCGAAACCTAACCCTAAACCTAACCCTAACCCTAACCCTAACCCTAACCCGAACCCTAACCCTA
>JAVLSZ010000025.1:222500-247500 GCA_032313775.1 Urocyon cinereoargenteus | reverse complement strand
AAACCGAACCCTAACCCTAACCCGAAACCTAACCCTAACTCTAACCCGAACCCTAACCCTAAACCGAACCCGAACCCTAACCCTAACCCGAAACCTAACCCGAACCCAACCCAAACCCGAAACCTAACTCTAACCCGAACCCTAACCCTAACCCTAACCCGAAACCTAAACCTAACCCGAACCCTTACCCTAAACCTAACCCGAACCCTAACACTAACCCTAACCCAAACCCTAACCGTAACCCGAACCCTAACCCTAACACTAACCCTAACCCTAAACCGAACCCTAACCCTAACCCTAACCCGAACCCTAACCCGAACCCTAAACCTAACCCTAACCTGAAGACTAACCCCTAACCCTAACCCGAACCCGAACCCTTACCCGAACCCTAACCCTAACCCTAACCCGAAACCTAACCCGAACCCTAACCCGAACCCTAACCCTACCCCTAACCCTAACACTAACCCTAACCCGAACCCTACCCTAACCCTAACCCGAACCCTAACCCGAACCCTAACCCTAAATCTAACCCGAACCCTAACCCTAACCCTAACCCTAACCCCTAACCCTAACCCGAACCCTAACCCTAACCATAACCCTAACCCTAAACCGAACCCTAACCCGAACCCTAACCCTAACCCTAACCCGAACCCGAACCCTAAACCGAAACCTAACCCTAACCCTAACCCGAACCCTAACCCTAAACCGAACCCGAACCCTAACCCTAAACCGAACCCTAACCCAAACCCTAACCCGAACCCGAACCCTTACCCGAACCCGAAACCTAACCCTAACCCGACACGAGCCCGAAACCTAAACCGAACCCCAACCCTAATCCTAACCTAACCCGAACCCTAACCCTAACCCTAACCCTAACCCTAACCCTAACCCTAACCCGAAACCTAACCCAACCCTAACTCTAACCCTAAACCTAACCCTAACCCGAACCCTAACCCTAACCCTAACCCGAACCCTAACCCGAACGCTAACCCGAACCCTAACCCTACCCCTAAACATAACACTAACCCTAACCCGAACCCTAACCCTAACCCTAACCCGAACCCTAACCCTAACCCTAAACCTAAACCTAACCCGAACCCTAACCCTACCCGTAACCCTAACACTAACACTAACCCATACCCTAACCCGAACCCGAACCCGAACACTAAACCTAACCCTAACCCGAACCCTAAACCTAACCTGAACCCTAAACCTACCCCTAACACTAACCCGAACCCGAACCCTAAACCGAACCCTAAACCGAACCCTAACCCTAACCCTAACCCGAACCCTAACCCTAACCCAAACCCTAACCCTAACCCGAACCCTAACCGAACCCTAAACCTAACCCTAAACCGAAACCTAACCCTAACCCTAACCCGACCCCTAACCCGCACCCTAACCCTAACACTAACCCTAACCCGAACCCTAACCCGCACCCTAACCCTAACCCTAACCCTAACCCTAACCCTAACCCTAACCCCTAAACCTAACCCTAACCCGAACCCGAACCCTAACCCTAACCCGAAACCTAACCCTAACCCTAACCCTAACCCGAACCCGAAACCTAACCCTAAACTTAACCCTAACCCGAACCCGAACCCTAATCCTAACCCTAACCCGAACCCTAACCCTAACCCGAACCCTAACCCTAACCCGAACCCTAACCCTAACTCTAACCCGAACCCTAACCCGAACCCTAACCCTAACCCTAACCCTAACGCTAACCCTAACCCCTAACCCTAACCCCAACACTAACCCTAACCCGAACCCTAACATAAGCTCTAACCCGAACCCTAACCCGAACCCTAACCCAAACCCTAACCCTACCCTAACCCAACCCCTAAACCGAACCCTAACCTTAACCGTAACCCGAACACTAACCCTAACCCTAACCCTAACCCTAACCCTAACCCGAACATGAATTCTAACCCTAACCCGAACCCGAACCCGAACACTAACCCTAACCCTAACCCGAACCCTAACCCTAACCCGAAACCTAACCCTAACCCGAACCCTAATTCTACCCCTAACCCTAACCCGAACCCGAACCATAACCCGAACCCTAACCCGAATCCTAACCCTAACCCTAAACCGAACCCTAACCCTAACCCTAACCCTAACCCTAACCCGAACCCTAACCCTAACCCTAACCCTAACACGAACCCTAACCCTAACCCTAACACGAACCCTAACCCTAACCCTAACCCGAACCCTAACCCGAACCCTAACCCTAACCCTAACCCTAAACCTAACCCCTAACGCTAACCCTAACCCTAACCCTAAAACCTACCCCTAACCCGAACCCTAACCCTAACCCTAACCCGAACCCTAAACCTAAACTTAACCCTATCCCTAACCCTAACCCTAACCCTAACCCGAACCCGCACCCTAACCCTAAACCTAACCCGAACCCTAACCCTAACCCTAAACCTAACCCTAACCCTAACCCCTAACCCTAACCCCAACCCTAATCCAAACCGAACCATAACCCTAACCCTAACCCGAACCCTAACTCTAACCCGAACCCTAACCCTAACACGAACCCTTACCCTAAACCTAACCCTAACCCTAACCCTACCCCTAACCCTAACCCGAACACTAACCCGAAACCTAACCCTAACGTTAACCCTAACCCTAAACCGAAACCTAACCCGAGCCCAACCCAAACCCGAAACCTATCCCTAACCCGAACCGTAACTCTAACCCTAACCCTAACCCGAACCCGAAACCTAACCCTAAACTTAACCCTAACCTTAACCCTAACCCTAATCCTAACCCTAACCCGAACCCTAACCCTAACCCGAACCCTAACCCAAACCCGAACCCTAACGCTAACTCTAACCCTCACCCTAACCCGAATCCTAACCCTAACCCAAACCCAAACTCTAATCCGAACCCTAACCCTAACCCTAACCCTAACCCTAATCCGAACCCTAAACCTAACCCTAACCCGAACACTAACCCCTAACCCGAACCCGAACCTGAACCCTAACCCGAACCCGAAACATAACCCTACCCCGAACCCGAACCGAAACCATAACCCTAACCCTAACCCGAACCCTAACCCTAACCCTAATCCTAACACTAACCCGAAACCTAACCCTAACCCGAACCCTAAACCTAACCGTAACCCTAACGCTAACCCGAACCCTAACCCTAACCCTAACCCGAACCCGAACCCTAACCCGAACCTGAACCCTAACCTTAACCCTAACCCTAACCCTAACCCGAACCCTAACCCTAACCCTAACCCTAACCCTAACCCGAACCCTAAACCTAACCCGAACCCTAACCCTAAACCAAACCCGAACCCTAACCCTAACCCTAACCCGACCCCTAACCTGAACCCAACACGAACCCTAACCCTAACCCTAACCCTAACCCTAACCCGAACCCTAACCCTAACCCTAACCCGAACCCTAACCCTAACCCGAAACCTAACCCGAACCCTAACCCGAACCCTAACCCTAAACCGAACCCGAACCCTAACCCTAACCCCAACCCTAACCCTAACCCTAACCCGAACCCTAACCCTAAACCGAACCCGAACCCTAACCCTAACCCGATACCTAACCCGAACCCAACCCAAACCCGAACCCTAACCCTAACCCGAACCCTAACCCTAACACTAACCCTAACCCGAAACCTAAACCTAACCCGAACCCTAACCCTAACCCTAACCCGAACCCTAACCCAAACCGTAACCCGAACCCGAACCCTAACCCTAACCCTAACCCTAACCCTAACCCGAACCCTAACCCTAACCCTAACCCGAACCTGAACCCTAACCCGAACCCGAACCCTAACTCGAACCCTAACCCTAACCCTAACCAGAACCCTAACCCCAATCCGAAACCTTACCCGAACCCTAACCCGAACCCTAACCCTAACCCTAACCCGAACCCTAATCCGAACCCTAACCCTAACCCGACCCGAACCATAACCCTAACCCTAACCCAATCCCTAACCCAAAACCGAAACCTAACCCGAACCCTAAACCTAACCCTAACCAGAAACCTAACCCTAACCCGAACCCTTACCCGAACCCTAACCCGAGCCCTAACCCGAACCCGAACCCTAACCCGAACCCGAAACCTAACCCTAACCCTAACCCGAGCCCTAACCCTAACCCTTACCCTAACCCGAACCCTAACCCTAATCCAAACCCTAAACCGAACCCGAACCCTAACCCTAACCTGAGCCCTAACCCTAACCCTAACCCTAACCCGAACCCTAACCCTAATCCAAACCCTAAACCGAACCCGAACCCTAACCCGAACCCGAACCCTAACCCGAACCCGAACCCTAACCCAAACCCGAACCCGAAACTTAACCCGAACCGGAACCCTCACCCGAACCGAAACCATAACCCAAACCCTAACCCGAACCCTAACCCTAACCCTAATAATAACCCAAAACCGAACCCTAAACCTAACCCTAACCCTAACCCGAACCCGAACCCTAACCCGAACCCTAAACCTAACCCTAACCCTAACCCTAACCCGAACCCTAACCCTAACCCTAACGCGAACCCGAACCCGAACCCTAACCTGAACCCGAACCCTAAACCTAACCCGAACCCTAACCCTAACCCTAACCCTAACCCTAACCCTAACCCGAACCCTAAACCTAACTCGAACCCTAACCATAACCCTAACCCGAACCCTAACCCGAACACTAACCCGAACCCTAACCCTAACCCTAACCCGAACCCTAACCCGAACCCTAACCCTAACCTTAACCCTAACCCTAACCCCTAACCCTAAACCGAACCCTAAACCTAACCCTAACCCTAACCCGAACCCGAACCCTAACCCTAACCCTAACCGGAACCCGAACCCTAACCGGAACCCGAACCCTAACCCGAACCATAACCCTAACCCTAACCCGAACCCTAACCCTAACCCGAACCCTAACCCGAACCCTAACCCAAACCCTAACCCGAAACCTAACCTGAACCCTAAACCGAACCCTAACCTGAATCCTAAACATAACCTAACCCGAACCCTAACCCGAACCCTAACCCTCACCCTAACCCGAATCCTAACCCTAACCCAAACCCAAACCCTAACCCGAACCCTAAACCTAACCCGAACCCTAAACCTAACCGAACCCTAAACCTAACCCAAACCCGAACCCTAACCCTAACCCGAACCCGAACCCTAACCTGAACCTAACTCGAACCCTAACCCTAACCCTAACCCTAACCCTAACCCGAACCCTAACCCTAACCCTAACCCGAACCCTAACCCTAACCCGAAACCTAACCCTAACCCTAACCCGAACCCTAAATCCTAAACCGAACCCGAACCCTAACCCTAACCCGAAACCTAACCCGAACCCAACCCAAACCCGAAACCTAACCCTAACCCGAACCCTAACCCTAACCCTAACCCTAACCCGAAACCTAAACCTAACCCGAACTCTTACCCTAAACCTAACCCGAACCCTAACCCTAACCCTAACCCAAACCCTAACCGTAACCCGAACCCTAACCCTAACCCTAACCCTAACCCTAACACGAAACCTAACCCTAACCCTAACCCGAACCCTAACCCGAACCCTAACCCTAACCCTAACCTGAACACTAACCCCTAACCCTAACCCGAACCCGAACACTTACCCGAACCCGAAACCTAACCCTAACCCGACACGAACCCGAAACCTAACCCGAACCCGAACCCTAACCCTAACCTAACCCGAACCCTAACCCTAACCCTAACCTAACCCGAACCCTAACCCTAACCCTAACCCTAACCCGAACCCGCACCCTAACCCTAAACCTAACCCGAACCCTAACCCTAACCCTAATCCAAACCGAACCATAACCCTAACCCCTAACCCTAACCCCAACCCTAATCCAAACCGAACCATAACCCTAACCCTAACCCGAACCCTAACTCTAACCCGAACCCTAACCCTAACCCGAACCCTAACCCTAAACCTAACCCTAACCCTAACCCTACCCCTAACCCTAACCCGAACACTAACCCGAAACCTAACCCTAACGTTAACCCTAACCCTAACCCGAAACCTAACCCGAACCCAACCCAAACCCGAAACCTATCCCTAACCCGAACCCTAACTCTAACCCTAACCCTAACCCGAACCCGAAACCTAACCCTAAACTTAACCCTAACCTTAACCCTAACCCTAATCCTAACCCTAACCCGAACCCTAACCCTAACCCGAACCCTAACCCAAACCCGAACCCTAACGCTAACTCTAACCCTCACCCTAACCCGAATCCTAACCCTAACCCAAACCCAAACTCTAATCCGAACCCTAACCCTAACCCTAACCCTAACCCTAATCCGAACCCTAAACCTAACCCTAACCCGAACACTAACCCCTAACCCGAACCCGAACCTGAACCCTAACCCGAACCCGAAACATAACCCTACCCCGAACCCGAACCGAAACCATAACCCTAACCCTAACCCGAACCCTAACCCTAACCCTAATCCTAACACTAACCCGAAACCTAACCCTAACCCGAACCCTAAACCTAACCGTAACCCTAACGCTAACCCGAACCCTAACCCTAACCCTAACCCGAACCCGAACCCTAACCCGAACCTGAACCCTAACCTTAACCCTAACCCTAACCCTAACCCGAACCCTAACCCTAACCCTAACCCTAACCCTAACCCGAACCCTAAACCTAACCCGAACCCTAACCCTAAACCAAACCCGAACCCTAACCCTAACCCTAACCCGACCCCTAACCTGAACCCAACACGAACCCTAACCCTAACCCTAACCCTAACCCTAACCCGAACCCTAACCCTAACCCTAACCCGAACCCTAACCCTAACCCGAAACCTAACCCGAACCCTAACCCGAACCCTAACCCTAAACCGAACCCGAACCCTAACCCTAACCCTAACCCTAACCCTAACCCTAACCCGAACCCTAACCCTAAACCGAACCCGAACCCTAACCCTAACCCGATACCTAACCCGAACCCAACCCAAACCCGAACCCTAACCCTAACCCGAACCCTAACCCTAACACTAACCCTAACCCGAAACCTAAACCTAACCCGAACCCTAACCCTAACCCTAACCCGAACCCTAACCCAAACCGTAACCCGAACCCAAACCGTAACCCGAACCCGAACCCTAACCCTAACCCTAACCCTAACCCTAACCCGAACCCTAACCCTAACCCTAACCCGAACCCGAACCCTAACCCGAACCCGAACCCTAACTCGAACCCTAACCCTAACCCTAACCAGAACCCTAACCCTAATCCGAAACCTTACCCGAACCCTAACCCGAACCCTAACCCTAACCCTAACCCGAACCCTAATCCGAACCCTAACCCTAACCCGACCCGAACCATAACCCTAACCCTAACCCAATCCCTAACCCAAAACCGAAACCTAACCCGAACCCTAAACCTAACCCTAACCAGAAACCTAACCCTAACCCGAACCCTTACCCGAACCCTAACCCGAGCCCTAACCCGAACCCGAACCCTAACCCGAACCCGAAACCTAACCCTAACCCTAACCCGAGCCCTAACCCTAACCCTTACCCTAACCCGAACCCTAACCCTAATCCAAACCCTAAACCGAACCCGAACCCTAACCCTAAACTGAGCCCTAACCCTAACCCTAACCCTAACCCGAACCCTAACCCTAATCCAAACCCTAAACCGAACCCGAACCCTAACCCGAACCCGAACCTAACCCGAACCCGAACCCTAACCCAAACCCGAACCCGAAACTTAACCCGAACCGGAACCCTCACCCGAACCGAAACCATAACCCAAACCCTAACCCGAACCCTAACCCTAAACCTAATAATAACCCTAACCCGAACCCTAAACCTAACCCTAACCCTAACCCTAACCCGAACCCTAACCCGAACCCTAAACCTAACCCTAACCCTAACCCTAACACGAACCCTAACCCTAACCCTAACGCGAACCCGAACCCGAACCCTAACCTGAACCCGAACCCTAAACCTAACCCGAACCCTAACCCTAACCCTAACCCTAACCCTAACCCTAACCCGAACCCTAAACCTAACTCGAACCCTAACCATAACCCTAACCCGAACCCTAACCCGAACACTAACCCGAACCCTAACCCTAACCCTAACCCGAACCCTAACCTGAACCCTAACCCTAACCTTAACCCTAACCCTAACCCCTAACCCTAAACCGAACCCTAAACCTAACCCTAACCCTAACCCGAACCCGAACCCTAACCCTAACCCTAACCGGAACCCGAACCCTAACCGGAACCCGAACCCTAACCCGAACCATAACCCTAACCCTAACCCGAACCCTAACCCTAACCCGAACCCTAACCCGAACCCTAACCCAAACCCTAACCCGAAACCTAACCTGAACCCTAAACCGAACCCTAACCTGAATCCTAAACATAACCTAACCCGAACCCTAACCCGAACCCTAACCCTCACCCTAACCCGAATCCTAACCCTAACCCAAACCCAAACCCTAACCCGAACCCTAAACCTAACCCGAACCCTAAACCTAACCGAACCCTAAACCTAACCCAAACCCGAACCCTAACCCTAACCCGAACCCGAACCCTAACCTGAACCTAACTCGAACCCTAACCCTAACCCTAACCCTAACCCTAACCCGAACCCTAACCCTAACCCTAACCCGAACCCTAACCCTAACCCGAAACCTAACCCTAACCCTAACCCGAACCCTAAATCCTAAACCGAACCCGAACCCTAACCCTAACCCGAAACCTAACCCGAACCCAACCCAAACCCGAAACCTAACCCTAACCCGAACCCTAACCCTAACCCTAACCCTAACCCGAAACCTAAACCTAACCCGAACTCTTACCCTAAACCTAACCCGAACCCTAACCCTAACCCTAACCCAAACCCTAACCGTAACCCGAACCCTAACCCTAACCCTAACCCTAACCCTAACCCTAACACGAAACCTAACCCTAACCCTAACCCGAACCCTAACCCGAACCCTAACCCTAACCCTAACCTGAACACTAACCCCTAACCCTAACCCGAACCCGAACACTTACCCGAACCCGAAACCTAACCCTAACCCGACACGAACCCGAAACCTAACCCGAACCCGAACCCTAACCCTAACCTAACCCGAACCCTAACCCTAACCCTAACCCTAACCCTAACCCGAAACCTAACCCTAACCCTAACTCTAACCCTAAACCTAACCCTAACCCGAACCCTAACCCTAACCCTAACCCGAACACTAACCCTAACTCTAACCCGAACACTAACCCTAACCCTAACCCTAAACCTAACCCGAACCCTAACCCTACCCCTAACCCTAACACTAACCCTAACCCGAACCCTAACCCGAACCCGAACCCGAACACTGAACCTAACCCTAACCCGAACCCTAACCCTAACCCGAACCCTAACCCTACCCCTAACCGTAACCCGAACCCGAACCCTAAACCGAACCCTAAACCGAACCCTAACCCTAACCCTAACCCGAACCCTAACCCTAACCCAAACCCTAACCCTAACCCGAACCCTAACCGAACCCTAAACCTAACCCTAAACCGAAACCTAACCCTAACCCTAACCCGACCCCTAACCCGCACCCTAACCCTAACACTACCCCTAACCCGAACCCTAACCCGCACCCTAACCCTAACCCTAACCCTAACCCTAACCCCTAAACCTAACCCTAACCCTAACCCGAACCCTAACCCTAACCCGAACCCTAACCCTAACCCTAACCCGAACCCTAACCCTAAACCGAACCCGAACCCTAACCCTAACCCTAACCCTAACCCTAACACTAACCCGAACCCTAACCCTAAACCGAACCCGAACCCTAACCCTAACCTGATACCTAACCCGAACCCAACCCAAACCCGAACGCTAACCCTAACCCGAACCCTAACCCTAACACTAACCCTAACCCGAAACCTAAACCTAACCCGAACCCTAACCCTAACCCTAACCCGAACCCTAACCCGAACCGTAACCCGAACCCGAACCCTAACCCTAACCCTAACCCGAACCCGAACCCTAACCCTAACCCTAACCCGAACCCGAACCCTAACCCGAACCCTAACCCTACCCCTAACCCTAACCCGAACCCGAACCCTAAACCGAACCCTAAACCGAACCCTAACCCTAACCCTAACCCGAACCCTAACCCTAACCAAAACCCTAACCCTAACCCGAACCCTAACCGAACCCTAAACCTAACCCTAAACCGAAACCTAACCCTAACCCTAACCCGACCCCTAACCCGCACCCTAACCCTAACTCTAACCCTAACCCGAACCCTAACCCGCACCCTAACCCTAACCCTAACCCTAAACCTAACCCTAACCCCTAAACCTAACCCTAACCCTAACCCGAACCCTAACCCTAACCCGAACCCTAACCCTAACCCTAACCCTAACCCGAACCCGAAACCTAACCCTAAACTTAACCCTAACCCGAACCCGAAACCTAATCCTAACCCTAACCCGAACCCTAACCCTAACCCGAACCCTAACCCTAACCCGAACCCTAACCCTAACTCTAACCCGAACCCTAACCCGAACCCTAACCCTAACCCTAACCCTAACGCTAACCCTAACACCTAACCCTAACCCCAACACTAACCCTAACCCGAACCCTAACATAAGCTCTAACCCGAACCCTAACCCGAACCCTAACCCAAACCCTAACCCTACCCTAACCCAACCCCTAAACCGAACCCTAACCTTAACCCTAACCCAAACACTAACCCTAACCCTAACCCTAACCCTAACCCTAACCCGAACATGAATTCTAACCCTAACCCGAACCCGAACCCGAACTCTAACCCTAACCTTAACCCGAACCCTAACCCTAACCCGAAACCTAACCCTAACCCGAACCCTAACCCTACCCCTAACCCTAACCCGAACCCGAACCATAACCCGAACCCTAACCCGAATCCTAACCCTAACCCTAAACCGAACCCTAACCCTAACCCTAACCCTAACCCTAACCCGAACCCTAACCCTAACCCTAACCCTAACACGAACCCTAACCCTAACCCTAACCCGAACCCTAACCCGAACCCTAACCCGAACCCTAACCCTAACCCTAACACGAACCCTAACCCTAACCCTAACCCGAAACCTAACCCGAACCCTAACCCTAACCCTAACCCTAACCCTAAACCTAACCCCTAACGCTAACCCTAACCCTAACCCTAACCCTAAAACCTACCCCTAACCAGAACCCTAACCCTAACCCTAACCCGAACCCTAAACCTAAACTTAACCCTATCCCTAACCCTAACCCTAACCCTAACCCGAACCCGCACCCTAACCCTAACCCTAACCCGAACCCTAACCCTAACCCTAACCCTAACCCTAAACCCTAACCCTAACCCCAACCCTAATCCTAACCCGAACCATAACCCTAACCCTAACCCGAACCCTAACTCTAACCCGAACCCTAACCCTAACCCGAACCCTAACCCTAAACCTAACCATAACCCTAACCCTATCCCTAACCCTAACCCGAACACTAACCCGAAACCTAACCCTAACGTTAACCCTAACCCTAACCCGAAACCTAACCCGAACCCAACCCAAACCCGAAACCTATCCCTAACCCGAACCCTAACCCTAACCCTAACCCTAACCCGAACCCGAAACCTAACCCTAAACTTAACCCTAACCTTAACCCTAACCCTAATCCTAACCCTAACCCGAACCCTGACCCTAACCCGAACCCTAACCCTAACCCGAACCCTAACGCTAACTCTAACCCTCACCCTAACCCGAATCCTAACCCTAACCCAAACCCAAACTCTAACCCGAACCCTAACCCTAACCCTAACCCTAACCCTAATCCGAACCCTAAACCTAACCCTAACCCGAACACTAACCCCTAACCCGAACCCGAACCCGAACCCTAACCCGAACCCGAAACATAACCCTACCCCGAACCCGAACCGAAACCATAACCCTAACCCTAACCCGAACCCTAACCCTAACCCTAATCCTAACACTAACCCGAAACCTAACCCTAAACCTAACCTTAACCCTAACCCGAACCCTAACCCGAACCCTAAACCTAACCGTAACCCTAACGCTAACCCGAACCCTAACCCTAACCCTAACCCGAACCCGAACCCTAACCCGAACCTGAACCCTAACCCTATCCCGAACCCTAACCCTAACCCGAACCCTAACCATAACCCTAACCCTAACCCTAACCCGAACCCTAAACCTAACCCGAACCCTAACCCTAACCCAAACCCGAACCCTAACCCTAACCCTAACCCGACCCCTAACCTGAACCCAACACGAACCCTAACCCTAACCCTAACCCTAACCCGAACCCTAAACCTAACCCTAACCCGAACCCTAACCCTAACCCGAAACCTAACCTGAACCCTAACCCGAACCCTAACCCTAAACCGAACCCGAACCCTAACCCTAACCCTAACCCTAAACCTAACCCGAACCCTAACTCTAAACCGAACCCGAACCCTAACCCTAACCCGATACGTAACCCGAACCCAACCCAAACCCGAACCCTAACCCTAACCCGAACCCTAACCCTAACCCTAACCCTAAACCTAAACCTAAACCGAACCCTAACCCTAACCCGAACCCGAACCCTAACCCGAACCGTAACCCGAACCCGAACCCTAACCCTAACCCTAACCCTAACCCAAACCCGAACCCTAACCCTAACCCTAACCCGAACCCGAACCCTAACCCTAACCCTAACCCTAACCCTAACCCGAACCCTAACCCGAACCCTAGCCCGAACCCTAACCGTAACCCTAACCCTAACCCTAACCCGAACCCTAACCCTAACCCTAAACCTAAACCTAACCCGAACCCTAACCCTAACCCTAACACTAACCCTAACCCCTAAACCTAACCCGAAACCTAACCCTAACCATAACCCTAACCCTAACCCGAACCCTAACCCTAACCCTAACCCTAACCCTAACCCGAAACCTAACCCTATACCTAACCCTAACCCTAACCCTAACCCGAACCCGAACCCTAACCCGAACCCTAACCCTAACCCTAAACCTAACCCGAACCCTAACCCTAACCCGAATCCGAACCCTAACCCGAACCCGAACCCTAACCCGAACCCTAACCCTAAACCTAACCAGAACCCTAACCCTAAACCGAAACCTTACCCGAACCCTAACCCGAACCCTAACCCTAACCCTAACCCGAACCCTAATCCGAACCCTAACCCTAACCCTAACCCGAACCCTAACCCTAACCCTAACCCAAACCCTAACCCGAACCTGAACCCTAACCCGAACCCTAACCCTAACCCTAACCAGAACCCTAACCCTAACCCGAACCCTTACCCGAACCCTAAACCGAACCCTAAACCGACCCGAACCCTACCCGAACCCGAACCCTAACCCTAACCCTAACCCGAGCCCTATCCCTAACCCTAACCCTAACCCGAACCCTAACCCTAATCCAAACCCTAACCCGAACCCGAACCCTAACCCGAACCCCAACCCTAACCCGAACCCGAACCCTTACCCAAACCCGAACCCGAACCCTAACCCGAACCCGAACCCTAACCAGAACCCAAACCATAACCCTAACCCTAACCCGAAACCTAACCCTAACCCTAATCCTAACCCTAACCCGAACCCTAAACCTAACCCTAACCCTAACCCTAACCCGAACCCTAACCCGAACCCTAAACCTAACCCTAACCCTAACCCTAACCCGAACCCTAACCCTAACCCGAACCCGAAACCAAACCCTAACCTGAACCCGAACCCTAAACCTAACCCGAACACTAACCCTAACCCTAACCCTAACCCTAACCCTAAACCGAACCCTAAACCTAACTCGAACCCTACCCCTAACCCTAACACGAACCCTAACCCGAACACTAACCCGAACCCTAACCCTAACGCTAACCCGAAACCTAACCCGAAACTTAACCCTAACCTTTACCCTAACCCTAACCCCTAACCCTAAACCGAATCCTAAACCTAACCCTAACCCTAACCCGAACCCGAACCCTAACCCTAAACCTATCCCGAACCCGAACCCTAACCGGAACCCGAACCCTAACCCGAACCCTAACCCTAACCCTAACCCGAACCCTAACCCGAACCCGAACCCTAACCCGAACCCTAACCCGAACCCTAACCCGAAGCCTAACCTGAACCCTAAACCGAACCCTAACCTGAATCCTAACCCTAACCTAACCCGAACCCTAACCCGAACCCTAACCCTCACCCTAACCCGAATCCTAAACCTAACCCAAACCCAAACCCTAACCCGAACCCTAACCCTAACCCTAACCTGAACACTAACCCCTAACCCTAACCCGAACCCGAACCCTTACCCGAACCCGAAACCTAACCCTAACCCGACCCGAACCCGAAACCTAACCCGAACCCGAACCCTAACCCTAACCTAACCCGAACCCTAACCCTAACCCTAACCCTAACCCTAACCATAACCCTAACCCGAACCCTAACCCTAACCCTAACTCTAACCCTAAACCTAACCCTAACCCGAACCCTAACCCTAACCCTAACCCGAACCAGAACCCTAAGCCCTTACCCGAATCCTAACCCTAACCCAAACCCTAACCCGAACCCTAACCCTAAGCCTAACCCCGAACCCGAACCCTAAACCTAACCCTAACCCTCACCCGAACACTAACCCGAACCATAACGCGAACCCGAACCCTAACCCTAACCCGAACCCGAACCCTAAACCTAACCCTAACCGGAACCTTAACGCTAAACCTAACCCGAACCAGAACACTAACCCCTTACCCGAAACCTAACCCTAACCCGAACCCTCACCCTAAACCTAACCCCGAACCCGAACCCTAACCCTAACCCGAACCCTAACCCGAAACCTAACCCGAACCCGAACCCTAACCCTAACCCGAACCCGAACCCTAACCCTAACCCTAACCCTAACCCGAACCCTAACCCTAACCCGAACCCTAACCCTAACCCTAACCCGAACCCTAACCCTAACCCTAACCCGACCCCTAACCTAAACCCTAACACGAACACTAACCCTAACCCTAAACCTAACCCGAACCCTAACCCTAACCCTATCTCGAACCCTAACCCTAACCCGAACCCGAACCCTAACACTAACCCGAAACCTAACCTGAACCCAACCCAAATCCGAACCCAAACCCTAACCCGAACCCTAACCCTAACCCTAACCCTAACCTGAAACCTAAACCTAACCCGAACCCTAACCCTAAACCTAAACTGAACCCTAACCCTAACCCTAACCAGAACCCTAACCGTAACCCGAACCCTAACCTAACCCTAACCGTAACCCGGACCCTAACCCTAACCCTAACCTGAACACTAACCCGAACCCTAACCCGAACCCTAACCCTAACTCTAACCTGAACACTAACCCCTAACCTAACCCGAACCCTAACCCGAACCCGAACCCTAACCCTAACCCTAACCCGAACCCGAACCCTAACCCTAACCCTAACCCGAACCCGAACCCTAACCCGAACCCGAACCCTAACTCGAACCCTAACCCTAACCCTAACCAGAACCCTAACCCTAACCCGAACCCTTACCCGAACCCTAACCCGAACCCTAACCCTAACCCTAACCCGAACACTAATCCGAACCCTAACCCTAACCCTAACCCAAACCATAACCCTAACCCTAACCCAATCCCTAACCCAAACCCGAAACCTAACCCGAACCCTAAACCTAACCCTAACCAGAACCCTAACCCTAACCCGAACCCTTACCCGAACCCTAACCCGAGCCCTAACCCGAACCCGAACCCTAATCCGAACCCGAAACCTAACCCTAACCCTAACCCGAGCCCTAAACCTAACCCTAACCCTAACCCGAACCCTAACCCTAATCCAAACCCTAAACCGAACCCGAACCCTAACCCTAACCCGAGCCCTAACCCTAACCCTAACCCGAACCCTAACCCTAATCCAAACCCTAAACCGAACCCGAACCCTAACCCGAACCCGAACCCTAACCCGAACCCGAACCCTAACCCAAACCCGAACCCGAAACCTAACACGAACCGGAACCCTCACCCGAACCGAAACCATAACCCAAACCCTAACCCGAACCCTAACCCTAACCCTAATAATAACCCTAACCCGAACCCTAAACCTAACCCTAACCCTAACCCTAACCCGAACCCTAACCCGAACCCTAAACCTAACCCTAACCCTAACCCTAACCCGAACCCTAACCCTAAACCTAACGCGAACCCGAACCCGAACCCTAACCTGAACCCGAACCCTAAACCTAACCCGAACCCTAACCCTAACCCTAACCCTAACCCTAACCCTAACCCGAACCCTAAACCTAACTCGAACCCTAACCATAACCCTAACCCGAACCCTAACCCGAACACTAACCCGAACCCTAACCCTAACCCTAACCCGAACCCTAACCCGAACCCTAACCCTAACCTTAACCCTAACCCTAACCCCTAACCCTAAACCGAACCCTAAACCTAACCCTAACCCTAACCCGAACCCGAACCCTAACCCTAACCCTAACCCAAACCCGAACCCTAACCGGAACCCAAACCCTAACCCGAACCATAACCCTAACCCTAACCCGAACCCTAACCCTAACCCGAACCCTAACCCGAACCCTAACCCAAACCCTAACCCGAAACCTAACCTGAACCCTAAACCGAACCCTAACCTGAATCCTAAACATAACCTAACCCGAACCCTAACCCGAACCCTAACCCTCACCCTAACCCGAATCCTAACCCTAACCCAAACCCAAACCCTAACCCGAACCCTAAACCTAACCCGAACCCTAAACCTAACCGAACCCTAAACCTAACCCAAACCCGAACCCTAACCCTAACCCGAACCCGAACCCTAACCTGAACCTAACTCGAACCCTAACCCTAACCCTAACCCTAACCCTAACCCGAACCCTAACCCTAACCCTAACCCGAACCCTAACCCTAACCCGAAACCTAACCCTAACCCTAACCCGAACCCTAACCCTAAACCGAACCCGAAACCCAAACCCTAACCCGAACCCTAAACCTAACCCGAACTCTAAACCTAACCGAACCCTAAACCTAACCCAAACCCGAACCCTAACCCTAACCCGAACCCGAACCCTAACCTGAACCTAACTCGAACCCTAACCCTAACCCTAACCCTAACCCTAACCCTAACCCGAACCCTAACCCTAACCCTAACCCGAACCCTAACCCTAACCCGAAACCTAACCCTAACCCTAACCCGAACCCTAACCCTAAACCGAACCCGAACCCTAACCCTAACCCGAAACCTAACCCGAACCCAACCCAAACCCGAAACCTAACCCTAACCCGAACCCTAACCCTAACCCTAACCCTAACCCGAAACCTAAACCTAACCCGAACCCTTACCCTAAACCTAACCCGAACCCTAACCCTAACCCTAACCCAAACCCTAACCGTAACCCGAACCCTAACCCTAACCCTAACCCTAACACTAACCCTAACCCGAAACCTAACCCTAACCCTAACCCGAACCCTAACCCGAACCCTAACCCTAACCCTAACCTGAACACTAACCCCTAACCCTAACCCGAACCCGAACCCTTACCCGAACCCGAAACCTAACCCTAACCCGACACGAACCCGAAACCTAACCCGAACCCGAACGCTAACCCTAACCTAACCCGAACCCTAACCCTAACCCTAACCCTAACCCTAACCCGAAACCTAACCCTAACCCTAACTCTAACCCTAAACCTAACCCTAACCCGAACCCTAAACCTAACCCTAACCCGAACACTAACCCTAACCCTAACCCGAACCCTAACCCTAAACCTAACCCTAAACCTAACCCGAACCCTAACCCTACCCCTAACCCTAACACTAACCCTAACCCGAACCCTAACCCGAACCCGAACGCGAACACTAAACCTAACCCTAACCCGAACCCTAACCCTAACCCGAACCCTAACCCTACCCCTAACACTAACCCGAACCCGTACCCTAAACCGAACCCTAAACCGAACCCTAACCCTAACCCTAACCCGAACCCTAACCCTAACCAAAACCCTAACCCTAACCCGAACCCTAACCGAACCCTAAACCTAACCCTAAACCGAAACCTAACCCTAACCCTAACCCGACCCCTAACCCGCACCCTAACCCTAACACTAACCCTAACCCGAACCCTAACCCGCACCCTAACCCTAACCCTAACCCTAAACCTAACCCTAACCCCTAAACCTAACCCTAACCCTAACCCGAACCCTAACCCTAACCCGAACCCTAACCCTAACCCTAACCCTAACCCGAACCCGAAACCTAACCCTAAACTTAACCCTAACCCGAACCCGAACCCTAATCCTAACCCTAACCCGAACCCTAACCCTAACCCGAACCCTAACCCTAACCCGAACCCTAACCCTAACTCTAACCCGAACCCTAACCCGAACCCTAACCCTAACCCTAACCCTAACGCTAACCCTAACCCCTAACCCTAACCCCAACACTAACCCTAACCCGAACCCTAACATAAGCTCTAACCCGAACCCTAACCCGAACCCTAACCCAAACCCTAACCCTACCCTAACCCAACCCCTAAACCGAACCCTAACCTTAACCCTAACCCAAACACTAACCCTAACCCTAACCCTAACCCTAACCCTAACCCGAACATGAATTCTAACCCTAACCCGAACCCGAACCCGAACTCTAACCCTAACCTTAACCCGAACCCTAACCCTAACCCGAAACCTAACCCTAACCCGAACCCTAACCCTACCCCTAACCCTAACCCGAACCCGAACCATAACCCGAACCCTAACCCGAATCCTAACCCTAACCCTAAACCGAACCATAACCCTAACCCTAACCCTAACCCTAACCCGAACCCTAACCCTAACCCTAACCCTAACACGAACCCTAACCCTAACCCTAACCCGAACCCTAACCCGAACCCTAACCCGGACCCTAACCCTAACCCTAACACGAACCCTAACCCTAACCCTAACCCGAACCCTAACCCGAACCCTAACCCTAACCCTAACCCTAACCCTAAACCTAACCCCTAACGCTAACCCTAACCCTAACCCTAACCCTAAAACCTACCCCTAACCAGAACCCTAACCCTAACCCTAACCCGAACCCTAAACCTAAACTTAACCCTATCCCTAACCCTAACCCTAACCCTAACCCGAACCCGCACCCTAACCCTAACCCTAACCCGAACCCTAACCCTAACCCTAACCCTAACCCTAAACCCTAACCCTAACCCCAACCCTAATCCTAACCCGAACCATAACCCTAACCCTAACCCGAACCCTAACTCTAACCCGAACCCTAACCCTAACCCGAACCCTAACCCTAAACCTAACCATAACCCTAACCCTATCCCTAACCCTAACCCGAACACTAACCCGAAACCTAACCCTAACGTTAACCCTAACCCTAACCCGAAACCTAACCCGAACCCAACCCAAACCCGAAACCTATCCCTAACCCGAACCCTAACCCTAACCCTAACCCTAACCCGAACCCGAAACCTAACCCTAAACTTAACCCTAACCTTAACCCTAACCCTAATCCTAACCCTAACCCGAACCCTGACCCTAACCCGAACCCTAACCCTAACCCGAACCCTAACGCTAACTCTAACCCTCACCCTAACCCGAATCCTAACCCTAACCCAAACCCAAACTCTAACCCGAACCCTAACCCTAACCCTAACCCTAACCCTAATCCGAACCCTAAACCTAACCCTAACCCGAACACTAACCCCTAACCCGAACCCGAACCCGAACCCTAACCCGAACCCGAAACATAACCCTACCCCGAACCCGAACCGAAACCATAACCCTAACCCTAACCCGAACCCTAACCCTAACCCTAATCCTAACACTAACCCGAAACCTAACCCTAAACCTAACCTTAACCCTAACCCGAACCCTAACCCGAACCCTAAACCTAACCGTAACCCTAACGCTAACCCGAACCCTAACCCTAACCCTAACCCGAACCCGAACCCTAACCCGAACCTGAACCCTAACCCTATCCCGAACCCTAACCCTAACCCGAACCCTAACCATAACCCTAACCCTAACCCTAACCCGAACCCTAAACCTAACCCGAACCCTAACCCTAACCCAAACCCGAACCCTAACCCTAACCCTAACCCGACCCCTAACCTGAACCCAACACGAACCCTAACCCTAACCCTAACCCTAACCCGAACCCTAAACCTAACCCTAACCCGAACCCTAACCCTAACCCGAAACCTAACCCGAACCCTAACCCGAACCCTAACCCTAAACCGAACCCGAACCCTAACCCTAACCCTAACCCTAAACCTAACCCGAACCCTAACTCTAAACCGAACCCGAACCCTAACCCTAACCCGATACGTAACCCGAACCCAACCCAAACCCGAACCCTAACCCTAACCCGAACCCTAACCCTAACCCTAACCCTAAACCTAAACCTAACCCGAACCCTAACCCTAACCCTAACCCGAACCCTAACCCGAACCGTAACCCGAACCCGAACCCTAACCCTAACCCTAACCCTAACCCAAACCCGAACCCTAACCCTAACCCTAACCCGAACCCGAACCCTAACCCTAACCCTAACCCTAACCCTAACCCGAACCCTAACCCGAACCCTAGCCCGAACCCTAACCGTAACCCTAACCCTAACCCTAACCCGAACCCTAACCCTAACCCTAAACCTAAACCTAACCCGAACCCTAACCCTAACCCTAACACTAACCCTAACCCCTAAACCTAACCCGAAACCTAACCCTAACCATAACCCTAACCCTAACCCGAACCCTAACCCTAACCCTAACCCTAACCCTAACCCGAAACCTAACCCTATACCTAACCCTAACCCTAACCCTAACCCGAACCCGAACCCTAACCCGAACCCTAACCCTAACCCTAAACCTAACCCGAACCCTAACCCTAACCCGAATCCGAACCCTAACCCTAACCCGAACCCTAACCCGAACCCTAACCCTAAACCTAACCAGAACCCTAACCCTAAACCGAAACCGTACCCGAACCCTAACCCGAACCCTAACCCTAACCCTAACCCGAACCCTAATCCGAACCCTAACCCTAACCCTAACCCGAACCCTAACCCTAACCCTAACCCAAACCCTAACCCGAACCTGAACCCTAACCCGAACCCTAACCCTAACCCTAACCAGAACCCTAACCCTAACCCGAACCCTTACCCGAACCCTAAACCGAACCCTAAACCGACCCGAACCCTACCCGAACCCGAACCCTAACCCTAACCCTAACCCGAGCCCTATCCCTAACCCTAACCCTAACCCGAACCCTAACCCTAATCCAAACCCTAACCCGAACCCGAACCCTAACCCGAACCCCAACCCTAACCCGAACCCGAACCCTTACCCAAACCCGAACCCGAACCCTAACCCGAACCCGAACCCTAAGCAGAACCCAAACCATAAACCTAACCCTAACCCGAAACCTAACCCTAACCCTAATCCTAACCCTAACCCGAACCCTAAACCTAACCCTAACCCTAACCCTAACCCGAACCCTAACCCGAACCCTAAACCTAACCCTAACCCTAACCCTAACCCGAACCCTAACCCTAACCCGAACCCGAAACCAAACCCTAACCTGAACCCGAACCCTAAACCTAACCCGAACACTAACCCTAACCCTAACCCTAACCCTAACCCTAAACCGAACCCTAAACCTAACTCGAACCCTACCCCTAACCCTAACACGAACCCTAACCCGAACACTAACCCGAACCCTAACCCTAACGCTAACCCGAAACCTAACCCGAAACTTAACCCTAACCTTTACCCTAACCCTAACCCCTAACCCTAAACCGAATCCTAAACCTAACCCTAACCCTAACCCGAACCCGAACCCTAACCCTAAACCTATCCCGAACCCGAACCCTAACCGGAACCCGAACCCTAACCCGAACCCTAACCCTAACCCTAACCCGAACCCTAACCCGAACCCGAACCCTAACCCGAACCCTAACCCGAACCCTAACCCGAAGCCTAACCTGAACCCTAAACCGAACCCTAACCTGAATCCTAACCCTAACCTAACCCGAACCCTAACCCGAACCCTAACCCTCACCCTAACCCGAATCCTAACCCTAACCCAAACCCAAACCCTAACACGAACCCTAACCCTAACCCTAACCTGAACACTAACCCCTAACCCTAACCCGAACCCGAACCCTTACCCGAACCCGAAACCTAACCCTAACCCGACCCGAACCCGAAACCTAACCCGAACCCGAACCCTAACCCTAACCTAACCCGAACCCTAACCCTAACCCTAACCCTAACCCTAACCATAACCCTAACCCGAACCCTAACCCTAACCCTAACTCTAACCCTAAACCTAACCCTAACCCGAACCCTAACCCTAACCCTAACCCGAACCAGAACCCTAAGCCCTTACCCGAATCCTAACCCTAACCCAAACCCTAACCCGAACCCTAACCCTAAGCCTAACCCCGAACCCGAACCCTAAACCTAACCCTAACCCTCACCCGAACACTAACCCGAACCATAACGCGAACCCGAACCCTAACCCTAACCCGAACCCGAACCCTAAACCTAACCCTAACCGGAACCTTAACGCTAAACCTAACCCGAACCAGAACACTAACCCCTTACCCGAACCCTAACCCTAACCCGAACCCTCACCCTAAACCTAACCCCGAACCCGAACCCTAACCCTAACCCGAACCCTAACCCGAAACCTAACCCGAACCCGAACCCTAACCCTAACCCGAACCCGAACCCTAACCCTAACCCTAACCCTAACCCGAACCCTAACCCTAACCCGAACCCTAACCCTAACCCTAACCCGAACCCTAACCCTAACCCTAACCCGACCCCTAACCTAAACCCTAACACGAACACTAACCCTAACCCTAAACCTAACCCGAACCCTAACCCTAACCCTATCTCGAACCCTAACCCTAACCCGAACCCGAACCCTAACACTAACCCGAAACCTAACCTGAACCCAACCCAAATCCGAACCCAAACCCTAACCCGAACCCTAACCCTAACCCTAACCCTAACCTGAAACCTAAACCTAACCCGAACCCTAACCCTAAACCTAAACTGAACCCTAACCCTAACCCTAACCAGAACCCTAACCGTAACCCGAACCCTAACCTAACCCTAACCCTAACCCGAACCCTAACCCTAACCCTAACCTGAACACTAACCCGAACCCTAACCCGAACCCTAACCCTAACTCTAACCTGAACACTAACCCCTAACCTAACCCGAACCCTAACCCGAACCCGAACCCTAACCCGAACCCGAACCCTAACCCATACCCGAACCCGAACCCGAAACCTAACCCTAACCCTAACCTGAACCCTAACCCTAACACTAACCCTAAACATAACCCTAACCCGAACCCTAACGCTCACCCTCACTCTAACCCTAAACCTAACCCTAACCCTAACCCTAACCAAAACCCGCACCCTAACCCGAACCCGAACCCTAACCCTAACCCTAACCCGAGCCCTAAACCTAACCCTAACCCTAACCCTAACTCTAACCCTAACCCTAACCCTAACTCTAACCCTAAACCTAACCCTAACCCGAACCCTAAACCTAACCCTAACCCGAACCCTAACCCGAACCCTAACCCGAATCCAAACATACCCCTAACCCTAACCCTAACCCTAACCCGAACCCTAACCCTAACCCTAATCCTAACCCTAACCCTAACCCGAACCCTAACCCGAACCCTAGCCCGAACCCTAACCGTAACCCTAACCCTAACCCTAACCCGAACCCTAACCCTAACCCTAAACCTAAACCTAACCCGAACCCTAAACCTAACCCTAACCCGAACCCTAACCCGAACCCTAACCCGAATCCAAACATACCCCTAACCCTAACCCTAACCCTAACCCGAACCCTAACCCTAACCCTAACCCTAACCCTAACCCGAACCCTAAACCGAACCCTAGCCCGAACCCTAACCGTAACCCTAACCCTAACCCTAACACGAACCCTAACCCTAAACCTAAACCTAAACCTAACCCGAACCCTAACCCTAACCCTAACACTAACCCTAACCCCTAAACCTAACCCGAAACCTAACCCTAACCATAACCCTAACCCTAACCCGAACCCTAACCCTAACCCTAACCCTAACCCTAACCCGAACCCTAACCCTATACCTAACCTTACCCTAACCCTAACCCTAACCCGAACCCTAACCCGAACCCTAACCCTAACCCTAACCCTAACCCGAACCCTAACCCTAACCCTAACCCGAATCCGAACCCTAACCCGAACCCGAACACTAACCCGAACCCTAACCCTAAACCTAACCAGAACCCTAACCCTAACCCGAAACCTTACCCGAACCCTAACCCTAACCCTAACCCTAACCCGAACACTAACCCGAACCCTAACGCGAACCCGAACCCTAACCCTAACCAGAACCCGAACCCTAAACCTAACCCTAACCGGAACCTTAACCCTAAACCTAACCCGAACCAGAACACTAACCCCTTACCCGAACCCTAACCCTAACCCGAACACGCACCCTAAACCTAACCCCGAACCCGAACCCTAACCCTAACCCTAACCCGAACCCTAACCCGAAACCTAACCCGAACCCGAACCCTAACCCTAACCCGAACCCGAACCCTAACCCTAACCCTAACCCTAACCCGAACCCTAACCCTAACCCGAACCCTAACCCTAACCCTAACCCGAACCCTAACCCTACCCCTAACCCGACCCCTAACCTAAACCCTAACACGAACACTAACCCTAACCCTAAACCTAACCCGAACCCTAACCCTAACCCTATCTCGAACCCTAACCCTAACCCGAACCCGAACCCTAACACTAACCCGAAACCTAACCTGAACCCAACCCAAATCCGAACCCAAACCCCAACCCGAACCCTAACCCTAACCCTAACCCTAACCTGAAACCTAAACCTAACCCGAACCCTAACCCTAAACCTAACCCTAACCCTAACCAGA
>JAVLSZ010000025.1:122500-217500 GCA_032313775.1 Urocyon cinereoargenteus | reverse complement strand
CGAACCCTAACCCGAACCCTAACCCTCACCCTAACCCGAATCCTAACCCTAACCCAAACCCAAACCCTAACCCGAACCCTACCCCGAACCCTAACCCTAACCCTAACCTGAACACTAACCCCTAACCCTAACCCGAACCCGAACCCTTACCCGAACCCGAAACCTAACCCTAACCCGACCCGAACCCGAAACCTAACCCGAACCCGAACCCTAACCCTAACCTAATCCGAACCCTAACCCTAACCATAACGCTAACCCTAACCATAACCCTAACCCGAACCCTAACCCTAACCCTAACTCTAACCCTAAACCTAACCCTAACCCGAACCCTAACCCTAACCCTAACCCGAACCAGAACCCTAAGCCCTTACCCGAATCCTAACCCTAACCCAAACCCTAACCCGAACCCTAACCCTAAGCCTAACCCCGAACCCGAACCCTAACCCTAACCCTAACCCTAACCCGAACACTAACCCGAACCCTAACGCGAACCCGAACCCTAACCCTAACCAGAACCCGAACCCTAAACCTAACCCTAACCGGAACCTTAACCCTAAACCTAACCCGAACCAGAACACTAACCCCTTACCCGAACCCTAACCCTAACCCGAACACTCACCCTAAACCTAACCCCGAACCCGAACCCTAACCCTAACCCTAACCCGAACCCTAACCCGAAACCTAACCCGAACCTGAACCCTAACCCTAACCCGAACCCGAACCCTAACCCTAACCCTAACCCTAACCCGAACCCTAACCCTAACCCGAACCCTAACCCTAACCCTAACCCGAACCCTAACCCTACCCCTAACCCGACCCCTAACCTAAACCCTAACACGAACACTAACCCTAACCCTAAACCTAAGCCGAACCCTAACCCTAACCCTATCTCGAACCCTAACCCTAACCCGAACCCGAACCCTAACACTAACCCGAAACCTAACCTGAACCCAACCCAAATCCGAACCCAAACCCCAACCCGAACCCTAACCCTAACCCTAACCCTAACCTGAAACCTAAACCTAACCCGAACCCTAACCCTAAACCTAACCCTAACCCTAACCAGAACCCTAACCGTAACCCGAACCCTAACCCTAACCCTAACCCTAACCCGAACCCTAACCCTAACCCTAACCTGAACACTAACCCGAACCCTAACCCGAACCCTAACCCTAACTCTAACCTGAACACTAACCCCTAACCTAACCCGAACCCTAACCCGAACCCGAACCATAACCCGAACCCGAACCCTAACCCATACCCGAAACCGAACCCGAAACCTAACCCTAACCCTAACCTGAACCCTAACCCTAACACTAACCCTAAACATAACCCTAACCAGAACCCTAACGCTCACCCTCACTCTAACCCTAAACCTAACCCTAACCCGAACCCTAACCCTAACCCTAAACCAAACCCTAACCCGAACCCTAAACCTAACCCTAACCCTAACCCTAAACCGAACCCTAACCCTAACCCTACCCCGAACCCGAACCGTAACCCGAACCCGAAACCTAAACCTAACGCGAACCCTAACCCTAACCCGAACCCTAACCCTAACCCTAACCCTAACCCGACCCCTAACCTGAACCCTAACATGAACCCTAACCCTAACCCTAACCCTGACCCGAACACTAACCCTAACACTAACCCGAACCCTAACCCTAACCTGAACCTAAACCTAACCCTAACCCGAACCCTAACCCTAACCCGAAACCGAACCCTAACCCTAACCCGAAACCTAACCCGAAACCACCCCAAACCCGAACCCTAACCCTAACCCGAACCCTAACCCTAACCCTAACCCTAACCCGAAACCTAAACCTAACCCGAACCCTAACCCGAAACCTAACCCGAACCCTAAACCTAACACTAACCTGAACCCTAACCGTAACCCGAACCCTTACCCTAACCCTAACCCTAACTCTAACCCTAACCCGAACCCTAACCCGAACCCTAACCCTAACCCTAACCTGAACACTAACCCCTAACGCTAACCCAAACCCGCATCCTAACCCGAACCCGAACCCTAACCCTAACCCTAACCCGAGCCCTAAACCTAACCCTAACCCTAACCCTAACCCTAACCCTAACACTAACCCTAACTCTAACCCTAAACCTAACCCTAACCCGAACCCTAAACCTAACCCTAACCCGAACCCTAACCCGAACCCTAACCCGAATCCAAACATACCCCTAACCCTAACCCTAACCCTAACCCGAACCCTAACCCTAACCCTAACCCTAACCCTAACCCTAACCCGAACCCTAACCCTAACCCCTAAACCTAACCCGAAACCTAACACTAACCATAACCCTAACCCTAACCCGAACCCTAACCCTAACCCTAACCCTAACCCTAACCCGAACCCTAACCCTATACCTAACCCTAACCCTAACCTGAACCCTAACCCGAACCCTAACCCTGACCCTAACCCTAACCCGAACCCTAACCCTAACCCTAACCCGAATCCGAACCCTAACCCGAACCCGAACCCTAACCCTAACCCTAACCCTAACCCGAACCGTAACTCTAACCCTAACCCAAACCCTAACCCGAACCCGAACCCTAACCCGAACCCTAACCCTAACCCTAACCAGAACCCTAACCCTAACCCGAACCCTTACCCGAACCCTAAACCGAACCCTAAACCGACCCGAACCCTAACCCGAACCCGAACCCTAACCCTAACCCTAACCCGAGCCCTATCCCTAACCCTAACCCTAACCCGAACCCTTACCCTAATCCAAACCCTAACCCGAACCCGAACCCTAACCCGAACCCGAACCCTAACCCGAACCCGAACCCTAACCCAAACCCGAACCCGAACCGTAACCCGAAACCGAACCCTAACCCGAACCCAAACCATAACCCTAACCCTAACCCGAACCCTAACCCTAAACCTAATCCTAACCCTAACCCGAACCCTAAACCTAACCCTAACCCTAACCCTAACCCGAACCCTAACCCGAACCCTAAACCTAAACCTAACCCTAACACGAACCCTAACCCTAAACCGAACCCGAAACCGAACCCTAACCTGAACCCGAACCCTAAACCTAACCCGAACCCTAACCCTAACCCTAACCCTAACCCTAACCCTAAACCGAACCCTAAACCTAACTCGAACCCTAACCCTAAACCTAACCCGAACCCTAACACGAACACTAACCCGAACCCTAACCCTAACGCTAACCCGAACCCTAACCCGAAACTTAACCCTAACCTTAACCCTAACCCTAACCCCTAACCCTAAACCGAACCCTAAACCTAACCCTAACCCTAACCCGAACCCGAACCCTAACCCTAAACCTATCCCGAACCCGAACCCTAACCAGAACCCGAACCCTAACCCGAACCCTAACCCTAACCCTAACCCGAACCCTAACCCGAACCCGAACCCTAACCCGAATCCTAACCCGAACCCTAACCCGAAACCTAACCTGAACCCTAAACCGAACCCTAACCTGAATCCTAACCCTAACCTAACCCGAACCCTAACCCGAACCCTAACCCTCACCCTAACCCTAATCCTAACCCTAACCCAAACCCAAACCCTAACCCGAACCCTAACCCGAACCCTAACCTAACCCTAACCTGAACACTAACCCCTAACCCTAACCCGAACCCGAACCCTTACCCGAACCCGAAACCTAACCCTAACCCGACCCGAACCCGAAACCTAACCCAAACCCGAACCCTAACCCTAACCTAACCCGAACCCTAACCCTAACCCTAACCCTAACCCTAACCATAACCCTAACCCGAACCCTAACCCTAACCCTAACTCTAACCCTCAACCTAACCCTAACCCGAACCCTAACCCTAACCCTAACCCGAACCAGAACCCTAAGCCCTTACCCGAATCCTAACCTTAACCCGAACCCTAACCTGAACCCTAACCCTAACCCTAACCCTAACCCTAACCCTAACCCGAACCCTAACCCTATACCTAACCCTAACCCTAACCCTAACCCTAACCCGAACCCTAACCCGAACCCTAACCCTGACCCTAACCCTAACCCGAACCCTAAACCTCACCCTAACCCGAATCCGAACACTAACCCGAACCCGAACCCTAACCCGAACCCTAACCCTAAACCTAACCAGAACCCTAACCCTAACCCGAAACCTTACCCGAACCCTAACCCGAACCCTAACCCTAACCCTAACCCTAACCCTAACCAGAACCGTAACCCTAACCCTAACCCAAACCCTAACCCGAACCCGAACCCTACCCGAACCCTTACCCTTCCCTAACCAGAACCCTAACCCTAACCCGAACCCTTACCCGAACCCTAAACCGAACCCTAAACCGACCCGAACCCTAACCCGAACCCGAACACTAACCCTAACCCTAACCCGAGCCCTATCCCTAACCCTAACCCTAACCCGAACCCTAACCCTAACCAAACCCTAACCCGAACCCGAACCCTAAACCGAACCCGAACCCTAACCCGAACCCGAACCCTAACCCAAACCCGAACCCGAACCCTAACCCGAACCCGAACCCTAACCCGAACCCAAACCATAACCCTAACCCTAACCCGAACCCTAACCCGAAACCTAACCCTAACCCTAACCTGAACACTAACCCCTAACCCTAACCCGAACCCGAACCCTTACCCGAACCCGAAACCTAACCCTAACCCGACCCGACCCCGAAAACTAACCCGAACCCAAACCCTAACCCTAACCTAACCCGAACCCTAACCCTAACCCTAACCCGAACCCTAACCCGAAACCTAACCCTAACCCTAACCTGAACACTAACCCCTAACCCTAACCCGAACCCGAACCCTTACCCGAACCCGAAACCTAACCCTAACCCGACCCGACCCCGAAAACTAACCCGAACCCAAACCCTAACCCTAACCTAACCCGAACCCTAACC
This sequence comes from Urocyon cinereoargenteus, assembly GCA_032313775.1. Lineage (NCBI taxonomy): Eukaryota > Metazoa > Chordata > Mammalia > Carnivora > Canidae > Urocyon > Urocyon cinereoargenteus. Next base: position 212,605 of record JAVLSZ010000025.1, on the reverse strand, counting down.
CTAACCCTAACCCTAACCCTAACCCTAACCCGAACCCTAAACCTAACCCTAACTCTAACCCTAAACCTAACCCTAAACCGAACCCTAAACCTAACCCTAACCCGAACCCTAACCCGAACCCTAACCCGAATCCAAACCTACCCTTAACCCAAACCCTAACCCTAACACAAACCCTAACCCTAACCCTAACCCTAACCCTAACCCGAACCCTAACCCGAACCCTAGCCCGAACCCTAAACGTAACTCTAACCCTAACCCTAACCCGAACCCGAACCCTAACCCTAACCCTAAACCTAAACCTAACCCGAACCCTAACCATAACCTAACCCTAACCCTAACCCCTAAACCTAACCCGAACCCTAACCCAAACCATAACCCTAACCCTAACCCTAACCCGAACCCTAACCCTAACCCTAACCCTAACCCGAAACCTAACCCTAAACCTAACCCTAACCCTAACCCTAACCCTAACCCGAACCCTAACCCTAACCCTAACCCTAACCCTAACCCTAACCCGAACCCTAACCCGAACCCTAACCCTAACCCAAACCAGAATCCTAACCCTAAACCGATATCTTCCCGAACCCTAACCCGAACCATAACCCTAACCCTAACCCGAACCCTAATCCGAACCCTAACCCTAACCCTAACCCGAACCGTAACCCTAACCCTAACCCAAACCCTAAACCGAACCCGAAACCTAACCCGAACCCTAACCCTAACCCTAACCAGAACCCTAACCCTAACCCGAACCCTTACCCGAACCCTAACCCGAACCCTAACCCGAACCCGAACCCTAACCCGAACCCGACCCTAACCCTAAACCTAACCCGAGCCCTAACCCTAACCCTAACCCTAACCCGAACCCTAACCCTAATCCAAACCCTAACCCGAACCCGAACCCTAACCCGAACCCGAACCCGAACCCTAACCCGCACCCGAACCCTAACCCAAACCCGAACCCGAACCCTAACCCGAACCCGAAACCTAACCCGAAACCAAACCATAACCCAAACCCTAAACCGAACCCTAACCCTAACACTAATCCTAACCCTAACCCGAACCCTAAACCTAACCCTAACCCTAACCCAAACCGAACCCTAACCCGAACCCTAAACCTAACCCTAACCCTAACCCGAACCCTAACCCTAACCCTAAACCGAACCCGAACCCTAACCTGAACCCGAACCCTAAACCTAACCCGAACCCTAACCCTAACCCTAACCCTAACCCTAACCCTAACCCGAACCCTAAACCTAACTCGAACCCTAAACCTAACCCTAACCCGAACCCTAACCCGAACACTAACCCGAACCCTAAACCTAACCCTAACCCGAAACCTAACCCGAACCCTAACCCTAACCTTAACCCTAACCCTAACCCCTAAACCTAAACCGAACCCTAAACCTAACCCTAACCCTATCCCGAACCCGAACCCTAACCCTAACCCTAACCCGAAACCGAACCCTAACCGGAACCCGAACCCTAACCCGAAACCTAACCCTAACCCTAACCCGAACCCTAACCCGAACCCGAACCCTAACCCGAACCCTAACCCGAACCCAAACCCGAAACCTAACCTGAACCCTAACCCGTACCCTAACCCGAACCCGAACGCTAACCCGAACCCTAACCCGAACCCTAACCCTCACCCTAACCCGAATCCTAACCCTAACCAAAACCCAAACCCTAACCCGAACCCTAACCCTAACCCTAACCCTAACCCTAATCCGAACCCTAACACTAACCCTAACCCGATCACTAACCCCTAACCCGAAACCGAACCCGAACCCTAACCCGAACCCGAACCATAACCCTACCCCGAACCCGAACCGAAACCATAACCCTAACCCAAACCCGAACCCTAACCCTAACCCTAATCCTAACACTAACCCGAACCCTAACCCTAACCCTAACCCTAACCCTAAACCGAACCCTAATCCGAACCCTAAACCTAACCGTAACCCTAACACTATCCCGAACCCTAACCGTAACCCTAACCCGAACCCGAACCCTAACCCGAACCTGAACCCTAACCCTAACCCGAACCCTAACCCTAACCCGAACCCTAACCCTAACCCTAACCCTAAACCGAACCCTAAACCTAACCCGAACCCTAACCCTAACCCAAACCCGAACCCTAACCCTAACCCTAACCCGACCCCTAACTTGAAACCTAACACGAAACCTAACCCTAACCCTAACCCTAACCCTAACCCGAACCCTAACCCTAACCCTAACCTGAACCCTAACCCTAACCCGAAACCTAACCCTAACCCTAATCCTAACCCTAACCCGAACTCTAACCCGAACCCTAACCCTGACCCTAACCCTAACCCGAACCCTAACCCTAACCCTAACCCTAACCCGAATCCGAACCCTAACCCGAACCCGAACCCTAACCCGAACCCTAAACCTAAACCTAACCAGAACCCTAACCCTAACCCGAAACCTTACCCGAACCCTAACCCGAACCCTAACCCTAACCCTAAACCTAACCCTAACCCGAACCATAACCCTAACCCTAACCCAAACCCTAACCGAACCCGAACCCTAACCCGAACCCTAAACCTAACCCTAACCAGAACCCTAACCCTAACCCGAACCCTTACCCGAACCCTAAACCGAACCTTAAACCGACCCGAACCCTAACCCGAACCCGAGCCCTATCCCTAACCCTAACCCTAACCCGAACCCTAACCCTAACCAAACCCTAACCCGAACCCGAACCCTAAACCGAACCCGAACCCTAATCCGAACCCGAACCCTAACCCAAACCCGAACCCGAACCCTAACCCGAACCCGAACACTAACCCGAACCCAAACCATAACCCTAACCCTAACCCGAACCCTAACCCTAACCCTAATCCTAACCCTAACACGAACCCTAAACCTAACCCTAACCCTAACCCTAACCCTAACCCGAACCCTAACCCCAACCCTAAACCTAACCCTAACCCTAACCCGAACCCTAACCCTAACACAAACCCGAAACCGAACCCTAACCTGAACTCGAACCCTAAACCTAACCCGAACCCGAACCCTAACCCTAACCCTAACCCTAACCCTAACCCTAAACCGAACCCTAAACCTAACTCGAACCCTAACCCTAACCCTAACCCGAACCCTAACCCGAACACTAACCCGAACCCTAACCCTATCGCTAACCCGAACCCTAACCCGAAACTTAACCCTAACCTTAACCCTAACCCTAACCCCTAACCCTAAACCGAACCCTAAACCTAACCCTAACCCTAACCCGAACCCGAACCCTAACCCTAAACCTATCCCGAACCCGAAACCTAACCGGAACCCGAACCCTAACCCGAACCCTAACCCTAACCCTAACCCGAACCCTAACCCGAACCCGAACCCTAACCCGAATCCTAACCCGAACCCTAACCCGAACCCTAACCCGAACCCTAACCCTAACCCGAACCCTAACCCTAACCCTAACCCTAACCCTAACCCTAACCCGACCCCTAACCTAAACCCTAACACGAACCCTAACCCTAACCCTAACCCGAACCCGAACCCTAACACTAACCCTATCTCGAACCCTAACCCTAACCCGAACCCGAACCCTAACACTAACCCGAAACCTAACCTGAACCCAACCCAAATCCGAACCCAAACCCTAACCCGAACCGTAACCCTAACCCTAACCCTAACCTGAAACCTAAACCTAATCCGAACCCTAACCCTAAACCTAACCTGAACCCTAACCCTAACCCTAACCAGAACCCTAACCGTAACCGGAACCCTAACCCTAACCCGAACCCTAACCCGAACCCTAACCCTAACCCTAACCCGAACCCTAACCCGAACCCTAACCCGAAACCTAACCCTAACTCTAACCTGAACAGTAACCCCTAACCTAACCCGAACCCTAACCCTAACCCTAACCCTAACCCGAAACCTAACCCTAAACCTAACCCTAACCCTAACCCTAACCCTAACCCGAACCCTAACCCTAACCCTAACCCTAACCATAACCCTAACCCTAACCCGAACCCTAAACCGAACCCTAACCCTAACCCTAACCAGAATCCTAACCCTAAACCGATACCTTCCCGAACCCTAACCCGAACCATAACCCTAACCCTAACCCGAACCCTAATCCGAACCCTAAACCTAACCCTAACCCGAACCGTAACCCTAACCCTAACCCAAACCCTAACCCGAACCCGAAACCTAACCCGAACCCTAACACTAACCCTAACCAGAACCCTAACCCTAACCCGAACCCTTACCCGAACCCTAACACGAACCCTAACCCGAACCCGAACCCTAACCCGAACCCGACCCTAACCCTAAACCTAACCCGAGCCCTAACCCTAACCCTAACCCTAACCCGAACCCTAACCCTAATCCAAACCCTAACCCGAAACCGAACCCTAACCCGAACCCGAACCCTAACCCGAACCCGAACCCTAACCCAAACCCGAACCCGAACCCTAACCCGAACCCGAAACCTAACCCGAAACCAAACCATAACCCAAACCCTAAACCGAACCCTAACCCTAACCCTAATCCTAAACCTAACCCGAACCCTAAACCTAACCCTAACCCTAACCCAAACCCGAACCCTAACCCGAACCCTAAACCTAACCCTAACCCTAACCCGAACCCTAACCCTAACCCTAAACCGAACCCGAACCCTAACCTGAACCCGAACCCTAAACCTAACCCGAACCCTAACCCTAACCCTAACCCTAACCCTAACCCGAACCCTAAACCTAACTCGAACCCTAAACCTTACCCTAACCCGAACCCTAACCCGAACACTAACCCGAACCCTAACCCTAACCCTAACCCGAACCCTAACCCGAACCCTAACCCTAACCTTAACCCTAACCCTAACCCCTAACCCTAAACCGAACCCTAAACCTAACCCTAACCCTAACCCGAACCCGAACCCTAACCCTAACCCTAACCCGAAACCGAACCCTAACCGGAACCCGAACCCTAACCCGAACCCTACCCCTAACCCTAACCCGAACCCTAACCCGAACCCGAACCCTAACCCGAACCCTAACCCGAACCCAAACCCGAAACCTAACCTGAACCCTAACCCGAACCCTAACCCGAACCCTAACCCTAACCCTAACCCTAACCCTAACCCGAACCCTAACCCTAACCCTAACCCTAACCCGAAACCTAACCCTAAACCTAACCCTAACCCTAACCCTAACCCTAACCCGAACCCTAACCCTAACCCTAACCCTAACCCTAACCCTAACCCGAACCCTAACCTGAACCCTAACCCTAACCCTAACCAGAATCCTAACCCTAAACCGATACCTTCCCGAACCCTAACCCGAACCATAACCCTAACCCTAACCCGAACCCTAATCCGAACCCTAAACCTAACCCTAACCCGAACCGTAACCCTAACCCTAACCCAAACCCTAACCCGAACCCGAAATCTAACCCGAACCCTAACACTAACCCTAACCAGAACCCTAACCCTAACCCGAACCCTTACCCGAACCCTAACCCGAACCCTAACCCGAACCCGAACCCTAACCCGAACCCGACCCTAACCCTAAACCTAACCCGAGCCCTAACCCTAACCCTAACCCTAACCCGAACCCTAACCCAAATCCAAACCCTAACCCGAACCCGAACCCTAACCCGAACCCGAACCCTAACCCGAACCCGAACCCTAACCCAAACCCGAACCCGAACCCTAACCCGAACCCGAAACCTAACCCGAAACCAAACCATAACCCAAACCCTAAACCGAACCCTAACCCTAACCCTAATCCTAAACCTAACACGAACCCTAAACCTAACCCTAACCCTAACCCGAACCCTAACCCTAACCCTAAACCGAACACGAACCCTAACCCTAACCCTAACCCTTACCCTGACCCGAACACTAACCCTAACACTAACCCGAACCCTAACCCTAACCTGAACCTAAACCTAACCCGAACCCGAACCCTAACCCCAACCCGAAACCGAACCCTAACCCTAACCCGAAACCTAACCCGAAACCAACCCAAACCCGAACCCTAACCCTAACCCGAACCCTATCCCTAACCCTAAACCTAACCCGAAACCTAAACCTAACCCGAACCCTAACCCGAAACCTAACCCGAACCCTAAACCTAACACTAACCTGAACCCTAACCATAACCCGAACCCTTACCCTAACCCTAACCCTAACTCTAACCCTAACCCGAAACCTAACCCGAACCCTAACCCGAACCCTAACCCTAACCCTAACCTGAACACTAACCCCTAACGCTAACCCAAACCCGCACCCTAAACCGAACCCGAACCCTAACCCTAACCCGAACCCTAACGCTAACTCTAACCCTCACCCTAAACCGAATCCTAACCCTAACCCAAACCCAAACTCTAACCCGAACCCTAACCCTAACCCTAACCCTAACCCTAATCCGAACCCTAAACCTAACCCTAACCCGAACACTAACCCCTAACCCGAACCCGAACCCGAACCATAACCCGAACCCGAAACATAACCCTACCCCGAACCCGAACCGAAACCATAACCCTAACCCTAACCCGAACCCTAACCCTAATCCTAATCCTAACACTAACCCGAAACCTAACCCTAAACCTAACCCTAAACCTAACCCGAACCCTAACCCGAACCCTAAACCTAAACGTAACCCTAACGCTAACCCAAACCCTAACCCTAACCCTAACCCGAACCCGAACCCTAACCCGAACCTGAACCCTAACCCTAAACCGAACCCTACCCTAAACCGAACCCTAACCCTAACCCTAACCCTAACCCTAACCCGAACCCTAAACCTAACCCGAACCCTAACCCTAACCCAAACCCGAACCCTAACCCTAACCCTAAACCGACCCCTAACCCAAACCCTAACCCTAACCCGAAACCTAACCCTAAACCTAACCCGAACCCTAACCCTAAACCGAACCCGAACCCTAACACTAACCCGATACCTAACCCGAACCCAACCCAAACCCGAACCCTAACCCTAACCCGAACCCTAACCCTAACCCTAACCCTAACCCGAAACCTAAACCTAACCCGAACACTTACCCTAAACCTAACCCGAACCCTAACCCTAACCCTAACCCAAACCCTAACCGTAACCCGAACCCTAACCCTAACCCTAACCCTAACCCTAACCCGAACCCTAACCCTAACCCTAACCCGAACCCTAACCCGAACCCTAACCCTAACCCTAACCTGAACACTAACCCCTAACCCTAACCCGAACCCGAACCCTTACCCGAACCCGAAACCTAACCCTAACCCAACACGAGCCGAAACGTAAACCGAACCCGAACCCTAACCCTAACCTAAACCGAACCCTAACCCTAACCCTAACCCTAACCCTAACCCTAACCCGAAACCTAACCCTAACCCTAACTCTAACCCTAAACCTAACCCTAACCCGAACCCTAACCCTAACCCTAACCCGAACCCTAACCCGAACCGTAACCCGAACCCGAACCCTAACCCTAACCCTAACCCTAACCCTAACCCGAAACCTAACCCTAACCCTAAACCGAACCCGAACCCTAACCCGAACACGAACCCGAACCCTAACTCGAACCCTAAACCTAACCCTAACCAGAACCCTAACCCTAACCCGAACCCTTACCCGAACCCTAACCCGAACCCTAACCCTAACCCTAACCCGAACCCTAATCCGAACCCTAACCCTAACCCTAACCCAAACCGTAACCCTAACCCTAACCCAAACCCTAACCCGAACCCGAACCCTAACCCGAACCCTAAACCTAACCCTAAACAGAACCCTAACCCTAACCCGAACCCTTACCCGAACCCTAACCTGAGCCCTAAACCGAACCCGAACCCTAACCCGAACCCGAAACCTAACCCTAACCCTAACCCTAACCCGAAACCTAACACTAACCCTAACCCTAACCCGTACCCGAAACCTAACACTAACCCGAACCCTAACCCGAACCCTAACCCGAACCCTAACCCTAACCCTAACCCGAACCCTAATCCGAACACTAACCCTAACCCTAACCCGAACCCTAACCCTAACCCTAACCCAAACCCTAAGCCGAACCCAAACCTAACCCTAACCCTAACCCTAACCCGAAACCTAACACTAACCCTAAACCTAACCCGTACCCGAAACCTAACCCGAACCCGAACCCTAACACGAACCCGAACCCTAACCCAAACCCGAACCCGAACCCGAACCCTAACCCTAACCTGAACCCTAACCCTAACCCTAACCCAAACCCTAACCCTAACCCGAACCCTAACCCGAACCCTAACCCGAACCCTAACCCGAAACCTAACCCTAACCCTAACCCTAACCCTAACCCCTAACCCTAACCCTTACCCTAACCCTAACCCTAAAACCTAACCCTAACCCGAACCCTAAACCTAACCCTAACCCTAACCCTAACCCAAACCCTAAGCCGAACCAAACCTAACCCTAACCCTAACCCGAAACCTAACACTAACCCTAACCCTAACCCGTACCCGAAACCTACCCGAACCCGAACCCTAACACGAACCCGAACCCTAACCCAAACCCGAACACGAACCCGAACCCTAACCCTAACCTAAACCCTAAACCTAACCCTAACCCGAACCCGAACCCTAACCCTAACCCGAACTCTAACACGAACACTAACCCGAACCCTAACCCGAAACCGAACCCGAACCCTAAACCGAACCCTAACCCGAATCCTAACCCCAACCCTAACCTGAAACCTAACCCTAACCCGAACCCGAACCCTAACCCGAACCCGAAAACTAACCCGAAACCTAACCCTAACCCTAACCCGAAACCTAACCCTAACCCGAACCCTAACCCGAACCCTAACCCGAACCCTAACCCGAACCCGAACCCTAATCCGAACCCTAACCCTAACCCTAACCCGAACCCTAACCCTAACCCTAACCCAAACCCTAAGCCGAACCCAAACCTAACCCTAACCCTAACCCTAACCCGAAACCTAACACTAACCCTAACCCTAACCCGTACCCGAAACCTAACCCGAACTCGAACCCTAACACGAACCCGAACCCTAACCCAAACCCGAACCCGAACCCGAACCCTAACCCTAACCTAAACCCTAAACCTAACCCTAAACCTAACCCAAACCCTAACCCTAACCCGAACCCTAACCCGAACCTTAACCCGAACCCTAACCTGAAACCTAACCCGAACCCTAAACCGAACCCTAACCCGAATCCTAACCCTAATCCTAACCCGAAACCTAACCCGAACCCTAACCCTAACCCTAACCCGAATCCTATCCCTAACCCTAACTCAAAACCTAACCCGAACCCTAAACCTAACCGTACCCTAACACTAAACCGAACCCTAACCCTAACCCTAACACGAACCCTAACCCCTAACCCGAACCCAAACCCGAACCCTAACCCGAACCCAAACCCTAACCCTACCCCGAACCCGAACCCAAACCATAACCCTAACCCTAACCCGAACCCTAACCCTAACCCTAACCCTAACCCTAACCCCTAACCCTAACCCTTACCCTAACCCTAACCCTAAAACCTAACCCTAACCCTAACCCTAACCCTAACCCTAACCCTAACCCAAACCCTAAGCCGAACCCAAACCTAACCCTAACCCTAACCCGAAACCTAACACTAACCCTAACCCTAACCCGTACCCGAAACCTACCCGAACCCGAACCCTAACACGAACACGAACCCTAACCCAAACCCGAACCCGAACCCGAACCCTAACCCTAACCTAAACCCTAACCCTAACCCTAACCCTAACCCGAACCCGAACCCTAACCCTAACCCGAACCCTAACACGAACACTAACCCGAACCCTAACCCGAAACCGAACCCAACCCTAAACCGAACCCTAACCCGAATCCTAACCCTAACCCTAACCCGAAACCTAACCCTAACCCGAACCCGAAACCTAACCCTAACCCGAACCCTAACCCGAACCCTAAACCGAACCCTAACCCTAACCCTAACCCGAACCCTAATCCGAACCCTAACCCTAACCCTAACCCGAACTCTAACCCTAACCCTAACCCAAACCCTAAGCCGAACCCAAACGTAACCCTAACCCTAACCCTAACCCGAAACCTAACACTAACCCTAACCCTAACCCGTACCCGAAACCTAACCCGAACTCGAACCCTAACACGAACCCGAACCCTAACCCAAACCCGAACCCGAACCCGAACCCTAACCCTAACCTGAACCCTAACCCTAACCCTAACCCTAACCCTAACCCGAAACCTAACCCGAACCCGAACCCTAACCCGAACCCTAACCCGAACCCTAACCCGAAACCTAACCCGAACCCTAAACCGAACCCTAACCCGAATCCTAACCCTAACCCTAACCCGAACCCTAACCCGAACCCTAACCCTAACCCTAACCCGAATCCTATCCCTAACCCTAACTCAAAACCTAACCCGAACCCTAAACCTAACCGTAACCTAACCCTAACCCGAACCCTAACCCTAACCCTAACACGAACCCTAACCCCTAACACGAACCCGAACCCGAACCATAACCCGAACCCGAACCCTAACCCTACCCCGAACCCGAACCCAAACCATAACCCTAACCCTAACCCGAACCCTAACCCTAACCCTAATCCTAACCCTAACCCGAACCCTAACCCTAACCCTAACTTTAACCCTAACCCGAACCCTAACCCTAACCCTAACCCTAAACCTAACCCTAACCCCTAACACTAACCCGAACCCTAACCCTAACTCGTACCCTAACCCTAACCCTAACCCGAACCCTAAACCTAACCCTAACCCGAACCCTAACCGGAACACTAACCCTAACCCTAACCATAACCCTAACACGAACCCTAACCCTAACCTTAACTGGAACCCTAACCCTAACCTTAACCCCAACCCGAACCCTAACCCCTTACCCGCATCCTAACCCTAAACCGAACCCTAACCCGAACCCTAACCCTAACCCTAACCCCGAAACCGAACACTAACCCTAACCCTAACCCTAACCCTAAACCGAACCCTAACCCTAACCCTAACCCGAACCCTATCCCGAACCCTAACCCGAACCCTAACCCTAACCCTAACCCGAAAACTAACCCTAACCCTAAACCGAACCCTAACCCTAACCCTAACCCGAACCCTAACCCGAAACCTAACCCTAACCCTAACCCTAACCCTAACCCTAACCCCTAACCCTAACCCTTACCGTAACCCTAACCCTAAAACCTAACCCTAACCCGAACCCTAACCCTAACCCTAACCCAAACCCTAAGCCGAACCCAAACCTAACCCTAACCCTAACCCGAAACCTAACACTAACCCTAACCCTAACCCGTACCCGAAACCTACCCGAACCCGAACCCTAACACGAACCCGAACCCTAACCCAAACCCGAACCCGAACCCGAACCCTAACCCTAACCTGAACCCTAACCCTAACCCTAACCCTTACCCGAACCCGAACCCTAACCCTAACCCGAACCCTAACACGAACCCTAACCCGAACCCTAACCCGAAACCTAACCCGAACCCTAAACCGAACCCTAACCCGAATCCTAACCCTAACCCTAACCCGAAACCTAACCCTAACCGAACCCGAACCCTAACCCGAACCCGAAAACTAACCCGAAACCTAACCCTAACCCTAACCCGAAACCTAACACTAACCCGAACCCTAACCCGAACCCTAACCCGAACCCTAACCCTAACCCTAACCCGAACCCTAATCCGAACCCTAACCCTAACCCTAACCCGAACCCTAACCCTAACCCTAACCCAAACCCTAAGCCGAACCCAAACCTAACCCTAACCCTAACCCTAACCCGAAACCTAACACTAACCCTAACCCTAACCCGTACCCGAAACCTAACCCGAACCCGAACCCTAACACGAACCCGAACCCTAACCCAAACCCGAACCCGAACCCGAACCCTAACCCTAACCTGAACCCTAACCCTAACCCTAACCCTAACCCTAACCCTAACCCTTACCCGAACCCGAACCCTAACCCTAACCCGAACCCTAACACGAACCCTAACCCGAACCCTAACCCGAAACCTAACCCGAACCCTAAACCGAACCCTAACCCGAATCCTAACCCTAACCCTAACACGAACCCGAACCCTAACCCAAACCCGAACCCGAACCCGAACCCTAACCCTAACCCCTAACCCTAACCCTTACCCTAACCCTAACCCTAAAACCTAACCCTAACCCGAACCCTAAACCTAACCCTAACCCTAACCCTAACCCAAACCCTAAGCCGAACCCAAACCTAACCCTAACCCTAACCCGAAACCTAACACTAACCCTAACCCTAACCCGTACCCGAAACCTACCCGAACCCGAACCCTAACACGAACCCGAACCCTAACCCAAACCCGAACCCGAACCCGAACCCTAACCCTAACCTAAACCCTAAACCTAACCCTAACCCGAACCCGAACCCTAACCCTAACCCGAACCCTAACACGAACCCTAACCCGAAACCTAACCCGAAACCGATCCCGAACCCTAAACCGAACCCTAACCCGAATCCTAACCCCAACCCTAACCTGAAACCTAACCCTAACCCGAACCCTAACCCGAACCCGAAAACTAACCCGAAACCTAACCCTAACCCTAACCCGAAACCTAAACCTAACCCGAACCCTAACCCGAACCCTAACCCGAACCCTAACCCTAACCCGAACCCTAATCCGAACCCTAACCCTAACCCTAACCCGAACCCTAATCCTAACCCTAACCCAAACCCTAAGCCGAACCCAAACCTAACCCTAACCCTAACCCTAACCCGAAACCTAACACTAACCCTAACCCTAACCCGTACCCGAAACCTAACCCGAACTCGAACCCTAACACGAACCCGAACCCTAACCCAAACCCGAACCCGAACCCGAACCCTAACCCTAACCTAAACCCTAACCCTAACCCTAAACCACCCAAACCCTAACCCTAACCCGAACCCTAACCCGAATCCTAACCCGAACCCTAACCCGAAACCTAACCCGAACCCTAAACCGAACCCTAACCCGAATCCTAACCCTAACCCTAACCCGAAACCTAACCCGAACCCTAACCCTAACCCTAACCCGAATCCTATCCCTAACCCTAACTCAAACCCTAACCCGAACCCTAAACCTAACCGTACCCTAACACTAACCCGAACCCTAACCCTAACCCTAACACGAACCCTAACCCCTAACCCGAACCCGAACCCGAACCCTAACCCGAACCCAAACCCTAACCCTACCCCGAACCCGAACCCAAACCATAACCCTAACCCTAACCCGAACCCTAACCCTAACCCTAACCCTAACCCCTAACCCTAACCCTTACCCTAACCCTAACCCTAAAACCTAACCCTAACCCGAACCCTAACCCTAACCCTAACCCTAACGCTAACCCAAACCCTAAGCCGAACCCAAACCTAACCCTAACCCTAACCCGAAACCTAACACTAACCCTAACCCTAACCCGTACCCGAAACCTACCCGAACCCGAACCCTAACACGAACACGAACCCTAACCCAAACCCGAACCCGAACCCGAACCCTAACCCTAACCTAAACCCTAACCCTAACCCTAACCCGAACCCGAACCCTAACCCTAACCCGAACCCTAACACGAACCCTAACCCGAACCCTAACCCGAAACCGAACCCAACCCTAAACCGAACCCTAACCCGAATCCTAACCCTAACCCTAACCCGAATCCTAACCCTAACCCTAACCCGAAACCTAACCCTAACCCTAACCCTTACCCGAACCCTAATCCGAACCCTAACCCTAACCCTAACCCGAACCCTAACCCTAACCCTAACCCAAACCCTAAGCCGAACCCAAACGTAACCCTAACCCTAACCCTAACCCGAAACCTAACACTAACCCTAACCCTAACCCGTACCCGAAACCTAACCCGAACTCGAACCCTAACACGAACCCGAACCCTAACCCAAACCCGAACCCGAACCCGAACCCTAACCCTAACCTGAACCCTAACCCTAACCCTAAACCTAACCCAAACCCTAGCCCTAACCCGAACCCTAACCCGAACCCTAACCCGAAACCTAACCCGAAACCTAACCCGAACCCTAAACCGAACCCTAACCCGAATCCTAACCCTAACCCTAACCCGAAACCTAAACCGAACCCTAACCCTAACCCTAACCCGAATCCTATCCCTAACCCTAACTCAAACCCTAACCCGAACCCTAAACCTAACCGTACCCTAACACTAACCCGAACCCTAACCCTAACCCTAACACGAACCCTAACCCCTAACCCGAACCCGAACCCTAACCCGAAACCAAACCCTAACCCTACCCCGAACCCGAAACCAAACCATAACCCTAACCCTAACCCGAACCCTAACCCTAACCCTAATCCTAACCCTAACCTGAACCCTAACCCTAACCCTAAATTTAACCCTAACCCGAACCCTAACCCTAACCCTAACCCTAACCCTAACCCGAACCCTAACCCTAACCCTATCCCGAACCCTAATCCGAACCCTAACCCTAACCCTACCCCGAACCCAAACCCTAACCCGAAACCGAACCCTAACCCGAACCATTACCCTAACCCTAACCCGAACCCTAACCCGAACCCTAACCCTAAACCTAACCCGAAACCTAACCCTAATACTAACCCAAACCCTAACCCGAACCCTAACCCTATACTGAACCCTAACGCAAACCCTAACCCGAACCCTAACCCGAACCCTAACCAGAACCCTAACCCTAACCCTAACCCGAACCCTAACCCTAACCCTAACCCGAACACTAACCCTAAACCTAACCCTAACCCTAACCAGAACCCTAACCCGAACCCTAAACCTAACCCTAACCCGAACACTAACCCTAACCCTAACCCGAACCCTAACCCTAACCCTAACCCGAACCCTAACCCGAAACCTAACCCTAACCCTAACCCTAACCCCTAACCCTAACCCTTACCCTAACCCTAACCCTAAAACCTAACCCTAACCCGAACCCTAACCCTAACCCTAACCCAAACCCTAAGCCGAACCCAAACCTTACCCTAACCCTAACCCTAACCCGAAACCTAACACTAACCCTAACCCTAACCCGTACCCGAAACCTAACCCGAACTCGAACCCTAACACGAACCCGAACCCTAACCCAAACCCGAACCCGAACCCGAACCCTAACCCTAACCTAAACCCTAACCCTAACCCTAAACCTAACCCAAACCCTAACCCTAACCCGAACCCTAACCCGAACCCTAACCCGAAACCTAACCCGAACCCTAAACCGAACCCTAACCCGAATCCTAACCCTAACCCTAACCCGAAACCTAACCCGAACCCTAACCCTAACCCTAACCCGAATCCTATCCCTAACCCTAACTCAAACCCTAACCCGAACCCTAAACCTAACCGTACCCTAACACTAACCCGAACCCTAACCCTAACCCTAACAGGAACCCTAACCCCTAACCCCAACCCGAACCCGAACCCTAACCCGAACCCAAACCCTAACCCTACCCCGAACCCGAACCCAAACCATAACCCTAACCCTAACCCGAACCCTAACCCTAACCCTAACCCTAACCCTAACCCCTAACCCTAACCCTTACCCTAACCCTAACCCTAAAACCTAACCCTAACCCGAACCCTAACCCTAACCCTAACCCTAACCCTAACCCAAACCCTAAGCCGAACCCAAACCTAACCCTAACCCTAACCCGAAACCTAACACTAACCCTAACCCTAACCCGTACCCGAAACCTACCCGAACCCGAACCCTAACACGAACACGAACCCTAACCCAAACCCGAACCCGAACCCGAACCCTAACCCTAACCTAAACCCTAACCCTAACCCTAACCCGAACCCGAACCCTAACCCTAACCCGAACCCTAACACGAACCCTAACCCGAACCCTAACCCGAAACCGAACCCAACCCTAAACCGAACCCTAACCCGAATCCTAACCCTAACCCTAACCCGAAACCTAACCCTAACCCGAACCCGAAACCTAACCCTAACCCGAACCCTAACCCGAACCCTAACCCGAACCCTAACCCTAAACCTAACCCGAACCCTAATCCGAACCCTAACCCGAACCCTAACCCGAACCCTAACCCTAACCCTAACCCAAACCCTAAGCCGAACCCAAACCTAACCCTAACCCTAACCCTAACCCGAAACCTAACACTAACCCTAACCCTAACCCGTACCCAAAACCTAACCCGAACTCGAACCCTAACACGAACCCGAACCCTAACCCAAACCCGAACCCGAACCCGAACCCTAACCCTAACCTGAACCCTAACCCTAACCCTAAACCTAACCCAAACCCTAACCCTAACCCGAACCCTAACCCGAACCCTAACCCGAACCCTAACCCGAAACCTAACCCGAACCCTAAACCGAACCCTAACCCGAATCCTAACCCTAACCCTAACCCGAAACCTAAACCGAACCCTAACCCTAACCCTAACCCGAATACTATCCCTAAACCTAACTCAAACCCTAACCCGAACCCTAAACCTAACCGTACCCTAACACTAACCCGAACCCTAACCCTAACCCTAACACGAACCCTAACCCCTAACCCGAACCCGAACCCGAACCCTAACCCGAAACCAAACCCTAACCCTACCCCGAACCCGAACCCAAACCATAACCCTAACCCTAACCCGAACCCTAACCCTAACCCTAATCCTAACCCTAACCCGAACCCTAACCCTAACCCTAAATTTAACCCTAACCCGAACCCTAACCCTAACCCTAACCCTAACCCGAACCCTAACCCTAACCCTATCCCGAACCCTAATCCGAACCCTAACCCTAACCCTACCCCGAACCCGAAACCTAACCCGAAACCGAACCCTAACCCGAACCATTACCCTAACCCTAACCCGAACCCTAACCCGAACCCTAACCCTAAACCTAACCCGAAACATAACCCTAACACTAACCCAAACCCTAACACGAACCCTAACCCTATACTGAACCCTAACGCAAACCCTAACCCGAACCCTAACCCGAACCCTAACCAGAACCCTAACCCTAAACCTAACCCGAACCCTAACCCTAACCCTAACCCGAACACTAACCCTAAACCTAACCCTAACCCTAACCAGAACCCTAACCCGAACCCTAACCCTAACCCTAACCCGAACACTAACCCTAACACTAACCCGAACCCTAACCCTAACCCTAACCCGAACCCTAACCCGAAACCTAACCCTAACCCTAACCCTAACCCTAACCCCTAACCCTAACCCTTACCCTAACCCTAACCCTAAAACCTAACCCTAACCCGAACCCTAACCCTAACCCTAACCCAAACCCTAAGCCGAACCCAAACCTAACCCTAACACTAACCCGAAACCTAACACTAACCCTAACCCTAACCCGTACCCAAAACCTGCCCGAACCCGAACCCTAACACGAACCCGAACCCTAACCCAAACCCGAACCCGAACCCGAACCCTAACCCTAACCTGAACCCTAACCCTAACCCTAACCCTTACCCGAACCCGAACCCTAACCCTAACCCGAACCCTAACACGAACCCTAACCCGAACCCTAACCCGAAACCTAACCCGAACCCTAAACCGAACCCTAACCCGAATCCTAACCCTAACCCTAACCCGAAACCTAACCCTAACCGAACCCGAACCCTAACCCGAACCCGAAAACTAACCCGAAATCTAACCCTAACCCTAACCCGAAACCTAAAACTAACCCGAACCCTAACCCGAACCCTAACCCGAACCCTAACCCTAACCCTAACCCGAACCCTAATCCGAACCCTAACCCTAACCCTAACCCGAACCCTAACCCTAACCCTAACCCAAACCCTAAGCCGAACCCAAACCTAACCCTAACCCTAACCCTAACCCGAAACCTAACAGTAACCCTAACCCTAACCCGTACCCGAAACCTAACCCGAACCCGAACCCTAACACGAACCCGAACCCTAACCCAAACCCGAACCCGAACCCGAACCCTAACCCTAACCTGAACCCTAACCCTAACCCTAACCCAAACCCTAACCCTAACCCGAACCCTAACCCGAACCCTAAACCGAACCCGAAACCGAAACCTAACCCTAACCCTAACCCTAACCCTAACCCCTAACCCTAACCCTTACCCTAACCCTAACCCTAAAACCTAACCCTAACCCGAACCCTAACCCTAACCCTAACCCTAACCCTAACCCAAACCCTAAGCCGAACCCAAACCTAACCCTAACCCTAACCCGAAACCTAACACTAACCCTAACCCTAACCCGTACCCGAAACCTACCCGAACCCGAACCCTAACACGAACCCGACCCTAACCCAAACCCGAACCCGAACCCGAACCCTAACCCGAACCCTAACACGAACCCTAACCCGAACCATAACCCAAAACCAAACCCGAACCCTAAACCGAACCCTAACCCGAATCCTAACCCTAACCCTAACCCGAAACCTAACCCTAACCTTAACCCTAACCCGAACCCTAACACGAACCCTAAACCGAACCCTAACCCGAAACCGAACCCGAACCCTAAACCGAACCGTAACCCGAATCCTAACCCTAACCCTAACCCGAAACCTAACCCTAACCCAAACCCGAACCCTAACCCGAACCCGAAAACTAACCCGAAACCTAACCCTAACCCTAACCCGAAACCTAACCCTAACCCGAACCCTAACCCGAACCCTAACCCGAACCCTAACCCTAACCCTAACCCGAACCCTAATCCGAACCCTAACCCTAACCCTAACCCGAACCCTAACCCTAACCCTAACCCAAACCCTAAGCCGAACCCAAACCTAACCCTAACCCTAACCCTAACCCGAAACCTAACACTAACACTAACCCTAACCCGTACCCGAAACCTAACCCGAACTCGAACCCTAACACGAACCCGAACCCTAACCCAAACCCGAACCCGAACCCGAACCCTAACCCTAACCTGAACCCTAACCCTAACCCTAAACCTAACCCAAACCCTAACCCTAACCCGAACCCTAACCCGAACCCTAACCCGAAACCTAACCCGAAACCTAACCCGAACCCTAAACCGAACCCTAACCCGAATCCTAACCCTAACCCTAACCCGAAACCTAACCCGAACCCTAACCCTAACCCTAACCCGAATCCTATCCCTAACCCTAACTCAAACCCTAACCCGAACCTTAAACCTAACCGTACCCTAACACTAACCCGAACCCTAACCCTAACACGAACCCTAACCCCTAACCCGAACCCGAACCCGAACCCTAACCCGAACCCAAACCCTAACCCTACCCCGAACCCGAACCCAAACCATAACCCTAACCCTAACCCGAACCCTAACCCTAACGCTAACCCTAACCCTAACCCCTAACCCTAACCCTTACCCTAACCCTAACCCTAAAACCTAACCCTAACCCGAACCCTAACCCTAACCCTAACCCTAACCCTAACCCAAACCCTAAGCCGAACCCAAACCTAACCCTAACCCTAACCCGAAACCTAACACTAACCCTAACCCTAACCCGTACCCGAAACCTACCCGAACCCGAACCCTAACACGAACCCAAACCCTAACCCAAACCCGAACCCGAACCCGAACCCTAACCCGAACCCTAACACGAACCCTAACCCGAACCATAACCCAAAACCGAACCCGAACCCTAAACCGAACCCTAACCCGAATCCTAACCCTAACCCTAACCCGAAACCTAACCCTAACCCTAACCCTAACCCGAACCCTAACACGAACCCTAACCCGAACCCTAACCCGAAACCGAACCCGAACCCTAAACCGAACCCTAACCCGAATCCTAACCCTAACCCTAACCCGAAACCTAACCCTAACCCAAACCCGAACCCTAACCCGAACCCGAAAACTAACCCGAAACCTAACCCTAACCCTAACCCGAAACCTAACCCTAACCCGAACCCTAACCCGAACCCTAACCCGAACCCTAACCCTAACCCTAACCCGAACACTAATCCGAACCCTAACCCTAACCCTAACCCGAACCCTAACCCTAACCCTAACCCAAACCCTAAGCCGAACCCAAACCTAACCCTAACCCTACCCCTAACCCGAAACCTAACACTAACACTAACCCTAACCCGTACCCGAAACCTAACCCGAACTCGAACCCTAACACGAACCCGAACCCTAACCCAAACCCGAACCCGAACCCGAACCCTAACCCTAACCTGAACCCTAACCCTAACCCTAAACCTAACCCAAACCCTAACCCTAACCCGAACCCTAACCCGAACCCTAACCCGAACCCTAACCCGAAACCTAACCCGAACCCTAAACCGAACCCTAACCCGAATCCTAACCCTAACCCTAACCCAAAACCTAACCCGAACCCTAACCCTAACCCTAACCCGAATCCTATCCCTAACCCTAACTCAAACCCTAACCCGAACCTTAAACCTAACCGTACCCTAACACTAACCCGAACCCTAACCCTAACACGAACCCTAAACCCTAACCCGAACCCGAACCCGAACCCTAACCCGAACCCAAACCCTAACCCTACCCCGAACCCGAACCCAAACCATAACCCTAACCCTAACCCTAACCCTAACCCTAACCCTAACCCTAACCCCTAACCCTAACCCTTACCCTAACCCTAACCCTAAAACCTAACCCTAACCCTAACCCTAACCCTAACACTAACCCTAACCCAAACCCTAAGCCGAACCCAAACCTAACCCTAACCCTAACCCGAAACCTAACACTAACCCTAACCCTAACCCGTACCCGAAACCTACCCGAACCCGAACCCTAACACGAACACGAACCCTAACCCAAACCCGAACCCGAACCCGAACCCTAACCCTAACCTAAACCCTAACCCTAACCCTAACCCTAACCCGAACCCGAACCCTAACCCTAACCCGAACCCTAACACGAACCCTAACCCGAACCCTAACCCGAAACCGAACCCAACCCTAAACCGAACCCTAACCCGAATCCTAACCCTAACCCTAACCCGAAACCTAACCCTAACCCGAACCCGAAACCTAACCCTAACCCGAACCCTAACCCGAACCCTAACCCGAACCCTAACCCTAACCCTAACCCGAACCCTAATCCGAACCCTAACCCTAACCCTAACCCGAACTCTAACCCTAACCCTAACCCAAACCCTAAGCCGAACCCAAACGTAACCCTAACCCTAACCCTAACCCGAAACCTAACACTAACCCTAACCCTAACCCGTACCCGAAACCTAACCCGAACTCGAACCCTAACACGAACCCGAACCCTAACCCAAACCCGAACCCGAACCCGAACCCTAACCCTAACCTGAACCCTAACCCTAACCCTAACCCTAACCCTAACCCGAAACCTAACCCGAACCCGAACCCTAACCCGAACCCTAACCCGAACCCTAACCCGAAACCTAACCCGAACCCTAAACCGAACCCTAACCCGAATCCTAACCCTAACCCTAACCCGAACCCTAACCCGAACCCTAACCCTAACCCTAACCCGAATCCTATCCCTAACCCTAACTCAAAACCTAACCCGAACCCTAAACCTAACCGTAACCTAACCCTAACCCGAACCCTAACCCTAACCCTAACACGAACCCTAACCCCTAACACGAACCCGAACCCGAACCATAACCCGAACCCGAACCCTAACCCTACCCCGAACCCGAACCCAAACCATAACCCTAACCCTAACCCGAACCCTAACCCTAACCCTAATCCTAACCCTAACCCGAACCCTAACCCTAACCCTAACTTTAACCCTAACCCGAACCCTAACCCTAACCCTAACCCTAAACCTAACCCTAACCCCTAACACTAACCCGAACCCTAACCCTAACTCGTACCCTAACCCTAACCCTAACCCGAACCCTAAACCTAACCCTAACCCGAACCCTAACCGGAACACTAACCCTAACCCTAACCATAACCCTAACACGAACCCTAACCCTAACCTTAACTGGAACCCTAACCCTAACCTTAACCCCAACCCGAACCCTAACCCCTTACCCGCATCCTAACCCTAAACCGAACCCTAACCCGAACCCTAACCCTAACCCTAACCCCGAAACCGAACACTAACCCTAACCCTAACCCTAACCCTAAACCGAACCCTAACCCTAACCCTAACCCGAACCCTATCCCGAACCCTAACCCGAACCCTAACCCTAACCCTAACCCGAAAACTAACCCTAACCCTAAACCGAACCCTAACCCTAACCCTAACCCGAACCCTAACCCGAAACCTAACCCTAACCCTAACCCTAACCCTAACCCCTAACCCTAACCCTTACCGTAACCCTAACCCTAAAACCTAACCCTAACCCGAACCCTAACCCTAACCCTAACCCAAACCCTAAGCCGAACCCAAACCTAACCCTAACCCTAACCCGAAACCTAACACTAACCCTAACCCTAACCCGTACCCGAAACCTACCCGAACCCGAACCCTAACACGAACCCGAACCCTAACCCAAACCCGAACCCGAACCCGAACCCTAACCCTAACCTGAACCCTAACCCTAACCCTAACCCTTACCCGAACCCGAACCCTAACCCTAACCCGAACCCTAACACGAACCCTAACCCGAACCCTAACCCGAAACCTAACCCGAACCCTAAACCGAACCCTAACCCGAATCCTAACCCTAACCCTAACCCGAAACCTAACCCTAACCGAACCCGAACCCTAACCCGAACCCGAAAACTAACCCGAAACCTAACCCTAACCCTAACCCGAAACCTAACACTAACCCGAACCCTAACCCGAACCCTAACCCGAACCCTAACCCTAACCCTAACCCGAACCCTAATCCGAACCCTAACCCTAACCCTAACCCGAACCCTAACCCAAACCCGAACCCGAACCCGAACCCTAACCCTAACCTGAACCCTAACCCTAACCCTAACCCTAACCCTAACCCTAACCCTTACCCGAACCCGAACCCTAACCCTAACCCGAACCCTAACACGAACCCTAACCCGAACCCTAACCCGAAACCTAACCCGAACCCTAAACCGAACCCTAACCCGAATCCTAACCCTAACCCTAACACGAACCCGAACCCTAACCCAAACCCGAACCCGAACCCGAACCCTAACCCTAACCCCTAACCCTAACCCTTACCCTAACCCTAACCCTAAAACCTAACCCTAACCCGAACCCTAAACCTAACCCTAACCCTAACCCTAACCCAAACCCTAAGCCGAACCCAAACCTAACCCTAACCCTAACCCGAAACCTAACACTAACCCTAACCCTAACCCGTACCCGAAACCTACCCGAACCCGAACCCTAACACGAACCCGAACCCTAACCCAAACCCGAACCCGAACCCGAACCCTAACCCTAACCTAAACCCTAAACCTAACCCTAACCCGAACCCGAACCCTAACCCTAACCCGAACCCTAACACGAACCCTAACCCGAAACCTAACCCGAAACCGATCCCGAACCCTAAACCGAACCCTAACCCGAATCCTAACCCCAACCCTAACCTGAAACCTAACCCTAACCCGAACCCTAACCCGAACCCGAAAACTAACCCGAAACCTAACCCTAACCCTAACCCGAAACCTAACCCTAACCCGAACCCTAACCCGAACCCTAACCCGAACCCTAACCCTAACCCGAACCCTAATCCGAACCCTAACCCTAACCCTAACCCGAACCCTAATCCTAACCCTAACCCAAACCCTAAGCCGAACCCAAACCTAACCCTAACCCTAACCCTAACCCGAAACCTAACACTAACCCTAACCCTAACCCGTACCCGAAACCTAACCCGAACTCGAACCCTAACACGAACCCGAACCCTAACCCAAACCCGAACCCGAACCCGAACCCTAACCCTAACCTAAACCCTAACCCTAACCCTAAACCACCCAAACCCTAACCCTAACCCGAACCCTAACCCGAATCCTAACCCGAACCCTAACCCGAAACCTAACCCGAACCCTAAACCGAACCCTAACCCGAATCCTAACCCTAACCCTAACCCGAAACCTAACCCGAACCCTAACCCTAACCCTAACCCGAATCCTATCCCTAACCCTAACTCAAACCCTAACCCGAACCCTAAACCTAACCGTACCCTAACACTAACCCGAACCCTAACCCTAACCCTAACACGAACCCTAACCCCTAACCCGAACCCGAACCCGAACCCTAACCCGAACCCAAACCCTAACCCTACCCCGAACCCGAACCCAAACCATAACCCTAACCCTAACCCGAACCCTAACCCTACCCTAACCCTAACCCCTAACCCTAACCCTTACCCTAACCCTAACCCTAAAACCTAACCCTAACCCGAACCCTAACCCTAACCCTAACCCTAACGCTAACCCAAACCCTAAGCCGAACCCAAACCTAACCCTAACCCTAACCCGAAACCTAACACTAACCCTAACCCTAACCCGTACCCGAAACCTACCCGAACCCGAACCCTAACACGAACACGAACCCTAACCCAAACCCGAACCCGAACCCGAACCCTAACCCTAACCTAAACCCTAACCCTAACCCTAACCCGAACCCGAACCCTAACCCTAACCCGAACCCTAACACGAACCCTAACCCGAACCCTAACCCGAAACCGAACCCAACCCTAAACCGAACCCTAACCCGAATCCTAACCCTAACCCTAACCCGAAACCTAACCCTAACCCGAACCCGAAACCTAACCCTAACCCGAACCCTAACCCGAACCCTAACCCGAACCCTAACCCTAACCCTAACCCGAACCCTAATCCGAACCCTAACCCTAACCCTAACCCGAACCCTAACCCTAACCCTAACCCAAACCCTAAGCCGAACCCAAACGTAACCCTAACCCTAACCCTAACCCGAAACCTAACACTAACCCTAACCCTAACCCGTACCCGAAACCTAACCCGAACTCGAACCCTAACACGAACCCGAACCCTAACCCAAACCCGAACCCGAACCCGAACCCTAACCCTAACCTGAACCCTAACCCTAACCCTAAACCTAACCCAAACCCTAGCCCTAACCCGAACCCTAACCCGAACCCTAACCCGAAACCTAACCCGAAACCTAACCCGAACCCTAAACCGAACCCTAACCCGAATCCTAACCCTAACCCTAACCCGAAACCTAAACCGAACCCTAACCCTAACCCTAACCCGAATCCTATCCCTAACCCTAACTCAAACCCTAACCCGAACCCTAAACCTAACCGTACCCTAACACTAACCCGAACCCTAACCCTAACCCTAACACGAACCCTAACCCCTAACCCGAACCCGAACCCTAACCCGAAACCAAACCCTAACCCTACCCCGAACCCGAAACCAAACCATAACCCTAACCCTAACCCGAACCCTAACCCTAACCCTAATCCTAACCCTAACCTGAACCCTAACCCTAACCCTAAATTTAACCCTAACCCGAACCCTAACCCTAACCCTAACCCTAACCCTAACCCGAACCCTAACCCTAACCCTATCCCGAACCCTAATCCGAACCCTAACCCTAACCCTACCCCGAACCCGAACCCTAACCCGAAACCGAACCCTAACCCGAACCATTACCCTAACCCTAACCCGAACCCTAACCCGAACCCTAACCCTAAACCTAACCCGAAACCTAACCCTAATACTAACCCAAACCCTAACCCGAACCCTAACCCTATACTGAACCCTAACGCAAACCCTAACCCGAAACCTAACCCGAACCCTAACCAGAACCCTAACCCTAACCCTAACCCGAACCCTAACCCTAACCCTAACCCGAACACTAACCCTAAACCTAACCCTAACCCTAACCAGAACCCTAACCCGAACCCTAAACCTAACCCTAACCCGAACACTAACCCTAACCCTAACCCGAACCCTAACCCTAACCCTAACCCGAACCCTAACCCGAAACCTAACCCTAACCCTAACCCTAACCCCTAACCCTAACCCTTACCCTAACCCTAACCCTAAAACCTAACCCTAACCCGAACCCTAACCCTAACCCTAACCCAAACCCTAAGCCGAACCCAAACCTTACCCTAACCCTAACCCTAACCCGAAACCTAACACTAACCCTAACCCTAACCCGTACCCGAAACCTAACCCGAACTCGAACCCTAACACGAACCCGAACCCTAACCCAAACCCGAACCCGAACCCGAACCCTAACCCTAACCTAAACCCTAACCCTAACCCTAAACCTAACCCAAACCCTAACCCTAACCCGAACCCTAACCCGAACCCTAACCCGAAACCTAACCCGAACCCTAAACCGAACCCTAACCCGAATCCTAACCCTAACCCTAACCCGAAACCTAACCCGAACCCTAACCCTAACCCTAACCCGAATCCTATCCCTAACCCTAACTCAAACCCTAACCCGAACCCTAAACTTAACCGTACCCTAACACTAACCCGAACCCTAACCCTAACCCTAACACGAACCCTAACCCCTAACCCCAACCCGAACCCGAACCCTAACCCGAACCCAAACCCTAACCCTACCCCGAACCCGAACCCAAACCATAACCCTAACCCTAACCCGAACCCTAACCCTAACCCTAACCCTAACCCTAACCCCTAACCCTAACCCTTACCCTAACCCTAACCCTAAAACCTAACCCTAACCCGAACCCTAACCCTAACCCTAACCCTAACCCTAACCCAAACCCTAAGCCGAACCCAAACCTAACCCTAACCCTAACCCGAAACCTAACACTAACCCTAACCCTAACCCGTACCCGAAACCTACCCGAACCCGAACCCTAACACGAACACGAACCCTAACCCAAACCCGAACCCGAACCCGAACCCTAACCCTAACCTAAACCCTAACCCTAACCCTAACCCGAACCCGAACCCTAACCCTAACCCGAACCCTAACACGAACCCTAACCCGAACCCTAACCCGAAACCGAACCCAACCCTAAACCGAACCCTAACCCGAATCCTAACCCTAACCCTAACCCGAAACCTAACCCTAACCCGAACCCGAAACCTAACCCTAACCCGAACCCTAACCCGAACCCTAACCCGAACCCTAACCCTAAACCTAACCCGAACCCTAATCCGAACCCTAACCCGAACCCTAACCCGAACCCTAACCCTAACCCTAACCCAAACCCTAAGCCGAACCCAAACCTAACCCTAACCCTAACCCTAACCCGAAACCTAACACTAACCCTAACCCTAACCCGTACCCAAAACCTAACCCGAACTCGAACCCTAACACGAACCCGAACCCTAACCCAAACCCGAACCCGAACCCGAACCCTAACCCTAACCTGAACCCTAACCCTAACCCTAAACCTAACCCAAAACCTAACCCTAACCCGAACCCTAACCCGAACCCTAACCCGAACCCTAACCCGAAACCTAACCCGAACCCTAAACCGAAGCCTAACCCGAATCCTAACCCTAACCCTAACCCGAAACCTAAACCGAACCCTAACCCTAACCCTAACCCGAATACTATCCCTAAACCTAACTCAAACCCTAACCCGAACCCTAAACCTAACCGTACCCTAACACTAACCCGAACCCTAACCCTAACCCTAACACGAACCCTAACCCCTAACCCGAACCCGAACCCGAACCCTAACCCGAAACCAAACCCTAACCCTACCCCGAACCCGAACCCAAACCATAACCCTAACCCTAACCCGAACCCTAACCCTAACCCTAATCCTAACCCTAACCCGAACCCTAACCCTAACCCTAAATTTAACCCTAACCCGAACCCTAACCCTAACCCTAACCCTAACCCGAACCCTAACCCTAACCCTATCCCGAACCCTAATCCGAACCCTAACCCTAACCCTACCCCGAACCCGAAACCTAACCCGAAACCGAACCCTAACCCGAACCATTACCCTAACCCTAACCCGAACCCTAACCCGAACCCTAACCCTAAACCTAACCCGAAACATAACCCTAACACTAACCCAAACCCTAACACGAACCCTAACCCTATACTGAACCCTAACGCAAACCCTAACCCGAACCCTAACCCGAACCCTAACCAGAACCCTAACCCTAAACCTAACCCGAACCCTAACCCTAACCCTAACCCGAACACTAACCCTAAACCTAACCCTAACCCTAACCAGAACCCTAACCCGAACCCTAACCCTAACCCTAACCCGAACACTAACCCTAACACTAACCCGAACCCTAACCCTAACCCTAACCCGAACCCTAACCCGAAACCTAACCCTAACCCTAACCCTAACCCTAACCCCTAACCCTAACCCTTACCCTAACCCTAACCCTAAAACCTAACCCTAACCCGAACCCTAACCCTAACCCTAACCCAAACCCTAAGCCGAACCCAAACCTAACCCTAACACTAACCCGAAACCTAACACTAACCCTAACCCTAACCCGTACCCAAAACCTGCCCGAACCCGAACCCTAACACGAACCCGAACCCTAACCCAAACCCGAACCCGAACCTGAACCCTAACCCTAACCTGAACCCTAACCCTAACCCTAACCCTTACCCGAACCCGAACCCTAACCCTAACCCGAACCCTAACACGAACCCTAACCCGAACCCTAACCCGAAACCTAACCCGAACCCTAAACCGAACCCTAACCCGAATCCTAACCCTAACCCTAACCCGAAACCTAACCCTAACCGAACCCGAACCCTAACCCGAACCCGAAAACTAACCCGAAATCTAACCCTAACCCTAACCCGAAACCTAAAACTAACCCGAACCCTAACCCGAACCCTAACCCGAACCCTAACCCTAACCCTAACCCGAACCCTAATCCGAACCCTAACCCTAACCCTAACCCGAACCCTAACCCTAACCCTAACCCAAACCCTAAGCCGAACCCAAACCTAACCCTAACCCTAACCCTAACCCGAAACCTAACAGTAACCCTAACCCTAACCCGTACCCGAAACCTAACCCGAACCCGAACCCTAACACGAACCCGAACCCTAACCCAAACCCGAACCCGAACCCGAACCCTAACCCTAACCTGAACCCTAACCCTAACCCTAACCCAAACCCTAACCCTAACCCGAACCCTAACCCGAACCCTAAACCGAACCCGAAACCGAAACCTAACCCTAACCCTAACCCTAACCCTAACCCCTAACCCTAACCCTTACCCTAACCCTAACCCTAAAACCTAACCCTAACCCGAACCCTAACCCTAACCCTAACCCTAACCCTAACCCAAACCCTAAGCCGAACCCAAACCTAACCCTAACCCTAACCCGAAACCTAACACTAACCCTAACCCTAACCCGTACCCGAAACCTACCCGAACCCGAACCCTAACACGAACCCGACCCTAACCCAAACCCGAACCCGAACCCGAACCCTAACCCGAACCCTAACACGAACCCTAACCCGAACCATAACCCAAAACCGAACCCGAACCCTAAACCGAACCCTAACCCGAATCCTAACCCTAACCCTAACCCGAAACCTAACCCTAACCTTAACCCTAACCCGAACCCTAACACGAACCCTAAACCGAACCCTAACCCGAAACCGAACCCGAACCCTAAACCGAACCCTAACCCGAATCCTAACCCTAACCCTAACCCGAAACCTAACCCTAACCCAAACCCGAACCCTAACCCGAACCCGAAAACTAACCCGAAACCTAACCCTAACCCTAACCCGAAACCTAACCCTAACCCGAACCCTAACCCGAACCCTAACCCGAACCCTAACCCTAACCCTAACCCGAACCCTAATCCGAACCCTAACCCTAACCCTAACCCGAACCCTAACCCTAACCCTAACCCAAACCCTAAGCCGAACCCAAACCTAACCCTAACCCTAACCCTAACCCGAAACCTAACACTAACACTAACCCTAACCCGTACCCGAAACCTAACCCGAACTCGAACCCTAACACGAACCCGAACCCTAACCCAAACCCGAACCCGAACCCGAACCCTAACCCTAACCTGAACCCTAACCCTAACCCTAAACCTAACCCAAACCCTAACCCTAACCCGAACCCTAACCCGAACCCTAACCCGAAACCTAACCCGAAACCTAACCCGAACCCTAAACCGAACCCTAACCCGAATCCTAACCCTAACCCTAACCCGAAACCTAACCCGAACCCTAACCCTAACCCTAACCCGAATCCTATCCCTAACCCTAACTCAAACCCTAACCCGAACCTTAAACCTAACCGTACCCTAACACTAACCCGAACCCTAACCCTAACACGAACCCTAACCCCTAACCCGAACCCGAACCCGAACCCTAACCCGAACCCAAACCCTAACCCTACCCCGAACCCGAACCCAAACCATAACCCTAACCCTAACCCGAACCCTAACCCTAACGCTAACCCTAACCCTAACCCCTAACCCTAACCCTTACCCTAACCCTAACCCTAAAACCTAACCCTAACCCGAACCCTAACCCTAACCCTAACCCTAACCCTAACCCAAACCCTAAGCCGAACCCAAACCTAACCCTAACCCTAACCCGAAACCTAACACTAACCCTAACCCTAACCCGTACCCGAAACCTACCCGAACCCGAACCCTAACACGAACCCAAACCCTAACCCAAACCCGAACCCGAACCCGAACCCTAACCCGAACCCTAACACGAACCCTAACCCGAACCATAACCCAAAACCGAACCCGAACCCTAAACCGAACCCTAACCCGAATCCTAACCCTAACCCTAACCCGAAACCTAACCCTAACCCTAACCCTAACCCGAACCCTAACACGAACCCTAACCCGAACCCTAACCCGAAACCGAACCCGAACCCTAAACCGAACCCTAACCCGAATCCTAACCCTAACCCTAACCCGAAACCTAACCCTAACCCAAACCCGAACCCTAACCCGAACCCGAAAACTAACCCGAAACCTAACCCTAACCCTAACCCGAAACCTAACCCTAACCCGAACCCTAACCCGAACCCTAACCCGAACCCTAACCCTAACCCTAACCCGAACCCTAATCCGAACCCTAACCCTAACCCTAACCCGAACCCTAACCCTAACCCTAACCCAAACCCTAAGCCGAACCCAAACCTAACCCTAACCCTACCCCTAACCCGAAACCTAACACTAACACTAACCCTAACCCGTACCCGAAACCTAACCCGAACTCGAACCCTAACACGAACCCGAACCCTAACCCAAACCCGAACCCGAACCCGAACCCTAACCCTAACCTGAACCCTAACCCTAACCCTAAACCTAACCCAAACCCTAACCCTAACCCGAACCCTAACCCGAACCCTAACCCGAACCCTAACCCGAAACCTAACCCGAACCCTAAACCGAACCCTAACCCGAATCCTAACCCTAACCCTAACCCAAAACCTAACCCGAACCCTAACCCTAACCCTAACCCGAATCCTATCCCTAACCCTAACTCAAACCCTAACCCGAACCTTAAACCTAACCGTACCCTAACACTAACCCGAACCCTAACCCTAACACGAACCCTAAACCCTAACCCGAACCCGAACCCGAACCCTAACCCGAACCCAAACCCTAACCCTACCCCGAACCCGAACCCAAACCATAACCCTAACCCTAACCCGAACCCTAACCCTAACGCTAACCCTAACCCTAACCCCTAACCCTAACCCTTACCCTAACCCTAACCCTAAAACCTAACCCTAACCCGAACCCTAACCCTAACCCTAACCCTAACCCTAACCCAAACCCTAAGCCGAACCCAAACCTAACCCTAACCCTAACCCGAAACCTAACACTAACCCTAACCCTAACCCGTACCCGAAACCTACCCGAACCCGAACCCTAACACGAACCCGAACCCTAACCCAAACCCGAACCCGAACCCGAACCCTAACCCTAACCTAAACCCTAACCCTAACCCTAACCCGAACCCGAACCCTAACCCTAACCCGGACCCTAACACGAACCCTAACCCGAACCCTAACCCGAAACCGAACCCGAACCCTAAACCGAACCCTAACCCGAATCCTAACCCTAACCCTAACCCGAAACCTAACCCTAACCCGAACCCGAAACCTAACCCTAACCCGAACCCTAACCCGAACCCTAACCCGAACCCTAACCCTAACCCTAACCAGAACCCTAATCCGAACCCTAACCCTAACCCGAACCCTAACCCTAAACCTAACCCAAACCCTAAGCCGAACCCAAACCTAACCCTAACCCTAACCCTAACCCGAAACCTAACACTAACCCTAACCCTAACACGTACCCGAAACCTAACCCGAACTCGAACCCTAACACGAACCCGAACCCTAACCCAAACCCGAACCCGAACCCGAACCCTAACCCTAACCTGAACCCTAACCCTAACCCTAAACCTAACCCAAACCCTAACCCTAACCCGAAACCTAACCCGAACCCTAACCCGAACCCTAACCCGAAACCTAACCCGAACCCTAAACCGAACCCTAACCCGAATCCTAACCCTAACCCTAACCCGAAACCTAAACCGAACCCTAACCCTAACCCTAACCCGAATCCTATTCCTAACCCTAACTCAAACCCTAACCCGAACCCTAAACCTAACCGTACCCTAACACTAACCCGAACCCTAACCCTAACCCTAACACGAACCCTAACCCCTAACCCGAACCCGAACCCGAACCCTAACCCGAACCCAAACCCTAACCCTACCCCAACCCGAACCCAAACCATAACCCTAACCCTAACCCGAACCCTAACCCTAACCCTAATCCTAACCCTAACCCGAACCCTAACCCTAACCCTAAATTTAACCCTAACCCGAACCCTAACACTAACCCTAACCCTAACCCTAACCCGAACCCTAACCCTAACCCTATCCCGAACCCTAATCCGAACCCTAACCCTAACCCTACCCCGAACCCGAACCCTAACCCGAAACCGAACCCTAACCCGAACCATTACCCTAACCCTAACCCGAACCCTAACCCGAACCCTAACCCTAAACCTAACCCGAAACCTAACCCTAACACTAACCCAAACCCTAACCCGAACCCTAACCCTATACTGAACCCTAACGCAAACCCTAACCCGAACCCTAACCCGAACCCTAACCAGAACCCTAACCCTAACCCTAACCCGAACCCTAACCCTAACCCTAACCCGAACACTAACTCTAAACCTAACCCTAACCCTAACCAGAACCCTAACCCTAACCCTAACCCTAACCCTAACCCAAACCCTAACCCTAACCCTAACCCGAACCCTAACCCCTAACCCTAACCCGAACCCGATCCCTAACCCGAACCCGAACCCTAACCCTAACCCGAACCAGAATTCTAACCCTAACCCGAACCCGAACCCGAACACTAAACCTAACCCTAACCCGAACCCTAACCCTAACCCGAAACTTAACCCTAACCCGAACCCTAACCCTACCCCTAACACTAACCCGAAACCGAACCCTAACCCGAACCCTAACCCGAACCCTAATCCTAACCCTAACCTGAACCCTAACCCTAACACTAACCAGAACCCTAACCCGAACCCGAACCCTAACCCTAACCCTAACCCGAACCCTAACACTAACCCTAACCCGAACCCTAACCCTAACCCTAACCCGAACCCTAACCCGAACCCTAACCCTAACACTATCCCTAACCCTAACCCTCACCCCTAACCC
The DNA here is from genome assembly GCA_032313775.1 of Urocyon cinereoargenteus. Classification (NCBI taxonomy): domain Eukaryota; kingdom Metazoa; phylum Chordata; class Mammalia; order Carnivora; family Canidae; genus Urocyon; species Urocyon cinereoargenteus. The sequence continues at coordinate 179,079 of JAVLSZ010000025.1, read as the reverse complement.
TAACCCTAAACCTTACCTAACCCTACAACCTAACCCTAACCCGAACCCTAACCCTAACCCTAACCCTAACCCGAACCCGAACCCAAACCCTAAACTTAACACTATCCCTAACCCTAACCCTAACCCGAACCCGAACCCTAACCCTAACCCTAACCCTAACCCTAACCCTAACCCGAACCCTAACCCTAACCCTAAACCTAACGCTAACCCTAACCCTAACCCCTAACCCTAACCCCAACCCTAACCCTAACCCGAACCATAACCCTAACCCTAACTCGAACCCTAACTCTAACCCGAACCCTAACCCTAACCCGAACCCTAACCCTAAACCTAATCCTAACCCTAACCCTATCCCTAACCCTAACCCGAACACTAACCCGAACCCTAACCCTAACCTTAACCCTAAACTTAACCCTAAACCGAACCCTAACACTAACCCTAACCCGAACCCGAACCCTAACCCGAATCCTAACCCTAACCCTAAACGAAACCCTAACCCTAACCCGAACCCTAACCTGAACCCTAACCCGAACCCTAACCCCAACCCTAACCCCAACCCTAACCCGAACCCTAACCCGAACCCTAAACCGAACCCTAACCATAACCCTAAACCGAACCCTAACCCGAACCCTAACCCTAACCCTAACCCGAACCCTAACCCTTAACCTAACCCTAACCCGAACCCTAACCCTAACAATAACCCTAACCCTAACCCGAACCCTAACCCTAACCCTAACCCGAACCATAACCCTAACCCTAACCCTAACCCTAACCCGAATCCTAACCCTAAACCTAACCCTAAACCTAACCCGAACCCGAACCCGAACCCTAACCCTAACCCTAACCCGAACCCTAACCCTAACCCGAACCCTAACCCTAACACGAACCCTAACCCGAACCCTAACCCGAAACCTAACCCTAACCCTAACCCTAACCCTAACCCCTAACCCTAACCCTTACCCTAACCCTAACCCTAAAACCTAACCCTAACCCGAACCCTAAACCTAACCCTAACCCTAACCCTAACCCTAACCCAAACCCTAAGCCGAACCCAAACCTAACCCTAACCCTAACCCGAAACCTAACACTAACCCTAACCCTAACCCGTACCCGAAACCTACCTGAACCCGAACCCTAACACGAACCCGAACCCTAACCCAAACCCGAACCCGAACCCGAACCCTAACCCTAACCTAAACCCTAAACCTAACCCTAACCCGAACCCGAACCCTAACCCTAACCCGAACCCTAACACGAACCCTAACCCGAAACCTAACCCGAAACCGAACCCGAACCCTAAACCGAACCCTAACCCGAATCCTAACCCCAACCCTAACCTGAAACCTAACCCTAACCCGAACCCTAACCCGAACCCGAAAACTAACCCGAAACCTAACACTAACCCTAACCCGAAACCTAACCCTAACCCGAACCCTAACCCGAACCCTAACCCGAACCCTAACCCTAACCCGAACCCTAATCCGAACCCTAACCCTAACCCTAACCCGAACCCTAACCCTAACCCTAACCCAAACCCTAAGCCGAACCCAAACCTAACCCTAACCCTAACCCTAACCCGAAACCTAACACTAACCCTAACCCTAACCCGTACCCGAAACCTAACCCGAACTCGAACCCTAACACGAACCCGAACCCTAACCCAAACCCGAACCCGAACCCGAACCCTAACCCTAACCTAAACCCTAACCCTAACCCTAAACCTAACCCAAACCCTAACCCTAACCCGAACCCTAACCCGAACCCTAACCCGAACCCTAACCTGAAACCTAACCCGAACCCTAAACCGAACCCTAACCCGAATCCTAACCCTAACCCTAACCCGAAACCTAACCCGAACCCTAACCCTAACCCAAACCCGAATCCTATCCCTAACCCTAACTCAAACCTTAACCCGAACCCTAAACCTAACCGTACCCTAACACTAACCCGAACCCTAACCCTAACCCTAACACGAACCCTAACCCCTAACCCGAACCCGAACCCGAACCCTAACCGAACCCTAACCCCTAACCCGAACCCGAACCCGAACCCTAACCCGAACCCAAACCCTAACCCTACCCCGAACCCGAACCCAAACCATAACCCTAACCCTAACCCGAACCCTAACCCTAACCCTAACCCTAACCCCTAACCCTAACCCTTACCCTAACCCTAACCCTAAAACATAACCCTAACCCGAACCCTAACCCTAACCCTAACCCTAACCCTAACCCTAACCCAAACCCTAAGCCGAACCCAAACCTAACCCTAACCCTAACCCGAAACCTAACACTAACCCTAACCCTAACCCGTACCCGAAACCTACCCGAACCCGAACCCTAACACGAACACGAACCCTAACCCAAACCCGAACCCGAACCCGAACCCTAACCCTAACCTAAACCCTAACCCTAACCCTAACCCGAACCCGAACCCTAACCCTAACCCGAACCCTAACACGAACCCTAACCCGAACCCTAACCCGAAACCGAACCCAACCCTAAACCGAACCCTAACCCGAATCCTAACCCTAACCCTAACCCGAAACCTAACACTAACCCTAACCCTAACCCGTACCCGAAACCTACCCGAACCCGAACCCTAACACGAACACGAACCCTAACCCAAACCCGAACCCGAACCCGAACCCTAACCCTAACCTAAACCCTAACCCTAACCCTAACCCGAACCCGAACCCTAACCCTAACCCGAACCCTAACACGAACCCTAACCCGAACCCTAACCCGAAACCGAACCCAACCCTAAACCGAACCCTAACCCGAATCCTAACCCTAACCCTAACCCGAAACCTAACCCTAACCCGAACCCGAAACCTAACCCTAACCCGAACCCTAACCCGAACCCTAACCCGAACCCTAACCCTAACCCTAACCCGAACCCTAATCCGAACCCTAACCCTAACCCTAACCCGAACCCTAACCCTAACCCTAACCCAAACCCTAAGCCGAACCCAAACGTAACCCTAACCCTAACCCTAACCCGAAACCTAACACTAACCCTAACCCTAACCCGTACCCGAAACCTAACCCGAACTCGAACCCTAACACGAACCCGAACCCTAACCCAAACCCGAACCCGAACCCGAACCCTAACCCTAACCTGAACCCTAACCCTAACCCTAAACCTAACCCAAACCCTAGCCCTAACACGAACCCTAACCCGAACCCTAACCCGAAACCTAACCCGAAACCTAACCCGAACCCTAAACCGAACCCTAACCCGAATCCTAACCCTAACCCTAACCCGAAACCTAAACCGAACCCTAACCATAACCCTAACCCGAAACCTATCCCTAACCCTAACTCAAACCCTAACCCGAACCCTAAACCTAACCGTACCCTAACACTAACCCGAACCCTAACCCTAACCCTAACACGAACCCTAACCCCTAACCCGAACCCGAACCCTAACCCGAAACCAAACCCTAACCCTACCCCGAACCCGAACCCAAACCATAACCCTAACCCTAACCCGAACCCTAACCCTAACCCTAATCCTAACCCTAACCTGAACCCTAACCCTAACCCTAAATTTAACCCTAACCCGAACCCTAACCCTAACCCTAACCCTAACCCTAACCCGAACCCTAACCCTAACCCTATCCCGAACCCTAATCCGAACCCTAACCCTAACCCTACCCCGAACCCGAACCCTAACCCGAAACCGAACCCTAACCCGAACCATTACCCTAACCCTAACCCGAACCCTAACCCGAACCCTAACCCTAAACCTAACCCAAAACCTAACCCTAACACTAACCCAAACCCTAACCCGAACCCTAACCCTATACTGAACCCTAACGCAAACCCTAACACGAACCCTAACCCGAACCCTAACCAGAACCCTAACCCTAACCCTAACCCGAACCCTAACCCTAACCCTAACCCGAACACTAACCCTAAACCTAACCCTAACCCTAACCAGAAACCTAACCCGAACCCTAACCCTAACCCTAACCCGAACACTAACCCTAACCCTAACCCGAACCCTAACCCTAACCCTAACCCGATCCCTAACCCGAAACCGAACCCTAACCCTAACCCTAACCCTAACCCCTAACCCTAACCCTTACCCTAACCCTAACCCTAAAACCTAACACTAACCCGAACCCTAACCCTAACCTTAACCCAAACCCTAAGCCGAACCCAAACCTAACCCTAACCCTAACCCGAAACCTAACACTAACCCTAACCCTAACCCGTACCCGAAACCTACCCGAACCCGAACCCTAACACGAACCCTAACCCGAACCCTAACCCTAACCCTAACCCGAAACCTAACCCTAACCCGAACCCGAAACCTAACCCTAACCCGAACCCTAACCCGAACCCTAACCCGAACCCTAACCCTAACCCTAACCAGAACCCTAATCCGAACCCTAACCCTAACCCGAACCCTAACCCTAAACCTAACCCAAACCCTAAGCCGAACCCAAACCTAACCCTAACCCTAACCCTAACCCGAAACCTAACACTAACCCTAACCCTAACACGTACCCGAAACCTAACCCGAACTCGAACCCTAACACGAACTCGAACCCTAACCCAAACCCGAACCCGAACCCGAACCCTAACCCTAACCTGAACCCTAACCCTAACCCTAAACCTAACCCAAACCCTAACCCTAACCCGAAACCTAACCCGAACCCTAACCCGAACCCTAACCCGAAACCTAACCCGAACCCTAAACCGAACCCTAACCCGAATCCTAACCCTAACCCTAACCCGAAACCTAAACGGAACCCTAACCCTAACCCTAACCCGAATCCTATTCCTAACCCTAACTCAAACCCTAACCCGAACCCTAAACCTAACCGTACCCTAACACTAACCCGAACCCTAACCCTAACCCTAACACGAACCCTAACCCCTAACCCGAACCCGAACCCGAACCCTAACCCGAACCCAAACCCTAACCCTACCCCAACCCGAACCCAAACCATAACCCTAACCCTAACCCGAACCCTAACCCTAACCCTAATCCTAACCCTAACCCGAACCCTAACCCTAACCCTAAATTTAACCCTAACCCGAACCCTAACACTAACCCTAACCCTAACCCTAACCCGAACCCTAACCCTAACCCTATCCCGAACCCTAATCCGAACCCTAACCCTAACCCTACCCCGAACCCGAACCCTAACCCGAAACCGAACCCTAACCCGAACCATTACCCTAACCCTAACCCGAACCCTAACCCGAACCCTAACCCTAAACCTAACCCGAAACCTAACCCTAACACTAACCCAAACCCTAACCCGAACCCTAACCCTATACTGAACCCTAACGCAAACCCTAACCCGAACCCTAACCCGAACCCTAACCAGAACCCTAACCCTAACCCTAACCCGAACCCTAACCCTAACCCTAACCCGAACACTAACTCTAAACCTAACCCTAACCCTAACCAGAACCCTAACCCTAACCCTAACCCTAACCCTAACCCAAACCCTAACCCTAACCCTAACCCGAACCCTAACCCCTAACCCTAACCCGAACCCGATCCCTAACCCGAACCCGAACCCTAACCCTAACCCGAACCAGAATTCTAACCCTAACCCGAACCCGAACCCGAACACTAAACCTAACCCTAACCCGAACCCTAACCCTAACCCGAAACTTAACCCTAACCCGAACCCTAACCCTACCCCTAACACTAACCCGAAACCGAACCCTAACCCGAACCCTAACCCGAACCCTAATCCTAACCCTAACCTGAACCCTAACCCTAACACTAACCAGAACCCTAACCCGAACCCGAACCCTAACCCTAACCCTAACCCGAACCCTAACACTAACCCTAACCCGAACCCTAACCCTAACCCTAACCCGAACCCTAACCCGAACCCTAACCCTAACACTATCCCTAACCCTAACCCTCACCCCTAACCCTAACCCTAAACCTTACCTAACCCTACAACCTAACCCTAACCCGAACCCTAACCCTAACCCTAACCCTAACCCGAACCCGAACCCAAACCCTAAACTTAACACTATCCCTAACCCTAACCCTAACCCGAACCCGAACCCTAAACCTAACCCTAACCCTAACCCTAACCCTAACCCGAACCCTAACCCTAACCCTAAACCTAACGCTAACCCTAACCCTAACCCCTAACCCTAACCCCAACCCTAACCCTAACCCGAACCATAACCCTAACCCTAACTCGAACCCTAACTCTAACCCGAACCCTAACCCTAACCCGAACCCTAACCCTAAACCTAATCCTAACCCTAACCCTATCCCTAACCCTAACCCGAACACTAACCCGAACCCTAACCCTAACCTTAACCCTAAACTTAACCCTAAACCGAACCCTAACACTAACCCTAACCCGAACCCGAACCCTAACCCGAATCCTAACCCTAACCCTAAACGAAACCCTAACCCTAACCCGAACCCTAACCTGAACCCTAACCCGAACCCTAACCCCAACCCTAACCCCAACCCTAACCCGAACCCTAACCCGAACCCTAAACCGAACCCTAACCATAACCCTAAACCGAACCCTAACCCGAACCCTAACCCTAACCCTAACCCGAACCCTAACCCTTAACCTAACCCTAACCCGAACCCTAACCCTAACAATAACCCTAACCCTAACCCGAACCCTAACCCTAACCCTAACCCGAACCATAACCCTAACCCTAACCCTAACCCTAACCCGAATCCTAACCCTAAACCTAACCCTAAACCTAACCCGAACCCGAACCCGAACCCTAACCCTAACCCTAACCCGAACCCTAACCCTAACCCGAACCCTAACCCTAACACGAACCCTAACCCGAACCCTAACCCGAAACCTAACCCTAACCCTAACCCTAACCCTAACCCTAACCCCTAACCCTAACCCTTACCCTAACCCTAACCCTAAAACCTAACCCTAACCCGAACCCTAAACCTAACCCTAACCCTAACCCTAACCCTAACCCAAACCCTAAGCCGAACCCAAACCTAACCCTAACCCTAACCCGAAACCTAACACTAACCCTAACCCTAACCCGTACCCGAAACCTACCTGAACCCGAACCCTAACACGAACCCGAACCCTAACCCAAACCCGAACCCGAACCCGAACCCTAACCCTAACCTAAACCCTAAACCTAACCCTAACCCGAACCCGAACCCTAACCCTAACCCGAACCCTAACACGAACCCTAACCCGAAACCTAACCCGAAACCGAACCCGAACCCTAAACCGAACCCTAACCCGAATCCTAACCCCAACCCTAACCTGAAACCTAACCCTAACCCGAACCCTAACCCGAACCCGAAAACTAACCCGAAACCTAACACTAACCCTAACCCGAAACCTAACCCTAACCCGAACCCTAACCCGAACCCTAACCCGAACCCTAACCCTAACCCGAACCCTAATCCGAACCCTAACCCTAACCCTAACCCGAACCCTAACCCTAACCCTAACCCAAACCCTAAGCCGAACCCAAACCTAACCCTAACCCTAACCCTAACCCGAAACCTAACACTAACCCTAACCCTAACCCGTACCCGAAACCTAACCCGATCTCGAACCCTAACACGAACCCGAACCCTAACCCAAACCCGAACCCGAACCCGAACCCTAACCCTAACCTAAACCCTAACCCTAACCCTAAACCTAACCCAAACCCTAACCCTAACCCGAACCCTAACCCGAACCCTAACCCGAACCCTAACCTGAAACCTAACCCGAACCCTAAACCGAACCCTAACCCGAATCCTAACCCTAACCCTAACCCGAAACCTAACCCGAACCCTAACCCTAACCCAAACCCGAATCCTATCCCTAACCCTAACTCAAACCTTAACCCGAACCCTAAACCTAACCGTACCCTAACACTAACCCGAACCCTAACCCTAACCCTAACACGAACCCTAACCCCTAACCCGAACCCGAACCCGAACCCTAACCCGAACCCAAACCCTAACCCTACCCCGAACCCGAACCCAAACCATAACCCTAACCCTAACCCGAACCCTAACCCTAACCCTAACCCTAACCCCTAACCCTAACCCTTACCCTAACCCTAACCCTAAAACATAACCCTAACCCGAACCCTAACCCTAACCCTAACCCTAACCCTAACCCTAACCCAAACCCTAAGCCGAACCCAAACCTAACCCTAACCCTAACCCGAAACCTAACACTAACCCTAACCCTAACCCGTACCCGAAACCTACCCGAACCCGAACCCTAACACGAACACGAACCCTAACCCAAACCCGAACCCGAACCCGAACCCTAACCCTAACCTAAACCCTAACCCTAACCCTAACCCGAACCCGAACCCTAACCCTAACCCGAACCCTAACACGAACCCTAACCCGAACCCTAACCCGAAACCGAACCCAACCCTAAACCGAACCCTAACCCGAATCCTAACCCTAACCCTAACCCGAAACCTAACACTAACCCTAACCCTAACCCGTACCCGAAACCTACCCGAACCCGAACCCTAACACGAACACGAACCCTAACCCAAACCCGAACCCGAACCCGAACCCTAACCCTAACCTAAACCCTAACCCTAACCCTAACCCGAACCCGAACCCTAACCCTAACCCGAACCCTAACACGAACCCTAACCCGAACCCTAACCCGAAACCGAACCCAACCCTAAACCGAACCCTAACCCGAATCCTAACCCTAACCCTAACCCGAAACCTAACCCTAACCCGAACCCGAAACCTAACCCTAACCCGAACCCTAACCCGAACCCTAACCCGAACCCTAACCCTAACCCTAACCCGAACCCTAATCCGAACCCTAACCCTAACCCTAACCCGAACCCTAACCCTAACCCTAACCCAAACCCTAAGCCGAACCCAAACGTAACCCTAACCCTAACCCTAACCCGAAACCTAACACTAACCCTAACCCTAACCCGTACCCGAAACCTAACCCGAACTCGAACCCTAACACGAACCCGAACCCTAACCCAAACCCGAACCCGAACCCGAACCCTAACCCTAACCTGAACCCTAACCCTAACCCTAAACCTAACCCAAACCCTAGCCCTAACACGAACCCTAACCCGAACCCTAACCCGAAACCTAACCCGAAACCTAACCCGAACCCTAAACCGAACCCTAACCCGAATCCTAACCCTAACCCTAACCCGAAACCTAAACCGAACCCTAACCATAACCCTAACCCGAATCCTATCCCTAACCCTAACTCAAACCCTAACCCGAACCCTAAACCTAACCGTACCCTAACACTAACCCGAACCCTAACCCTAACCCTAACACGAACCCTAACCCCTAACCCGAACCCGAACCCTAACCCGAAACCAAACCCTAACCCTACCCCGAACCCGAACCCAAACCATAACCCTAACCCTAACCCGAACCCTAACCCTAACCCTAATCCTAACCCTAACCTGAACCCTAACCCTAACCCTAAATTTAACCCTAACCCGAACCCTAACCCTAACCCTAACCCTAACCCTAACCCGAACCCTAACCCTAACCCTATCCCGAACCCTAATCCGAACCCTAACCCTAACCCTACCCCGAACCCGAACCCTAACCCGAAACCGAACCCTAACCCGAACCATTACCCTAACCCTAACCCGAACCCTAACCCGAACCCTAACCCTAAACCTAACCCAAAACCTAACCCTAACACTAACCCAAACCCTAACCCGAACCCTAACCCTATACTGAACCCTAACGCAAACCCTAACACGAACCCTAACCCGAACCCTAACCAGAACCCTAACCCTAACCCTAACCCGAACCCTAACCCTAACCCTAACCCGAACACTAACCCTAAACCTAACCCTAACCCTAACCAGAAACCTAACCCGAACCCTAACCCTAACCCTAACCCGAACACTAACCCTAACCCTAACCCGAACCCTAACCCTAACCCTAACCCGATCCCTAACCCGAAACCGAACCCTAACCCTAACCCTAACCCTAACCCCTAACCCTAACCCTTACCCTAACCCTAACCCTAAAACCTAACACTAACCCGAACCCTAACCCTAACCTTAACCCAAACCCTAAGCCGAACCCAAACCTAACCCTAACCCTAACCCGAAACCTAACACTAACCCTAACCCTAACCCGTACCCGAAACCTACCCGAACCCGAACCCTAACACGAACCCGAACCCTAACCCAAACCCGAACCCGAACCCGAACCCTAACCCTAACCTGAACCCTAACCCTAACCCTAACCCTTACCCGAACCCGAACCCTAACCCTAACCCGAAACCTAACACGAACCCTAACCCGAACCCTAACCCGAAACCTAACCCGAACCCTAAACCGAACCCTAACCCGAATCCTAACCCTAACCCTAACCCGAAACCTAACCCTAACCGAACCCGAACCCTAACCCGAACCCGAAAACTAACCCGAAATCTAACCCTAACCCTAACCCGAAACCTAACACTAACCCGAACCCTAACCCGAACCCTAACCCGAACCCTAACCCTAACCCTAACCCGAACCCTAATCCGAACCCTAACCCTAACCCTAACCCGAACCCTAACCCTAACCCTAACCCAAACCCTAAGCCGAACCCAAACCTAACCCTAACCCTAACCCTAACCCGAAACCTAACAGTAACCCTAACCCTAACCCGTACCCGAAACCTAACCCGAACCCGAACCCTAACACGAACCCGAACCCTAACCCAAACCCGAACCCGAACCCGAACCCTAACCCTAACCTGAACCCTAACCCTAACCCTAACCCAAACCCTAACCCTAACACGAACCCTAACCCGAACCCTAACCCGAAACCTAACCCTAACCCTAACCCTAACCCTAAGCCCTAACCGTAACCCTTACCCTAACCCTAACCCTAAAACCTAACCCTAACCCGAACCCTAACCCGAACCCTAACCCGAACCCTAACCCTAACCCTAACCCGAACCCTAATCCGAACCCTAACCCTAACCCTAACCCGAACCCTAACCCTAACCCTAACCCAAACCCTAAGCCGAACCCAAACGTAACCCTAACCCTAACCCTAACCCGAAACCTAACACTAACACTAACCCTAACCCGTACCCGAAACCTAACCCGAACTCGAACCCTAACACGAACCCGAACCCTAACCCAAACCCGAACCGGAACCCGAACTCGAACCCTAACCCGAACCCTAACCCTTACCCTAACCCAAACCCTAAGCCGAACCCAAACCTTACCCTAACCCTAACCCTAACCCGAAACCTAACACTAACCCTAACCCTAACCCATACCCGAAACCTAACCCGAACTCGAACCCTAACACGAACCCGAACCCTAACCGAAACCCGAACCCGAACCCGAACCCTAACCCTAACCTAAACCCTAACCCTAACCCTAAACCTAACCCAAACACTAACCCTAACCCGAACCCTAACCCGAACCCTAACCCGAACCCTAACCCGAAACCTAACCCGAACCCTAAACCGAACCCTAACCCGAATCCTAACCCTAACCCTAACCCGAAACCTAACCCGAACCCTAACCCTAACCCTAACCCGAATCCTAACCCTAACCCTAACTCAAACCCTAAGCCGAACCCTAAACCTAACCGTACCCTAACACTAACCCGAACCCTAACCCTAACCCTAACACGAACCCTAACCCCTAACCCCAACCCGAACCCGAACCCTAACCCGAACCCAAACCCTAACCCTACCCTGAACCCGAACCCAAACCATAACCCTAACCCTAACCCAAACCCTAACCCTAACCCTAACCCTAACCCTAACCCCTAACCCTAACCCTTACCCTAACCCTAACCCTAAAACCTAACCCTAACCCGAACCCTAACCCTAACCCTAACCCTAACCCTAACCCAAACCCTAAGCCGAACCCAAACCTAACCCTAACCCTAACCCGAAACCTAACACTAACCCTAACCCTAACCCGTACCCGAAACCTACCCGAACCCGAACCCTAACACGAAAACGAACCCTAACCCAAACCCGAACCCGAACCCGAACCCTAACCCTAACCTAAACCCTAACCCTAACCTTAACCCGAACCCGAACCCTAACCCTAACCCGAACCCTAACACGAACCCTAACCCGAACCCTAACCCGAAACCGAACCCAACCCTAAACCGAACCCTAACCCGAATCCTAACCCTAACCCTAACCCGAAACCTAACCCTAACCCGAACCCGAAACCTAACCCTAACCCGAACCCTAACCCGAACCCTAACCCGAACCCTAACCCTAACCCTAACCCGAACCCTAATCCGAACCCTAACCCTAACCCTAACCCGAACCCTAACCCTAACCCAAACCCTAAGCCGAACCCAAACCTAACCCTAACCCTAACCCTAACCCGAAACCTAACACTAACCCTAACCCTAACCCGTACCCGAAACCTAACCCGAACTCGAACCCTAACACGAACCCGAACCCTAACCCAAACCCGAACCCGAACCCGAACCCTAACCCTAACCTAAACCCTAACCCTAACCCTAAACCTAACCCAAACCCTAACCCTAACCCGAACCCTAACCCGAACCCTAACCCGAACCCTAACCCGAAACCTAACCCGAACCCTAAACCGAACCCTAACCCGAATCCTAACCCTAACCCTAACCCGAAACCTAAACCGAACCCTAACCCTAACCCTAACCCGAATCCTATCCCTAACCCTAACTCAAACCCTAACCCGAACCCTAAACCTAACCGTACCCTAACACTAACCCGAACCCTAACCCTAACCCTAACACGAACACTAACCCCTAACCCGAACCCGAACCCGAACCCTAACCCGAAACCAAACCCTAAACCTACCCCGAACCCGAACCCAAACCATAACCCTAACCCTAACCCGAACCCTAACCCTAACCCTAATCCTAACCCTAACCCGAACCCTAACCCTAACCCTAAATTTAACCCTAACCCGAACCCTAACCCTAACCCTAACCCTAACCCGAACCCTAACCCTAACCCTATCCCGAACCCTAATCCGAACCCTAACCCTAACCCTACCCCGAACCCGAAACCTAACCCGAAACCGAACCCTAACCCGAACCATTACCCTAACCCTAACCCGAACCCTAACCCGAACCCTAACCCTAAACCTAACCCGAAACCTAACCCTAACACTAACCCAAACCCTAACCCGAACCCTAACCCTATACTGAACCCTAACGCAAACCCTAACCCGAACCCTAACCCGAACCCTAACCAGAACCCTAACCCTAACCCTAACCCGAACCCTAACCCTAACCCTAACCCGAACACTAACCCTAAACCTAACCCTAACCCTAACCAGAACCCTAACCCGAACCCTAACCCTAACCCTAACCCGAACACTAACCCTAACCCTAACCCGAACCCTAACCCTAACCCTAACCCGAACCCTAACCCGAAACCTAACCCTAACCCTAACCCTAACCCTAACCCCTAACCCTAACCCTTACCCTAACCCTAACCCTAAAACCTAACCCTAACCCGAACCCTAACCCTAACCCTAACCCAAACCCTAAGCCAAACCCAAACCTAACCCTAACCCTAACCCGAAACCTAACACTAACCCTAACCCTAACCCGTACCCGAAACCTGCCCGAACCCGAACCCTAACACGAACCCGAACCCTAACCCAAACCCGAACCCGAACCCGAACCCTAACCCTAACCTGAACCCTAACCCTAACCCTAACCCTTACCCGAACCCGAACCCTAACCCTAACCCGAACCCTAACACGAACCCTAACCCGAACCCTAACCCGAAACCTAACCCGAACCCTAAACCGAACCCTAACCCGAATCCTAACCCTAACCCTAACCCGAAACCTAACCCTAACCGAACCCGAACCCTAACCCGAACCCGAAAACTAACCCGAAATCTAACCCTAACCCTAACCCGAAACCTAACACTAACCCGAACCCTAACCCGAACCCTAACCCGAACCCTAACCCTAACCCTAACCCGAACCCTAATCCGAACCCTAACCCTAACCCTAACCCGAACCCTAACCCTAACCCTAACCCAAACCCTAAGCCGAACCCAAACCTAACCCTAACCCTAACCCTAACCCGAAACCTAACACTAACCCTAACCCTAACCCGTACCCGAAACCTAACCCGAACCCGAACCCTAACACGAACCCGAACCCTAACCCAAACCCGAACCCGAACCCGAACCCTAACCCTAACCTGAACCCTAACCCTAACCCTAACCCAAACCCTAACCCTAACCCGAACCCTAACCCGAACCCTAACCCGAACCCGAACCCGAAACCTAACCCTAACCCTAACCCTAACCCTAACCCCTAACCCTAACCCTTACCCTAACCCTAACCCTAAAACCTAACCCTAACCCGAACCCTAAACCTAACCCTAAATTTAACCCTAAACCGAACCCTAACCCTAACCCTAACCCTAACCCGAACCCTAACCCTAACCCTAACCCTATCCCGAACCCTAATCCGAACCCTAACCCTAACCCTACCCCGAACCCGAAACCTAACCCGAAACCGAACCCTAACCCGAACCATTACCCTAACCCTAACCCGAACCCTAACCCGAACCCTAACCCTAAACCTAACCCGAAACCTAACCCTAACACTAACCCAAACCCTAACCCGAACCCTAACCCTATACTGAACCCTAACGCAAACCCTAACCCGAACCCTAACCCGAACCCTAACCAGAACCCTAACCCTAACCCTAACCCGAACCCTAACCCTAACCCTAACCCGAACACTAACCCTAAACCTAACCCTAACCCTAACCAGAACCCTAACCCGAACCCTAACCCTAACCCTAACCCGAACACTAACCCTAACCCTAATCCGAACCCTAACCCTAACCCTAACCCGAACCCTAACCCGAAACCTAACCCTAACCCTAACCCTAACCCTAACCCCTAACCCTAACCCTTACCCTAACCCTAACCCTAAAACCTAACCCTAACCCGAACCCTAACCCTAACCCTAACCCAAACCCTAAGCCGAACCCAAACCTAACCCTAACCCTAACCCGAAACCTAACACTAACCCTAACCCTAACCCGTACCCGAAACCTGCCCGAACCCGAACCCTAACACGAACCCGAACCCTAACCCAAACCCGAACCCGAACCCGAAACCTAACCCTAACCTGAACCCTAACCCTAACCCTAACCCTTACCCGAACCCGAACCCTAACCCGAACCCTAACACGAACCCTAACCCGAACCCTAACCCGAAACCTAACCCGAACCCTAAACCGAACCCTAACCCGAATCCTAACCCTAACCCTAACCCGAAACCTAACCCTAACCGAACCCGAACCCTAACCCGAACCCGAAAACTAACCCGAAATCTAACCCTAACCCTAACCCGAAACCTAACACTAACCCGAACCCTAACCCGAACCCTAACCCGAACCCTAACCCTAACCCTAACCCGAACCCTAATCCGAACCCTAACCCTAACCCTAACCCGAACCCTAACCCTAACCCTAACCCAAACCCTAAGCCGAACCCAAACCTAACCCTAACCCTAACCCTAACCCGAAACCTAACACTAACCCTAACCCTAACCCGTACCCGAAACCTAACCCGAACCCGAACCCTAACACGAACCCGAACCCTAACCCAAACCCGAACCCGAACCCGAACCCTAACCCTAACCTGAACCCTAACCCTAACCCTAACCCAAACCCTAACCCTAACCCGAACCCTAACCCGAACCCTAACCCGAACCCGAACCCGAAACCTAACCCTAACCCTAACCCTAACCCTAACCCCTAACCCTAACCCTTACCCTAACCCTAACCCTAAAACCTAACCCTAACCCGAACCCTAACCCTAACCCTAAATTTAACCCTAAACCGAACCCTAACCCTAACCCTAACCCTAACCCGAACCCTAACCCTAACCCTAACCCTATCCCGAACCCTAATCCGAACCCTAACACTAACCCTACCCCGAACCCGAAACCTAACCCGAAACCGAACCCTAACCCGAACCATTACCCTAACCCTAACCCGAACCCTAACCCGAACCCTAACCCTAAACCTAACCCGAAACCTAACCCTAACACTAACCCAAACCCTAACCCGAACCCTAACCCTATACTGAACCCTAACGCAAACCCTAACCCGAACCCTAACCCGAACCCTAATCAGAACCCTAACCCTAACCCTAACCCGAACCCTAACCCTAACCCTAACCCGAACACTAACCCTAAACCTAACCCTAACCCTAACCAGAACCCTAACCCGAACCCTAACCCTAACCCTAACCCGAACACTAACCCTAACCCTAATCCGAACCCTAACCCTAACCCTAACCCGAACCCTAACCCGAAACCTAACCCTAACCCTAACCCTAACCCTAACCCCTAACCCTAACCCTTACCCTAACCCTAACCCTAAAACCTAACCCTAACCCGAACCCTAACCCTAACCCTAACCCAAACCCTAAGCCGAACCCAAACCTAACCCTAACCCTAACCCGAAACCTAACACTAACCCTAACCCTAACCCGTACCCGAAACCTGCCCGAACCCGAACCCTAACACGAACCCGAACCCTAACCCAAACCCGAACCCGAACCCGAACCCTAACCCTAACCTGAACCCTAACCCTAACCCTAACCCTTACCCGAACCCGAACCCTAACCCTAACCCGAACCCTAACACGAACCCTAACCCGAACCCTAACCCGAAACCTAACCCGAACCCTAAACCGAACCCTAACCCGAATCCTAACCCTAACCCTAACCCGAAACCTAACCCTAACCGAACCCGAACCCTAACCCGAACCCGAAAACTAACCCGAAATCTAACCCTAACCCTAACCCGAAACCTAACACTAACCCGAACCCTAACCCGAACCCTAACCCGAACCCTAACCCTAACCCTAACCCGAACCCTAATCCGAACCCTAACCCTAACCCTAACCCGAACCCTAACCCTAACCCTAACCCAAACCCTAAGCCGAACCCAAACCTAACCCTAACCCTAACCCTAACCCGAAACCTAACACTAACCCTAACCCTAACCCGTACCCGAAACCTAACCCGAACCCGAACCCTAACACGAACCCGAACCCTAACCCAAACCCGAACCCGAACCCGAACCCTAACCCTAACCTGAACCCTAACCCTAACCCTAACCCAAACCCTAACCCTAACCCGAACCCTAACCCGAACCCTAACACGAACCCGAACCCGAAACCTAACCCTAACCCTAACCCTAACCCTAACCCCTAACCCTAACCCTTACCCTAACCCTAACCCTAAAACCTAACCCTAACCCGAACCCTAACCCTAACCCTAACCCTAACCCAAACCCTAAGCCGAACCCAAACCTAACCCTAACCCTAACCCGAAACCTAACACTAACCCTAACCCTAACCCGTACCCGAAACCTACCCGAACCCGAACCCTAACACGAACCCGAACCCTAACCCAAACCCGAACCCGAACCCGAACCCTAACCCGAACCCTAACACGAACCCTAACCCGAACCATAACCCAAAACCGAACCCGAACCCTAAACCGAACCCTAACCCGAATCCTAACCCTAACCCTAACCCGAAACCTAACCCTAACCCTAACCCTAACCCGAACCCTAACACGAACCCTAACCCGAACCCTAACCCGAAACCGAACCCGAACCCTAAACCGAACCGTAACCCGAATCCTAACCCTAACCCTAACCCGAAACCTAACCCTAACCCAAACCCGAACCCTAACCCGAACCCGAAAACTAACCCGAAACCTAACCCTAACCCTAACCCGAAACCTAACCCTAACCCGAACCCTAACCCGAACCCTAACACGAACCCTAACCCTAACCCTAACCCGAACCCTAATCCGAACCCTAACCCTAACCCTAACCCGAACCCTAACCCTAACCCTAACCCAAACCCTAAGCCGAACCCAAACCTAACCCTAACCCTAACCCTAACCCGAAACCTAACACTAACACTAACCCTAACCCGTACCCGAAACCTAACCCGAACTCGAACCCTAACACGAACCCGAACCCTAACCCAAACCCGAACCCGAACCCGAACCCTAACCCTAACCTGAACCCTAACCCTAACCCTAAACCTAACCCAAACCCTAACCCTAACCCGAACCCTAACCCGAACCCTAACCCGAACCCTAACCCGAAACCTAACCCGAACCCTAAACCGAACCCTAACCCGAATCCTAACCCTAACCCTAACCCGAAACCTAACCCGAACCCTAACCCTAACCCTAACCCGAATCCTATCCCTAACCCTAACTCAAACCCTAACCCGAACCTTAAACCTAACCGTACCCTAACACTAACCCGAACCCTAACCCTAACACGAACCCTAACCCCTAACCCGAACCCGAACCCGAACCCTAACCCGAACCCAAACCCTAACCCTACCCCGAACCCGAACCCAAACCATAACCCTAACCCTAACCCGAACCCTAACCCTAACGCTAACCCTAACCCTAACCCCTAACCCTAACCCTTACCCTAACCCTAACCCTAAAACCTAACCCTAACCCGAACCCTAACCCTAACCCTAACCCTAACCCTAACCCAAACCCTAAGCCGAACCCAAACCTAACCCTAACCCTAACCCGAAACCTAACACTAACCCTAACCCTAACCCGTACCCGAAACCTACCCGAACCCGAACCCTAACACGAACCCGAACCCTAACCCAAACCCGAACCCAAACCCGAACCCTAACCCTAACCTAAACCCTAACCCTAACCCGAACCCGAACCCGAACCCTAACCCTAACCCGGACCCTAACACGAACCCTAACCCGAACCCTAACCCGAAACCGAACCCGAACCCTAAACCGAACCCTAACCCGAATCCTAACCCTAACCCTAACCCGAAACCTAACCCTAACCCGAACCCGAAACCTAACCCTAACCCGAACCCTAACCCGAACCCTAACCCGAACCCTAACCCTAACCCTAACCAGAACCCTAATCCGAACCCTAACCCTAACCCTAACCCGAACCCTAACCCTAAACCTAACCCAAACCCTAAGCCGAACCCAAACCTAACCCTAACCCTAACCCTAACCCGAAACCTAACACTAACCCTAACCCTAACACGTACCCGAAACCTAACCCGAACTCGAACCCTAACACGAACCCGAACCCTAACCCAAACCCGAACCCGAACCCGAACCCTAACCCTAACCTGAACCCTAACCCTAACCCTAAACCTAACCCAAACCCTAACCCTAACCCGAAACCTAACCCGAACCCTAACCCGAACCCTAACCCGAAACCTAACCCGAACCCTAAACCGAACCCTAACCCGAATCCTAACCCTAACCCTAACCCGAAACCTAAACCGAACCCTAACCCTAACCCTAACACGAATCCTATTCCTAACCCTAACTCAAACCCTAACCCGAACCCTAAACCTAACCGTACCCTAACACTAACCCGAACCCTAACCCTAACCCTAACACGAACCCTAACCCCTAACCCGAACCCGAACCCGAACCCTAACCCGAACCCAAACCCTAACCCTACCCCGAACCCGAACCCAAACCATAACCCTAACCCTAACCCGAACCCTAACCCTAACCCTAATCCTAACCCTAACCCGAACCCTAACCCTAACCCTAAATTTAACCCTAACCCGAACCCTAACACTAACCCTAACCCTAACCCTAACCCGAACCCTAACCCTAACCCTATCCCGAACCCTAATCCGAACCCTAACCCTAACCCTACCCCGAACCCGAACCCTAACCCGAAACCGAACCCTAACCCGAACCATTACCCTAACCCTAACCCGAACCCTAACCCGAACCCTAACCCTAAACCTAACCCGAAACCTAACCCTAACACTAACCCAAACCCTAACCCGAACCCTAACCCTATACTGAACCCTAACGCAAACCCTAACCCGAACCCTAACCCGAACCCTAACCAGAACCCTAACCCTAACCCTAACCCGAACCCTAACCCTAACCCTAACCCGAACACTAACCCTAAACCTAACCCTAACCCTAACCAGAACCCTAACCCTAACCCTAACCCTAACCCTAACCCAAACCCTAACCCTAACCGTAACCAGAACCCTAACCCCTAACCCTAACCCGAACCCGATCCCTAACCCGAACCCGAACCCTAACCCTAACCCGAACCCGAATTCTAACCCTAACCCGAACCCGAACCCGAACACTAACCCTAACCCTAACCCGAACCCTAACCCTAACCCGAAACCTAACCCTAAACCGAACCCTAACCCTACCCCTAACACTAACCCGAAACCGAACCCTAACCCGAACCCTAACCCGAACCCTAATCCTAACCCTAACCTGAACCCTAACCCTAAACCTAACCCGAACCCTAACCCGAACCCGAACCCTAACCCTAACCCTAACCCGAACCCTAACACTAACCCTAACCCGAACCCTAACCCTAACCCTAACCCGAACCCTAACCCGAACCCTAAACCTAACACTAACCCTAACCCTAACCCTCACCCCTAACCCTAACCCTAAACCTTACCTAACCCTACAACCTAACCCTAACCCGAACCCTAACCCTAACCCTAACCCTAACCCGAACCCGAACCCAAACCCTAAACTTAACACTATCCCTAACCCTAACCCTAACCCGAACCCGAACCCGAACCCTAACCCTAACCCTAACCCTAACCCTAACCCTAACCCGAACCCTAACCCTAACCCTAAACCTAACGCTAACCCTAACCCTAACCCCTAACCCTAACCCCAACCCTAACCCTAACCCGAACCATAACCCTAACCCTAACTCGAACCCTAACTCTAACCCGAACCCTAACCCTAACCCGAACCCTAACCCTAAACCTAATCCTAACCCTAACCCTATCCCTAACCCTAACCCGAACACTAACCCGAACCCTAACCCTAACCTTAACCCTAAACTTAACCCTAAACCGAACCCTAACACTAACCCTAACCCGAACCCGAACCCTAACCCGAATCCTAACCCTAACCCTAAACGAAACCCTAACCCTAACCCGAACCCTAACCCGAACCCTAACCCGAACCCTAACCCGAACCCTAACCCCAACCCTAACCCGAACCCTAACCCGAAACCTAAACCGAACCCTAACCATAACCCTAAACCGAACACTAACCCGAACCCTAACCCTAACCCTAACCCGAACCCTAACCCTTAACCTAACCCTAACCCGAACCCTAACCCTAACAATAACCCTAACCCTAACCCGAACCCTAACCCTAACCCTAACCCGAACCCTAACCCTAACCCTAACCCTAACCCTAACCCGAATCCTAACCCTAAACCTAACCCTAAACCTAACCCGAACCCGAACCCGAACCCTAACCATAACCCTAACCCGAACCCTAACCCTAACCCGAACCCTAACCCTAACACGAACCCTAACCCTAACCCTAACCCGAACCCTAACCCGAACCCTAAACCGAACACTAAACCTAACCCTAAACCGAACCCTAACGCTAACCCGAACCCGAACCCTAACCCGAACACTAACCCTAACCCTAACCCGAACCCTAACACTAACCCTAACCCGAACCCTAACCCGAGCCCTAACTCTAACCCTAACCCTAACCCTAATCCTAACCCGAACCCTAACCCTAACCCTAACCGGAACCCTATCTCGAACCCTAAACCGAACCCGAACCCTAACCCTAACCCGAACCCTAACCCAAACCCTAACCCGAACCCTAACCCGAACCCTAACCCGAACCCTAACCCGAACCCTAAACGTAACCCTAACCCGAACCCTAACCCGAACCCTAAACCTAACACTAACCCGAACACTAACCCTAAACCTAACCCTAACCCTAACCCGAACCCTAACCCTAACCCTAACCTTAACCCTAACCCGAACCCAAACCCTAACCCTAAACAGAACCCTAACCCCTAACCCTAACCCGAACCCGAACCCTAACCCGAACCCGAACCCTAACCCTAACCCGAACCCGAATTCTAAACTTAACCCGAACCTGAACCCGAACACTAACCCTAACCCTAACCCGAATCCTAAACCTAACCCGAACCCTAACCCTAACCCGAACCCTAACCCTACCCCTAACCCGAACCCGAACCCGAACCCTAACCGAACCCTAACCCTAACCCTAACCCGAACCCTAACCCGAACCCTAACCCTAAACCTAACCCTAACCCTAACCGAACCCTAACCCGAACCCTAACCCGAACCCTAACCCTAACCCTAACCCGAACCCGAACCCTAACCCCTAACCCTAAACCCAACCCTAACCCTAACCCGAACCATAACCCTAACCCTAACCCGAACCCTAACCCTAAACCAAACCCGAACCCTAACCCTATACCGAACCCTAACCCAAACCCTAACCCGAACCCTAACCCGAACCCTATACCCGAACCCTAACCCGAACCCTAACCCTAACCCTAATCCTAACAATAACCAGAACCCTAACCCTAACCCTAACCCTAACCCTAACCCGAACCCTAACCCAAACCCTAAACCTAACCGTAACCCTAACGCTAACCCGAACCCTAAACCTAACCCTAACCCGAACCCGAACCCTAACCCGAACCTGAACCCTAACCCTAACCCGTACTCTAACCCTAACCCGAACCCTAACCCTAACCCTAACCCGAACCCTAAACCTAACCCGAACCCTAACCCTAACCCAAACCCGAACCCTAACCCTAACCCTAACCCGACACCTAACCTGAACCCAACACGAACCCTAACCCTAACCCTAACCCTAACCCTAACCCGAACCCTAACCCTAACCCTAACCCGAACCCTAACCCTAACCCGAAACCTAACCCTAACAATAACCCTAACCCTAACCCGAACCCTAACCCTAACCCTAACCCGAACCATAACCCTAACCCTAACCCTAACCCTAACCCGAATCCTAACCCTAAACCTAACCCTAAACCTAACCCGAACCCGAACCCGAACCCTAACCCTAACCCTAACCCGAACCCTAACCCTAACCCGAACCCTAACCCTAACACGAACCCTAACCCTAACCCTAACCCGAACCCTAACCCGAACCCTAAACCGAACCCTAAACCTAACCCTAAACCGACCCTAACGCTAACCCGAACCCGAACCCTAACCCGAACACTAACCCTAACCCTAACCCGAACCCTAACCCTAACCCGAACACTAACCCTAACCCTAATCCTAACCCGAACCCTAACCCTAACCCTAACCGGAACCCTATCTCGAACCCTAAACCGAACCCGAACCCTAACCCTAACCCGAACCCTAACCCAAACCCTAACCCGAACCCTAACCCGAACCCTAACCCGAACCCTAACCCGAACCCTAAACCTAACCCTAACCCGAACCCTAACCCGAACCCTAAACCTAACACTAACCCGAACACTAACCCTAAACCTAACCCTAACCCTAACCCGAACCCTAACCCTAACCCTAACCCGAACCCAAACCCTAACCCTAAACAGAACCCTAACCCCAAACCCTAACCCGAACCCGAACCCTAACCCGAACCCGAACCCTAACCCTAACCCGAACCCGAATTCTAACCTTAACCCGAACCTGAACCCGAACACTAACCCTAACCCTAACCCGAATCCTAAACCTAACCCGAACCCTAACCCTAACCCTAACCCTAACCCTACCCCTAACCCGAACCCGAACCCGAACCCTAACCGAACCCTAACCCGAACCCTAACCCTAACCCTAACCCGAACCCTAACCCGAACCCTAAACCTAAACCTAACCCTAACCCTAACCGAACCCTAACCCGAACCCTAACCCGAACCCTAACCCTAACCCTAACCCGAACCCAAACCCTAACCCCTAACCCTAAACCCAACCCTAACCCTTATCGAACCATAACCCTAACCCTAAACCGAACCCTAACCCTAAACCGAACCCGAACCCTAACCCTATACCGAACCCTAACCCAAACCCTAACCCGAACCCTAACCCGAACCCTAACCCGAACCCTAACCCGAAACCTAACCCTAACCCTAATCCTAACAATAACCAGAACCCTAACCCTAACCCTAACCCTAACCCTAACCCGAACCCTATACCAAACCCTAAACCTAACCGTAACCCTAACGCTAACCCGAACCCTAACCCTAACCCTAACCCGAACCCGAACCCTAACCCGAACCTGAACCCTAACCCTAACCCGTACTCTAACCCTAACCCGAACCCTAACCCTAACCCTAACCCTAACCCGAACCCTAAACCTAACCCGAACCCTAACCCTAACCCAAACCCGAACCCTAACCCTAACCCTAACCCGACACCTAACCTGAACCCAACACGAACCCTAACCCTAACCCTAACCCGAACCCTAACCCTAACCCGAAACCTAACCCTAAACCTAACCCGAACCCTAACCCTAAACCGAACCCGAACCCTAACCCTAACCCGAAACCTAAACCTAACCCGAACCCTTACCCTAAACCTAACACGAACCCTAACCCTAACCCTAACCCAAACCCTAACCGTAACCCGAACCCTAACCCTAACCCTAACCCTAACCCTAACCCGAACCCTAACCCGAACCCGAGACCTTACCCTAACCTGAACACTAACCCCTAACCCTAACCCGAACCCGAACCCTTACCCGAACCTGAAACCTAACCCTAACCCGACACGAGCCCGAAACCTAAACCGAACCCGAACCCTAACCCTAACCTAACCCGAATCCTAACCCTAACCCTAACCCTAACCCTAACCCTACCCCGAAACCTAACCCTAACCCTAACTCTAACCCTAAACCTAACCCTTACCCGAACCCTAACCCTAACCCTAACCCGAACCCTAACCCGAACCCTAACCTGAACCCGAACCCTAACCCTAACCCTAACCCTAACCCGAACCCTAACCCTAACCCTAACCCGAAACCGAACCCTAACCCGAACCCGAACCCTAACTCGAACCCTAACCCTAACCCTAACCAGAACCCTAACCCTAACCCGAACCCTTACCGGAACCCTAACCCGAACCCTAACCCTAACCCTAACCCGAACCCTAATCCGAACCCTAACCCTAACCCTAACCCGAACCGTAACCCTAACCCTAACCAAAACCCTAACCCGAACCCGAACCCTAACCCGAACCCTAAACCTAACCCTAACCAGAAACCTAACCCTAACCCGAACCCTTACCCGAACCCTAACCCGAACCCTAACCCGAACCCGAACCCTAACCCGAACCCGAAACCTAACCCTAACCCTAACCCGAGCCCTAACCCTAACCCTAACCCTAACCCTAACCCGAAACCTAACCCTAATCCAAACCCTAACCCGAACCCGAACCCTAACCCGAACCCGAACCCTAACCCGAACCCGAACCCTAACCCGAACCCTAAACCTAACACTAACCCGAACACTAACCCTAAACCTAACCCTAACCCTAACCCGAACCCTAACCCGAACCCTAACCCGAACCCTAAACCTAACCCTAACCCGAACCCTAACCCGAACCCTAAACCTAACACTAACCCGAACACTAACCCTAAACCTAACCCTAACCCTAACCCGAACCCTAACCCTAACCCTAACCCGAACCCAAACCCTAACCCTAAACAGAACCCTAACCCCTAACCCTAACCCGAACCCGAACCCTAACCCGAACCCGAACCCTAACCCTAACCCGAACCCGAATTCTAACCTTAACCCGAACCTGAACCCGAACACTAACCCTAACCCTGAACCGAATCCTAAACCTAACCCGAACCCTAACCCTAACCCTAACCCTAACCCTACCCCTAACCCGAACCCGAACCCGAACCCTAACCGAACCCTAACCCGAACCCTAACCCTAACCCTAACCCGAACCCTAACCCGAACCCTAACCCTAAACCTAACCCTAACCCTAACCGAACCCTAACCCGAACCCTAACCCGAACCCTAACCCTAACCCTAACCCGAACCCGAACCCTAACCCCTAACCCTAAACCCAACCCTAACCCTTATCGAACCATAACCCTAACCCTAACCCGAACCCTAACCCTAAACCGAACCCGAACCCTAACCCGAACCCGAACCATAACCCGAACCCTAAACCTAACACTAACCCGAACACTAACCCTAAACCTAACCCTAACCCTAACCCGAACCCTAACCCGAACCCTAACCCGAACCCTAAACCTAACCCTAACCCGAACCCTAACCAAACCCTAACCCTAACCCGAACCCTAACCCTAACCCTAACCCAAACCCTAAGCCGAACCCAAACCTAACCCTAACCCTAACCCTAACCCGAAACCTAACACTAACACTAACCCTAACCCGTACCCGAAACCTAACCCGAACTCGAACCCTAACACGAACCCGAACCCTAACCCAAACCCGAACCCGAACCCGAACCCTAACCCTAACCTGAACCCTAACCCTAACCCTAAACCTAACCCAAACCCTAACCCTAAACCGAACCCTAACCCGAACCCTAACCCGAACCCTAACCCGAAACCTAACCCGAACCCTAAACCGAACCCTAACCCGAATCCTAACCCTAACCCTAACCCGAAACCTAACCCGAACCCTAACCCTAACCCTAACCCGAATCCTATCCCTAACCCTAACTCAAACCCTAACCCGAACCTTAAACCTAACCGTACCCTAACACTAACCCGAACCCTAACCCTAACACGAACAATAACCCCTAACCCGAACCCGAAGCCGAACCCTAACCCGAACCCAAACCCTAACCCTACCCCGAACCCGAACCCAAACCATAACCCTAACCCTAACCCGAACCCTAACCCTAACGCTAACCCTAACCCTAACCCCTAACCCTAACCCTTACCCTAACCCTAACCCTAAAACCTAACCCTAACCCGAACCCTAACCCTAACCCTAACCCTAACCCTAACCCAAACCCTAAGCCGAACCCAAACCTAACCCTAACCCTAACCCGAAACCTAACACTAACCCTAACCCTAACCCGTACCCGAAACCTACCCGAACCCGAACCCTAACACGAACCCGAACCCTAAACCAAACCCGAACCCAAACCCGAACCCTAACCCTAACCTAAACCCTAACCCTAACCCTAACCCGAACCCGAACCCTAACCCTAACCCGGACCCTAACACGAACCCTAACCCGAACCCTAACCCGAAACCGAACCCGAACCCTAAACCGAACCCTAACCCGAATCCTAACCCTAACCCTAACCCGAAACCTAACCCTAACCCGAACCCGAAACCTAACCCTAACCCGAACCCTAACCCGAACCCTAACCCGAACCCTAACCCTAACCCTAACCAGAACCCTAATCCGAACCCTAACCCTAACCCTAACCCGAACCCTAACCCTAAACCTAACCCAAACCCTAAGCCGAACCCAAACCTAACCCTAACCCTAACCCTAACCCGAAACCTAACACTAACCCTAACCCTAACACGTACCCGAAACCTAACCCGAACTCGAACCCTAACACGAACCCGAACCCTAACCCAAACCCGAACCCGAACCCGAACCCTAACCCTAACCTGAACCCTAACCCTAACCCTAAACCTAACCCAAACCCTAACCCTAACCCGAAACCTAACCCGAACCCTAACCCGAACCCTAACCCGAAACCTAACCCGAACCCTAAACCGAACCCTAACCCGAATCCTAACCCTAACCCTAACCCGAAACCTAAACCGAACCCTAACCCTAACCCTAACCCGAATCCTATTCCTAACCCTAACTCAAACCCTAACCCGAACCCTAAACCTAACCGTACCCTAACACTAACCCGAACCTTAACCCTAACCCTAACACGAACCCTAACCCCTAACCCGAACCCGAACCCGAACCCTAACCCGAACCCAAACCCTAACCCTACCCCGAACCCGAACCCAAACCATAACCCTAACCCTAACCCGAACCCTAACCCTAACCCTAATCCTAACCCTAACCCGAACCCTAACCCTAACCCTAAATTTAACCCTAACCCGAACCCTAACACTAACCCTAACCCTAACCCTAACCCGAACCCTAACCCTAACCCTATACCGAACCCTAATCCGAACCCTAACCCTAACCCTACCCCGAACCCGAACCCTAACCCGAAACCGAACCCTAACCCGAACCATTACCCTAACCCTAACCCGAACCCTAACCCGAACCCTAACCCTAAACCTAACCCGAAACCTAACCCTAACACTAACCCAAACCCTAACCCGAACCCTAACCCTATACTGAACCCTAACGCAAACCCTAACCCGAACCCTAACCCGAACCCTAACCAGAACCCTAACCCTAACCCTAACCCGAACCCTAACCCTAACCCTAACCCGAACACTAACCCTAAACCTAACCCTAACCCTAACCAGAACCCTAACCCTAACCCTAACCCTAACCCTAACCCAAACCCTAACCCTAACCCTAACCCGAACCCTAACCCCTAACCCTAACCCGAACCCGATCCCTAACCCGAACCCGAACCCTAACCCTAACCCGAACCCGAATTCTAACCCTAACCCGAACCCGAACCCGAACACTAACCCTAACCCTAACCCGAACCCTAACCCTAACCCGAAACCTAACCCTAACCCGAACCCTAACCCTACCCCTAACACTAACCCGAAACCGAACCCTAACCCGAACCCTAACTCGAACCCTAATCCTAACCCTAACCTGAACCCTAACCCTAACCCTAACCCGAACCCTAACCCGAACCCGAACCCTAACCCTAACCCTAACCCTACCCCTAACACTAACCCTAACCCGAACCCTCACCCTAACCCTAACCCGAACCCTAACCCGAACCCTAACCCTAACACTAACACTAACCCTAACCCTCACCCCTAACCCTAACCCTAAACCTTACCTAACCCTACAACCAAACCCTAACCCGAACCCTAACCCTAACCCTAACCCTAACCCGAACCCGAACCCAAACCCTAAACTTAACACTATCCCTAACCCTAACCCGAACCCGAACCCGAACCCTAACCCTAACCCTAACCCTAACCCTAACCCTAACCCGAACCCTAACCCTAACCCTAAACCTAACGCTAACCCTAACCCTAACCCCTAACCCTAACCCCAACCCTAACCCTAACCCGAACCATAACCCTAACCCTAACTCGAACCCTAACTCTAACCCGAACCGTAACCCTAACCCGAACCCTAACCCTAAACCTAATCCTAACCCTAACCCTATCCCTAACCCTAACCCGAACACTAACCCGAACCCTAACCCTAACCTTAACCCTAAACTTAACCCTAAACCGAACCCTAACACTAACCCTAACCCGAACCCGAACCCTAACCCGAATCCTAACCCTAACCCTAAACGAAACCCTAACCCTAACCCGAACCCTAACCCGAACCCTAACCCGAACCCTAACCCGAACCCTAACCCCAACCCTAACCCGAACCCTAACCCGAACCCTAAACCGAACCCTAACCATAACCCTAAACCGAACCCTAACCCGAACCCTAACCCTAACCCTAACCCGAACCCTAACCCTTAACCTAACCCTAACCCGAACCCTAACCCTAACAATAACCCTAACCCTAACCCGAACCCTAACCCTAACCCTAACCCGAACCATAACCCTAACCCTAACCCTAACCCTAACCCGAATCCTAACCCTAAACCTAACCCTAAACCTAACCCGAACCAGAACCCGAACCCTAACCCTAACCCTAACCCGAACCCTAACCCTAACCCGAACCCTAACCCTAACACGAACCCTAACCCTAACCCTAACCCGAACCCTAACCCGAACCCTAAACCGAACACTAAACCTAACCCTAAACCGAACCCTAACGCTAACCCGAACCCGAACCCTAACCCGAACACTAACCCTAACCCTAACCCGAACCCTAACCCTAACCCTAACCCGAACCCTAACCCGAGCCCTAACTCTAACCCTAACCCTAACCCTAATCCTAACCCGAACCCTAACCCTAACCCTAACCGGAACCCTATCTCGAACCCTAAACCGAACCCGAACCCTAACCCGAACCCGAACCCTAACCCAAACCCTAACCCGAACCCTAACCCGAACCCTAACCCGAACCCTAACCCGAACCCTAAACGTAACCCTAACCCGAACCCTAACCCGAACCCTAAACCTAACACTAACCCGAACACTAACCCTAAACCTAACCCTAACCCTAACCCGAACCCTAACCCTAACCCTAACCTTAACCCTAACCCGAACCCAAACCCTAACCCTAAACAGAACCCTAACCCCTAACCCTAACCCGAACCCGAACCCTAACCCGAACCCGAACCCTAACCCTAACCCGAACCCGAATTCTAACCTTAACCCGAACCTGAACCCGAACACTAACCCTAACCCTAACCCGAATCCTAAACCTAACCCGAACCCTAACCCTAACCCGAACCCTAACCCTACCCCTAACCCGAACCCGAACCCGAACCCTAACCGAACCCTAACCCTAACCCTAACCCGAACCCTAACCCGAACCCTAACCCTAAACCTAACCCTAACCCTAACCGAAACCTAACCCGAACCCTAACCCGAACCCTAACCCTAACCCTAACCCGAACCTGAACCCTAACCCCTAACCCTAAACCCAACCCTAACCCTAACCCGAACCATAACCCTAACCCTAACCCGAACCCTAACCCTAAACCAAACCCGAACCCTAACCCTATACCGAACCCTAACCCAAACCCTAACCCGAACCCTAACCCGAACCCTAACCCGAACCCTAACCCGAACCCTAACCCTAACCCTAATCCTAACAATAACCAGAACCCTAACCCTAACCCTAACCCTAACCCTAACCCGAACCCTAACCCAAACCCTAAACCTAACCGTAACCCTAACGCTAACCCGAACCCTAAACCTAACCCTAACCCGAACCCGAACCCTAACCCGAACCTGAACCCTAACCCTAACCCATACTCTAACCCTAACCCGAACCCTAACCCTAACCCTAACCCGAACCCTAAACCTAACCCGAACCCTAACCCTAACCCAAACCCGAACCCTAACCCTAACCCTAACCCGACACCTAACCTGAACCCAACACGAACCCTAACCCTAACCCTAACCCTAACCCTAACCCGAACCCTAACCCTAACCCTAACCCGAACCCTAACCCTAACCCGAAACCTAACCCTAACAATAACCCTAACCCTAACCCGAACCCTAACCCTAACCCTAACCCGAACCATAACCCTAACCCTAACCCTAACCCTAACCCGAATCCTAACCCTAAACCTAACCCTAAACCTAACCCGAACCCGAACCCGAACCCGAACCCTAAACCTAACCCTAACCCGAACCCTAACCCTAACCCGAACCCTAACCCTAACACGAACCCTAACCCTAACCCTAACCCGAACCCTAACCCGAACCCTAAACCGAACCCTAAACCTAACCCTAAACCGAACCCTAACGCTAACCCGAACCCGAACCCTAACCCGAACACTAACCCTAACCCTAACCCGAACCCTAACCCTAACCCTAACCCGAACCCTAACCCGAGCCCTAACTCTAACCCTAACCCTAACCCTAATCCTAACACGAACCCTAACCCTAACCCTAACCGGAACCCTATCTCGAACCCTAAACCGAACCCGAACCCTAACCCTAACCCGAACCCTAACCCAAACCCTAACCCGAACCCTAACCCGAACCCTAACCCGAACCCTAACCCGAACCCTAAACCTAACCCTAACCCGAACCCTAACACGAACCCTAAACCTAACACTAACCCGAACACTAACCCTAAACCTAACCCTAACCCTAACCCGAACCCTAACCCTAACCCTAACCCGAACCCAAACCCTAACCCTAAACAGAACCCTAACCCCAAACCCTAACCCGAACCCGAACCCTAACCCGAACCCGAACCCTAACCCTAACCCGAACCCGAATTCTAACCTTAACCCGAACCTGAACCCGAACACTAACCCTAACCCTAACCCGAATCCTAAACCTAACCCGAACCCTAACCCTAACCCTAACCCTAACCCTACCCCTAACCCGAACCCGAACCCGAACCCTAACCGAACCCTAACCCGAACCCTAACCCTAACCCTAACCCGAACCCTAACCCGAACCCTAACCCTAAACCTAACCCTAACCCTAACCGAACCCTAACCCGAACCCTAACCCGAACCCTAACCCTAACACTAACCCGAACCCGAACCCTAACCCCTAACCCTAAACCCAACCCTAACCCTTATCGAACCATAACCCTAACCCTAACCCGAACCCTAACCCTAAACCGAACCCGAACCCTAACCCTATACCGAACCCTAACCCAAACCCTAACCCGAACCCTAACCCGAACCCTAACCCGAACCCTAACCCGAAACCTAACCCTAACCCTAATCCTAACAATAACCAGAACCCTAACCCTAACCCTAACCCTAACCCTAACCCGAACCCTAAACCAAACCCTAAACCTAACCGTAACCCTAACGCTAACCCGAACCCTAACCCTAACCCTAACCCGAACCCGAACCCTAACCCGAACCTGAACCCTAACCCTAACCCGTACTCTAACCCTAACCCGAACCCTAACCCTAACCCTAACCCTAACCCGAACCCTAAACCTAACCCGAACCCTAACCCTAACCCAAACCCGAACCCTAACCCTAACCCTAACCCGACACCTAACCTGAACCCAACACGAACCCTAACCCTAACCCTAACCCTAACCCTAACCCTAACCCGAACCCTAACCCTAACCCTAACCCGAACCCTAACCCTAACCCGAAACCTAACCCTAAACCTAACACTAACCCTAACCCTAAACCGAACCCGAACCCTTACCCGAACCCGAAACCTAACCCTAACCCGACACGAGCCCGAAACCTAAACCGAACCCGAACCCTAACCCTAACCTAACCCGAATCCTAACCCTAACCCTAACCCTAACCCTAACCCTAACCCTACCACGAAACCTAACCCTAACCCTAACTCTAACCCTAAACCTAACCCTTACCCGAACCCTAACCCTAACCCTAACCCGAACCCTAACCCGAACCCTAACCTGAACCCGAACCCTAACCCTAACCCTAACCCTAACCCGAACCCTAACCCTAACCCTAACCCGAAACCGAACCCTAACCCGAACCCGAACCCTAACTCGAACCCTAACCCTAACCCTAACCAGAACCCTAACCCTAACCCGAACCCTTACCGGAACCCTAACCCGAACCCTAACCCTAACCCTAACCCGAACCCTAATCCGAACCCTAACCCTAACCCTAACCCGAACCGTAACCCTAACCCTAACCCAAACCCTAACCCGAACCCGAACCCTAACCCGAACCCTAAACCTAACCCTAACCAGAAACCTAACCCTAACCCGAACCCTTACCCGAACCATAACCCGAACCCTAACCCGAACCCGAACCCTAACCCGAACCCGAAACCTAACCCTAACCCTAACCCGAGCCCTAACCCTAACCCTAACCCTAACCCTAACCCGAAACCTAACCCTAATCCAAACCCTAACCCGAACCCGAACCCTAACCCGAACCCGAACCCTAACCCGAACCCGAACCCTAACCCGAACCCTAAACCTAACACTAACCCGAACACTAACCCTAAACCTAACCCTAACCCTAACCCGAACCCTAACCCGAACCCTAACCCGAACCCTAAACCTAACCCTAACCCGAACCCTAACCCGAACCCTAAACCTAACACTAACCCGAACACTAACCCTAAACCTAACCCTAACCCTAACCCGAACCCTAACCCTAACCCTAACCCGAACCCAAACCCTAACCCTAAACAGAACCCTAACCCCTAACCCTAACCCGAACCCGAACCCTAACCCGAACCCGAACCCTAACCCTAACCCGAACCCGAATTCTAACCTTAACCCGAACCTGAACCCGAACACTAACCCTAACCCTAACCCGAATCCTAAACCTAACCCGAACCCTAACCCTAACCCTAACCCTAACCCTACCCCTAACCCGAACCCGAACCCGAACCCTAACCGAACCCTAACCCGAACCCTAACCCTAACCCTAACCCGAACCCTAACCCGAACCCTAACCCTAAACCTAACCCTAACCCTAACCGAACCCTAACCCGAACCCTAACCCGAACCCTAACCCTAACCCTAACCCGAACCCGAACCCTAACCCCTAACCCTAAACCCAACCCTAACCCTTATCGAACCATAACCCTAACCCTAACCCGAAACCTAACCCTAAACCGAACCCGAACCCTAACCCTATACCGAACCCTAACCCAAACCCTAACCCGAACCCTAACCCGAACCCTAACCTGAACCCTAACCCGAAACCTAACCCTAACCCTAATCCTAACAATAACCAGAACCCTAACCCTAACCGTAACCCTAACCCTAACCCGAACCCTAAACCAAACCCTAAACCTAATGTAACCCTAACGCTAACCCGAACACTAACCCTAACCCTAACCCGAACCCGAACCCTAACCCGAACCTGAACCCTAACCCTAACCCGTACTCTAACCCTAACACGAACCCTAACCCTAACCCTAACCCTAACCCGAACCCTAAACCTAACCCGAACCCTAACCCTAACCCAAACCCGAACCCTAACCCTAACCCTAACCCGACACCTAACCTGAACCCAACACGAACCCTAACCCTAACCCTAACCCTAACCCGAACCCTAACCCTAACCCTAACCCGAACCCTAACCCTAACCCGAAACCTAACCCTAAACCTAACCCGAACCCTAACCCTAAACCGAACCCGAACCCTAACCCTAACCCGAAACCTAAACCTAACCCGAACCCTTACCCTAAACCTAACACGAACCCTAACCCTAACCCTAACCCAAACCCTAACCGTAACCCGAACCCTAACCCTAACCCTAACCCTAACCCTAACCCGAACCCTAACCCGAACCCGAGACCTTACCCTAACCTGAACTCTAACCCCTAACCCTAACCCGAACCCGAACCCTTACCCGAACCCGAAACCTAACCCTAACCCGACACGAGCCCGAAACCTAAACCGAACCCGAACCCTAACCCTAACCTAACCCGAATCCTAACCCTAACCCTAACCCTAACCCTAACCCTACCCCGAAACCTAACCCTAACCCTAACTCTAACCCTAAACCTAACCCTTACCCGAACCCTAACCCTAACCCTAACCCGAACCCTAACCCGAACCCTAACCTGAACCCGAACCCTAACCCTAACCCTAACCCTAACCCGAACCCTAACCCTAACCCTAACCCGAAACCGAACCCTAACCCGAACCCGAACCCTAACTCGAACCCTAACCCTAACCCTAACCAGAACCCTAACCCTAACCCGAACCCTTACCGGAACCCTAACCCGAACCCTAACCCTAACCCTAACCCGAACCCTAATCCGAACCCTAACCCTAACCCTAACCCGAACCGTAACCCTAACCCTAACCCAAACCCTAACCCGAACCCGAACCCTAACCCGAACCCTAAACCTAACCCTAACCAGAAACCTAACCCTAACCCGAACCCTTACCCGAACCCTAACCCGAACCCTAACCCGAACCCGAACCCTAACCCGAACCCGAAACCTAACCCTAACCCTAACCCGAGCCCTAAACCTAACCCTAACCCTAACCCTAACCCGAAACCTAACCCTAATCCAAACCCTAACCCGAACCCGAACCCTAACCCGAACCCGAACCCTAACCCGAACCCGAACCCTAACCCAAACCCGAACCCGAAACCTAACCCGAACCGGAACCCTCACCCGAACCCAAAACATAAACCAAACCCTAACCCGAACCCTAACCCTAACCCTAATCCTAACCCTAACCCGAACCCTAAACCTAACCCTAACCCTAACCCTAATCCGAACCCTAACCCGAACCCTAAACCTAACCCTAAACCTAACCCTAACCCGAACCCTAACCCTAACCCTATCCCGAACCCGAACCCGAACCCTAACCTGAACCCGAACCCTAAACCTAACCCGAACCCTAACCCTAACCCTAACCCTAACCCTAACCCTAACCCGAACCCTAAACCTAACTCGAACCCTAACCATAACACTAACCCGAACCCTAACCCGAACACTAACCCGAACCCTAACTCTAACCCTAACCCGAACCCTAACCCGAACCCTAACCCTAACTTTAACCCTAACCCTAACCCCTAACCCTAAACCGAACCCTAAACCTAACCCTAACCTTAACCCGAACCCGAACCCTAACCCTAACCCTAACCGACCCGAACCCTAACCGGAACCCGAACCCTAACCCGAACCATAACCCTAACCCTAACCGAACCCTAACCCTAACCCGAACCCTAACCAAACCCTAACCCAAACCCTAACCCGAAACCTAACCTGAACCCTAAACCGAACCCTAACCTGAATCCTAAACATAACCTAACCCGAACCCTAACCCGAACCCTAACCCTCACCCTAACCCGAATCCTAACCCTAACCCAAACCCAAACCCTAACCCGAACCCTAACCCTAACCCGAACCCTAAACCTAACCGAACCCTAACCCTAACCCAAACCCGAACCCTAACCCTAACCCGAACCCGAACCCTAACCTGAACCCTAACTCGAACCCTAACCCTAACCCTAACCCTAACCCTAACCGGAACCCTAACCCTAACCCTAACACGAACCAGAACCCTAACCCGAAACCTAAACCTAACCCTAACCCGCACCCTAATCCTAAACCGAACCCGAACCCTAAACCTAACCCGAAACCTAACAC
This sequence comes from Urocyon cinereoargenteus, assembly GCA_032313775.1. Taxonomy (NCBI): domain Eukaryota; kingdom Metazoa; phylum Chordata; class Mammalia; order Carnivora; family Canidae; genus Urocyon; species Urocyon cinereoargenteus. The sequence continues at coordinate 142,511 of JAVLSZ010000025.1, read as the reverse complement.
GAACCCAACCCAAACCCGAAACCTAACCCTAACCCGAACCCTAACCCTAACCCTAACCCTAACCCGAAACCTAAACCTAAACCGAACCCTTACCCTAAACCTAACCCGAACCCTAATCCTAACACTAACCCAAACCCTAACCGTAACCCGAACCCTGACCCTAACCCTAACCCGAACCCTAACCCTAACCCTAACCCGAACCCTATCCCGAACCCTAACCCTAACCCTAACCTGAACACTAAACCCTAACCCTGACCCGAACCCGAACCATTACCCGAACCCGAAACCTTACCCTAATCCGACACGAACCCGAAACCTAACCCGAACCCGAACCCTAACCCTAACCTAACCCGAACCCTAACCCTAACCCTAACCCTAACCCTAACCCGAACCCTAACCCTAACCCTAACTCTAACCCTAAACCTAACCCTAACCCGAACCCTAACCCTAACCCTAACCCGAACCCTAACCCGAACGCTAACCCGAACCCTAACCCTACCCCTAACCCTAACACTAACCCTAACCCGAACCCGAACCCTAACCCTAACCCGAACCCTAACCCTAACCCTAAACCTAAACCTAACCCGAACCCTAACCCTACCCCTAACCCTAACACTAACCCTAACACGAACCCTAACCCGAACCCTAACCCGAACACTAAACCTAACCCTATCCCGAACCCTAACCCTAACCCGAACCCTAACCCTACCCCTAAACCTAAACCGAACCCGAACCCTAAACCGAACCCTAAACCGAACCCTAACCCTAACCCTAACCCGAACCCTAACCCTAACCCAAACCCTAACCCTAACCCGAACCCTAACCGAACCCTAACCCTAACCCTAAACCGAAACCTAACCCTAACCCTAACCCGACCCCTAACCCGCACACTAACCCTAACACTAACCCTAAACCGAACCCTAACCCGCACCCTAACCCTAACCCTAACCCTAACCCTAACCCTAACCCCTAAACCTAACCCTAACCCTAACCCGAACCCTAACCCTAACCCGAACCCTAACCCTAACCCCAACCCTAACCCGAACCCGAAACCTAACCCTAAACTTAACCCTAACCCGAACCCGAACCCTAATCCTAACCCTAACCCGAACCCTAACCCTAACCCGAACCCTAACCCTAACCCGAACCCTAACCCTAACTCTAACCCGAACCCTAACCCGAACCCTAACCCTAACCCTAACCCTAACGCTAACCCTAACCCCTAACCCTAACCCCAACACTAACTCTAACCCGAACCCTAAAATAAACTCTAACCCGAACCCTAACCCGAACCCTAACCCAAACCCTAACCCTACCCTAACCCAACCCCTAAACCGAACCCTAACCTTAACCCTAACCCGAACACTAACCCTAACCCTAACCCTAACCCTAACCCGAACCCGAATTCTAACCCTAACCCGAACCCGAACCCGAACACTAACCCTAACCCTAACCCGAACCCTAACCCTAACCCGAACCCTAACCCTAACCCGAACCCTAACCCTACCCCTAACCCTAACCCGAACCCGAACCATAACCCGAACCCTAACCCGAATCCTAACAGTAACCCTAAACCGAAACCTAACCCTAACCCTAACCCTAACCCTAACCCGAACCCTAACCCTAACCCTAACCCTAACACGAACACGAACCCTAACCCTAACCCGAACCCTAACCCGAACCCTAACCCGAACCCTAACCCTAACCCTAACACGAACCCTAACCCTAACCCTAACCCGAACCCTAACCAGAACCCTAACCCTAACCCTAACCCTAACCCTAAACCTAACCCCTAACGCTAACCCTAACCCTAACCCTAACCCTAAAACCTACCCCTAACCCGAACCCTAACCCTAACCCTAACCCTAACCCGAACCCTAAACCTAAACTTAACCCTATCCCTAACCCTAACCCTAACCCTAAACCGAACCCGCACCCTAAACCTAACCCGAACCCTAAACCTAACCCTAACCCTAACCCTAACCCTAACCCTAACCCCAACCCTAATCCTAACCCGAAACATAACCCTAACCCTAACCCGAACCCTAACTCTAACCCGAACCCTAACCCTAACCCGAACCCTAACCCTAAACCTAACCCTAACCCTAACCCTATCCCTAACTCTAACCCGAACACTAACCCGAAACCTAACCCTAACGTTAACCCTAACCCTAACCCGAAACCTAACCCGAACCCAACCCAAACCCGAAACCTAACCCTAACCCGAACCCTAACCTTAACCCTAACCCTAACCCGAACCCGAAACCTAACCCTAAACTTAACCCTAACCTTAACCCTAACCCTAATCCTAACCCTAACCCGAACCCTAACCCCAACCCGAACCCTAACCCTAACCCGAACCCTAACGCTAACTCTAACCCTCACCCTAACCCGAATCCTAACCCTAACCCAAACCCAAACTCTAACCCGAACCCTAACCCTAACCCTAACCCTAACCCTAATCCGAACCCTAAACCTAACACTAACCCGAACACTAACCCCTAACCCGAACCCGAACCCGAACCCTAACCCGAACCCGAAACATAACCCTACCCCGAACCCGAACCGAAACCATAACCCTAACCCTAACCCGAACCCTAACCCTAACCCTAATCCTAACACTAACCCGAAACCTAACCCTAAACCTAAACCTAACCCTAACCCGAACCCTAAACCTAACCGTAACCCTAACGCTAACCCGAACCCTAACCCTAACCCTAACCCGAACCCGAACCCTAACCCGAACCTGAACCCTAACCCTAACCCGAACCATAACCCTAACCCGAACCCTAACCCTAACCCTAACCCTAACCCGAACCCTAAACCTAACCCGAACCCTAACCCTAACCCAAACCCGAACCCTAACCCTAACCCTAACCCGACCCCTAACCTGAACCCAACACGAACCCTAACCCTAACCCTAACCCTAACCCTAACCCGAACCCTAACCCTAACCCTAACCTGAACCCTAACCCTAACCCGAAACCTAACCCTAACCCTAACCCGAACCCTAACCCTAAACCGAACCCGAACCCTAAACCTAACCCGATACCTAACCCGAACCCAACCCAAACCCGAACCCTAACCCTAACCCGAACCCTAACCCTAACCCTAACCCTAACCCGAAACCTAAACCTAACCCGAACACTTACCCTAAACCTAACCCGAACCCTAACCCTAACCCAAACCCTAACCGTAACCCGAACCCTAACCCTAACCCTAACCTTAACCCGAACCCTAACCCTAACCCTAACCCGAACCCTAACCCGAACCCTAACCCTAACCCTAACCTGAACACTAACCCATAACCCTAACCCGAACCCGAACCCTTACCCGAACCCGAAACCTAACCCTAACCCGACACGAGCCCGAAACCTAAACCGAACCCGAACCCTAACCTTAACCTAAACCGAACCCTAACCCTAACCCTAACCCTAACCCTAACCCTAACCCTAACCCGAAACCTAACCCTAACCCTAACTCTAACCCTAAACCTAACCCTAACCCGAACCCTAACCCTAAACCTAACCGGAACCCTAACCCGAACCCTAACCCGAACCCGAACCCTAACCCTAACCCTAACCCTAACCCTAAACCGAACCCTAACCCTAACCCTAACCCGAACCCGAACCCTAACCCGAACCCGAACCCTAACTCGAACCCTAACCCTAACCCTAACCAGAACCCTAACCCTAACCCGAACCCTTACCCGAACCCTAACCCGAACCCTAACCCTAACCCTAACCCGAACCCTAACCCTAACCCTAACCCTAAAACCTACCCCTAACCCAAACCCTAAACCGAACCCGAACCCTAACCCGAACCCTAAACATAACCCTAACCAGAACCCTAACCCTAACCCGAACCCTTACCCGAGCCCTAACCCGAACCCTAACCCGAACCCGAACCCTAACCCGAACCCGAAACCTAACCCTAACCCTAACCCGAGCCCTAACCCTAACCCTAACCCTAACCCGAACCCTAACCCTAATCCAAACCCTAAACCGAACCCGAACCCTAACCCGAACCCGAACCCTAACCCGAACCCGAACCCTAACCCAAACCCGAACCCGAAACCTAACCCGGAACCGGAACCCTCACCCGAAACCAAACCATAACCCAAACCCTAACCCGAACCCTAAACCTAACCCTAATCCTAACCCTAACCCGAACCCTAAACCTAACCCTAACCCTAACCCTAACCCGAACCCTAACCCGAACCCTAAACCTAACCCTAACCCTAACCCTAACCCGAACCCTAACCCTAACCCTAACCCGAACACGAACCCGAACCCTAACCTGAACCCGAACCCTAAACCTAACCCGAACCCTAACCCTAACCCTAAACCTAACCCTAACCCCTTACCCTAAACAGAATCCTAAACCTATCCCTAACCCTAACCCGAACCCGAACCCTAACCCTAACCCTAACCCGAACCCGAACCCTAACCCTAACCCTAACCCTAACCCGAACCCTAAACCTAACCCGAACCCTAACCCTAACCCAAACCCGAACCCTAACCCTAACCCTAACCCGACCCCTAACCTGAACCCAACACGAACCCTAACCCTAACCCTAACCCTAACCCTAACCCGAACCCTAACCCTAACCCTAACCTGAACCCTAACCCTAACCCGAAACCTAACCCTAACCCGAAACCTAACCCTAACCCGAACCCTAACCCAAACCCTAACCCGAAACCTAACCTGAACCCTAAACCGAACCCTAACCTGAATCCTAAACATAACCTAACCCGAACCCTAACCCGAACCCTAACCCTCACCCTAACCCGAATCCTAACCCTAACCCAAACCCAAACCCTAACCCAAACCCTAACCCTAACCTGAGCCCTAAACCTAACCGAACCCTAACCTAACCCAAACCCGAACCCTAACCCTAACCCGAACCCGAACCCTAACCTGAACCCTAACTCGAACCCTAACCCTAACCCTAACCCTAACCCGAACCCTATCCCTAACCCTAACCCGAACCCTAACCCTAACCCGAAACCTAACCCTAACCCTAACCCGAACCCTAACCCTAAACCGAACCCGAACCCTAACCCTAACCCGAAACCTAACCCGAACCCAACCCAAACCCGAAACCTAACCCTAACCCGAACCCTAACCCTAACCCTAAACCTAACCCGAAACCTAAACCTAACCCGAACCCTTACCCTAAACCTAACCCGAACCCTAACCCTAACCCTAAACCAAACCCTAACCGTAACCGAACCCTAAACCTAACCCTAACCCTAACCCTAACCCTAACCCGAACCCTAACCCTAACCCTAACCCGAACCCTAACCGAACCCTAACCCTAACCCAAACCTGAACACTAACCCCTAACCCTAACCCGAACCCGAACCCTTACCCGACCCCGAAACCTAACCCTAACCTGACACGAAACCGAAACCTAACCCGAACCCGAACCCTAACCCTAACCTAAACCTAACCCTAACCCTAACCCTAACCCTAACCCTAACCCGAAACCTAACCCTAACCCTAACTCTAACCCTAAACCTAACCCTAACCCGAAACCTAACCCTAACCCTAACCCGAACCCTAACCCGAACCCTAACCCGAACCCTAACCCGAACCCTAACCCTAACACTAACACTAACCCGAACCCTAACCCTAACCCTAACCCGAAACCTAACCCTAACCCTAACCCTAAACCTAACCCGAACCCTAACCCTAACCCTAACCCTAACCCTAACCCCTAACCCTAAGCCGAACCCTAACACTAACCATAACCCTAACCCTAACCCGAACCCTAACCCGACCCTAACCCTAACCCTAAACCGAACCCGAACCCTAAACCGAAAACTAACCCTAACCCTAACCCGAACCCTAACCCTAAACCGAACCCGAACCCTAACCCTGAACCGAACCCTAACCCTAACCCAAAACCTAACCCGAACCCTAACCCGAACCCTAACCCGAAACCTAACCCGAACCCTAACCCTAACCCTAACCCGAACCCTAACCCGAAACCTAACCCGAACCCTAACCCTAACCCTAACCCGAACCCTAACCCGAACCCTAAACCGAACCCTAAACCTAACCCTAAACCGAACCCTAACGCTAACCCGAACCCGAACCCTAACCCGAACACTAACCCTAACCCTAACCCGAACCCTAACCCTAACCCTAACCCGAACCCTAACCCGAGCCCTAACTCTAACCCTAACCCTAACACTAATCCTAACCCGAACCCTAACCCTAACCCTAACCGGAACCCTATCTCGAACCCTAAACCGAACCCGAACCCTAACGCTAACCCGAACCCTAACCCAAACCCTAACCCGAACCCTAACCCGAACCCTAACCCGAACCCTATCCCGAACCCTAAACCTAACCCTAACCCGAACCCTAACCCGAACCCTAAACCTAACACTAACCCGAACACTAACCCTAAACCTAACCTTAACCCTAACCCGAACCCTAACCCTAACCCTAACCCGAACCCAAACACTAACCCTAAACAGAACCCTAACCCCAAACCCTAACCCGAACCCGAACCCTAACCCGAACCCGAACCCTAACCCTAACCCGAACCCGAATTCTAACCTTAACCCGAACCTGAACCCGAACACTAACCCTAACCCTAACCCGAATCCTAAACCTAACCCGAACCCTAACCCTAACCCTAACCCTAACCCTACCCCTAACCCGAACCCGAACCCGAACCCTAACCGAACCCTAACCCGAACCCTAACCCTAACCCTAACCCGAAACCTAACCCGAACCCTAACCCTAAACCTAACCCTAACCCTAACCGAACCCTAACCCGAACCCTAACCCGAACCCTAACCCTAACCCTAACCCGAACCCGAACCCTAACCCCTAACCCTAAACCCAACCCTAACCCTTATCGAACCATAACCCTAACCCTAACCCGAACCCTAACCCTAAACCGAACCCTAACCCTAACCCTATACCGAACCCTAACCCAAACCCTAACCCGAACCCTAACCCGAACCCTAACCCGAACCCTAAACCGAAACCTAACCCTAACCCTAATCCTAACAATAACCAGAACCCTAACCCTAACCCTAACCCTAACCCTAACCCGAACCCTAAACCAAACCCTAAACCTAACCGTAACCCTAACGCTAACCCGAACCCTAACCCTAACCCTAACCCGAACCCGAACCCTAACCCGAACCTGAACCCTAACCCTAACCCGTACTCTAACCCTAACCCGAACCCTAACCCTAACCCTAACCCTAACCCGTACCCTAAACCTAACCCGAACCCTAACCCTAACCCAAACCCGAACCCTAACCCTAACCCTAACCCGACACCTAACCTGAACCCAACACGAACCCTAACCCTAACCCTAACCCTAACCCTAACCCGAACCCTAACCCTAACCCTAACCCGAACCCTAACCCTAACCCGAAACCTAACCCTAAACCTAACCCGAACCCTAACACTAAACCGAACCCGAACCCTAACCCTAACCCGAAACCTAAACCTAACCCGAACCCTTACCCTAAACCTAACCCGAACCCTAACCCTAACCCTAACCCAAACCCTAACCGTAACCCGAACCCTAACCCTAACCCTAACCCTAACCCTAACCCGAACCCTAACCCAAACCCGAGACCTTACCCTAAACTGAACACTAACCCCTAACCCTAACCCGAACCCGAACCCTTACCCGAACCCGAAACCTAACCCTAACCCGACACGAGCCCGAAACCTAAACCGAACCCGAACCCTAACCCTAACCTAACCCGAATCCTAACCCTAACCCTAACCCTAACCCTAACCCTACCCCGAAACCTAACCCTAACCCTAACTCTAACCCTAAACCTAACCCTTACCCGAACCCTAACCCTAACCCTAACCCGAACCCTAACCCGAACCCTAACCTGAACCCGAACCCTAACCCTAACCCTAACCCTAACCCGAACCCTAACCCTAACCCTAACCCGAAACCGAACCCTAACCCGAAACCGAACCCTAACTCGAACCCTAACCCTAACCCTAACCAGAACCCTAACCCTAACCCGAACCCTTACCGGAACCCTAACCCGAACCCTAACCCTAACCCTAACCCGAACCCTAATCCGAACCCTAACCCTAACCCTAACCCGAACCGTAACCCTAACCCTAACCCAAACCCTAACCCGAACCCGAACCCTAACCCGAACCCTAAACCTAACCCTAACCAGAAACCTAACCCTAACCCGAACCCTTACCCGAACCCTAACCCGAACCCTAACCCGAACCCGAACCCTAACCCGAACCCGAAACCTAACCCTAACCCTAACCCGAGCCCTAACCCTAACCCTAACCCTAACCCTAACACGAAACCTAACCCTAATCCAAACCCTAACCCGAACCCGAACCCTAACCCGAACCCGAACCCTAACCCGAACCCGAACCCTAACCCGAACCCTAAACCTAACACTAACCCGAACACTAACCCTAAACCTAACCCTAACCCTAACCCGAACCCTAACCCGAACCCTAACCCGAACCCTAAACCTAACCCTAACCCGAACCCTAACCCGAACCCTAAACCTAACACTAACCCGAACACTAACCCTAAACCTAACCCTAACCCTAACCCGAACCCTAACCCTAACCCTAACCCGAACCCTAACCCTAACCCTAAACAGAACCCTAACCCCTAACCCTAACCCGAACCCGAACCCTAACCCGAACCCGAACCCTAACCCTAACCCGAACCCGAATTCTAACCTTAACCCGAACCTGAACCCGAACACTAACCCTAACCCTGAACCGAATCCTAAACCTAACCCGAACCCTAACCCTAACCCTAACCCTAACCCTACCCCTAACCCGAACCCGAACCCGAACCCTAACCGAACCCTAACCCGAACCCTAACCCTAACCCTAACCCGAACCCTAACCCGAACCCTAACCCTAAACCTAACCCTAACCCTAACCGAACCCTAACCCGAACCCTAACCCGAACCCTAACCCTAACCCTAACCCGAACCCGAACCCTAACCCCTAACCCTAAACCCAACCCTAACCCTTATCGAACCATAACCCTAACCCTAACCCGAACCCTAACCCTAAACCAAACCCGAACCCTAACCCTATACCGAACCCTAACCCAAACCCTAACCCGAACCCTAACCCGAACCCTAACCCGAACCCTAACCCGAAACCTAACCCTAACCCTAATCCTAACAATAACCAGAACCCTAACCCTAACCCTAACCCTAACCCTAACCCGAACCCTAAACCAAACCCTAAACCTAACCGTAACCCTAACGCTAACCCGAACACTAACCCTAACCCTAACCCGAACCCGAACCCTAACCCGAACCTGAACCCTAACCCTAACCCGTACTCTAACCCTAACCCGAACCCTAACCCTAACCCTAACCCTAACCCGAACCCTAACCCTAACCCGAACCCTAACCCTAACCCAAACCCGAACCCTAACCCTAACCCTAACCCGACACCTAACCTGAACCCAACACGAACCCTAACCCTAACCCTAACCCTAACCCTAACCCGAACCCTAACCCTAACCCTAACCCGAACCCTAACCCTAACCCAAAACCTAACCCTAAACCTAACCCGAACCCTAACCCTAAACCGAACCCGAACCCTAACCCTAACCCGAAACCTAAACCTAACCCGAACCCTTACCCTAAACCTAACCCGAACCCTAACCCTAACCCTAACCCAAACCCTAACCGTAAACCGAACCCTAACCCTAACCCTAACCCTAACCCTAACCCGAACCCTAACCCGAACCCGAGACCTTACCCTAACCTGAACACTAACCCCTAACCCTAACCCGAACCCGAACCCTTACCCGAACCCGAAACCTAACCCTAACCCGACACGAGCCCGAAACCTAAACCGAACCCGAACCCTAACCCTAACCTAACCCGAATCCTAACCCTAACCCTAACCCTAACCCTAACCCTACCCCGAAACCTAACCCTAACCCTAACTCTAACCCTAAACCTAACCCTTACCCGAACCCTAACCCTAACCCTAACCCGAACCCTAACCCGAACCCTAACCTGAACCCGAACCCTAACCCTAACCCTAACCCTAACCCGAACCCTAACCCTAACCCTAACCCGAAACCGAAACCTAACCCGAACCCGAACCCTAACTCGAACCCTAACCCTAACCCTAACCAGAACCCTAACCCTAACCCGAACCCTTACCGGAACCCTAACCCGAACCCTAACCCTAATCCTAACCCGAACCCTAATCCGAACCCTAACCCTAACCCTAACCCGAACCGTAACCCTAACCCTAACCCAAACCCTAACCCGAACCCGAACCCTAACCCGAACCCTAAACCTAACCCTAACCAGAAACCTAACCCTAACCCGAACCCTTACCCGAACCCTAACCCGAACCCTAACCCGAACCCGAACCCTAACCCGAACCCGAAACCTAACCCTAACCCTAACCCGAGCCCTAACCCTAACCCTAACCCTAACCCTAACCCGAAACCTAACCCTAATCCAAACCCTAACCCGAACCCGAACCCTAACTCGAACCCGAACCCTAACCCGAACCCGAACCCTAACCCAAACCCGAACCCGAAACCTAACCCGAACCGGAACCCTCACCCGAACCCAAAACATAAACCAAACCCTAACCCGAACCCTAACACTAACCCTAATCCTAACCCTAACCCGAACCCTAAACCTAACCCTAACCCTAACCCTAACCCGAACCCTAACCCGAACCCTAAACCTAACCCTAAACTTACCCTAACCCGAACCCTAACCCTAACCCTATCCCGAACCCTAACCTGAACCCGAACCCTAAACCTAACCCGAACCCTAACCCTAACCCTAACCCTAACCCTAACCCTAACCCGAACCCTAAACCTAACTCGAACCCTAACCATAACACTAACCCGAACCCTAACCCGAACACTAACCCGAACCCTAACCCTAACCCTAACCCGAACCCTAACCCGAACCCTAACCCTAACTTTAACCCTAACCCTAACCCCTAACCCTAAACCGAACCCTAAACCTAACCCTAACCTTAACCTGAACCCGAACCCTAACCCTAACCCTAACCGACCCGAACCCTAACCGGAACCCGAACCCTAACCCGAACCATAACCCTAACCCTAACCGAACCCTAACCCTAACCCGAACCCTAACCAAACCCTAACCCAAACCCTAACCCGAAACCTAAACTGAACCCTAAACCGAACCCTAACCTGAATCCTAAACATAACCTAACCCGAACCCTAACCCGAACCCTAACCCTCACCCTAACCCGAATCCTAACCCTAACCCAAACCCAAACCCTAACCCGAACCCTAACCCTAACCCGAACCCTAAACCTAACCGAACCCTAACCCTAACCCAAACCCGAACCCTAACCCTAACCCGAACCCGAACCCTAACCTGAACCCTAACTCGAACCCTAACCCTAACCCTAACCCTAACCCTAACCGGAACCCTAACCCTAACCCTAACCCGAACCAGAACCCTAACCCGAAACCTAAACCTAACCCTAACCCGAACCCTAATCCTAAACCGAACCCGAACCCTAACCCTAACCCGAAACCTAACACGAACCCAACCCAAACCCGAAACCTAACCCTAACCCGAACCCTAACCCTAACCCTAACCCTAACCCGAAACCTAAACCTAAACCGAACCCTTACCCTAAACCTAACCCGAACCCTAATCCTAACCCTAACCCAAACCCTAACCGTAACCCGAACCCTAACCCTAACCCTAACCCGAACCCTAACCCTAACCCTAACCCGAACCCTATCCCGAACCCTAACCCTAACCCTAACCTGAACACTAAACCCTAACCCTGACCCGAACCCGAACCATTACCCGAACCCGAAACCTTACCCTAATCCGACACGAACCCGAAACCTAACCCGAACCCGAACCCTAACCCTAACCTAACCCGAACCCTAAACCTAACCCTAACCCTAACCCTAACCCTAACCCGAACCCTAACCCTAACCCTAACTCTAACCCTAAACCTAACCCTAACCCGAACCCTAACCCTAACCCTAACCCGAACCCTAACCCGAACGCTAACCCGAACCCTAACCCTACCCCTAACCCTAACACTAACCCTAACCCGAACCCTAACCCTAACCCTAACCCGAACCCTAACCCTAACCCTAACCCTAAACCTAACCCGAACCCTAACCCTACCCCTAACCCTAACACTAACCCTAACACGAAACCTAACCCGAACCCTAACCCGAACACTAAACCTAACCCTAACCCGAACCCTAACCCTAACCCGAACCCTAACCCTACCCCTAAACCTAAACCGAACCCGAACCCTAAACCGAACCCTAAACCGAACCCTAACCCTAACCCTAACCCGAACCCTAACCCTAACCCAAACCCTAACCCTAACCCGAACCCTAACCGAACCCTAACCCTAACCCTAAACCGAAACCTAACCCTAACCCTAACCCGACCCCTAACCCGCACACTAACCCTAACACTAACCCTAAACCGAACCCTAACCCGCACCCTAACCCTAACCCTAACCCTAACCCTAACCCTAACCCCTAAACCTAACCCTAACCCTAACCCGAACCCTAACCCTAACCCGAACCCTAACCGTAACCCCAACCCTAACCCGAACCCGAAACCTAACCCTAAACTTAACCCTAACCCGAACCCGAACCCTAATCCTAACCCTAACCCGAACCCTAACCCTAACCCGAACCCTAACCCTAACCCGAACCCTAACCCTAACTCTAACCCGAAACCTAACCCGAACCCTAACCCTAACCCTAACCCTAACGCTAACCCTAACCCCTAACCCTAACCCCAACACTAACCCTAAACCGAACCCTAAAATAAACTCTAACCCGAACCCTAACCCGAACCCTAACCCAAACCCTAACCCTACCCTAACCCAACCCCTAAACCGAACCCTAACCTTAACCCTAACCCGAACACTAACCCTAACCCTAACCCTAACCCTAACCCGAACCCGAATTCTAACCCTAACCCGAACCCGAACCCGAACACTAACCCTAACCCTAACCCGAACCCTAACCCTAACCCGAACCCTAACCCTAACCCGAACCCTAACCCTACCCCTAACCCTAACCCGAACCCGAACCATAACCCGAACCCTAACCCGAATCCTAACAGTAACCCTAAACCGAACCCTAACCCTAACCCTAACCCTAACCCGAACCCTAACCCTAACCCTAACCCTAACACGAACACGAACCCTAACCCTAACCCGAACCCTAACCCGAACCCTAACCCGAACCCTAACCCTAACCCTAACACGAACCCTAACCCTAACCCTAACCCGAAACCTAACCAGAACCCTAACCCTAACCCTAACCCTAACCCTAAACCTAACCCCTAACGCTAACCCTAACCCTAACCCTAACCCTAAAACCTACCCCTAACCCGAACCCTAACCCTAACCCTAACCCTAACCCGAACCCTAAACCTAAACTTAACCCTATCCCTATCCCTAACCCTAACCCTAAACCGAACCCGCACCCTAAACCTAACCCGAACCCTAAACCTAACCCTAACCCTAACCCTAACCCTAACCCTAACCCCTAACCCTAACCCCAACCCTAATCCTAACCCGAAACATAACCCTAACCCTAACCCGAACCCTAACTCTAACCCGAACCCTAACCCTAACCCGAACCCTAACCCTAAACCTAACCCTAACCCTAACCCTATCCCTAACCCTAACCCGAACACTAACCCGAAACCTAACCCTAACGTTAACCCTAACCCTAACCCGAAACCTAACCCGAACCCAACCCAAACCCGAAACCTAACCCTAACCCGAACCCTAACCCTAACCCTAACCCTAACCCGAACCCGAAACCTAACCCTAAACTTAACCCTAACCTTAACCCTAACCCTAATCCTAACCCTAACCCGAACCCTAACCCTAACCCGAACCCTAACCCTAACCCGAACCCTAACGCTAACTCTAACCCTCACCCTAACCCGAATCCTAACCCTAACCCAAACCCAAACTCTAACCCGAACCCTAACCCTAACCCTAACCCTAACCCTAATCCGAACCCTAAACCTAACACTAACCCGAACACTAACCCCTAACCCGAACCCGAACCCGAACCCTAACCCGAACCCGAAACATAACCCTACCCCGAACCCGAACCGAAACCATAACCCTAACCCTAACCCGAACCCTAACCCTAACCCTAATCCTAACACTAACCCGAAACCTAACCCTAAACCTAAACCTAACCCTAACCCGAACCCTAAACCTAACCGTAACCCTAACGCTAACCCGAACCCTAACCCTAACCCTAACCCGAACCCGAACCCTAACCCGAACCTGAACCCTAACCCTAACCCGAACCATAACCCTAACCCGAACCCTAAACCTAACCCTAACCCTAACCCGAACCCTAAACCTAACCCGAACCCTAACCCTAACCCAAACCCGAACCCTAACCCTAACCCTAACCCGACCCCTAACCTGAACCCAACACGAACCCTAACCCTAACCCTAACCTAACCCTAACCCGAACCCTAACCCTAACCCTAACCTGAACCCTAACCCTAACCCGAAACCTAACCCTAACCCTAACCCGAACCCTAACCCTAAACCGAACTCGAACCCTAACCCTAACCCGATACCTAACCCGAACCCAACCCAAACCCGAACCCTAACCCTAACCCGAACCCTAACCCTAACCCTAACCCTAAACCGAAACCTAAACCTAACCCGAACACTTACCCTAAACCTAACCCGAACCCTAACCCTAACCCAAACCCTAACCGTAACCCGAACCCTAACCCTAACCCTAACCCTAACCCGAACCCTAACCCTAACCCTAACCCGAACCCTAACCCGAACCCTAACCCTAACCCTAACCTGAACACTAACCCATAACCCTAACCCGAACCCGAACCCTTACCCGAACCCGAAACCTAACCCTAACCCGACACGAGCCCGAAACCTAAACCGAACCCGAACCCTAACCTTAACCTAAACCGAACCCTAACCCTAACCCTAACCCTAACCCTAACCCTAACCCTAACCCGAAACCTAACCCTAACCCTAACTCTAACCCTAAACCTAACCCTAACCCGAACCCTAACCCTAAACCTAACCGGAACCCTAACCCGAACCCTAACCCGAACCCGAACCCTAACCCTAACCCTAACCCTAACCCTAACCCGAACCCGAACCCTAACCCTAACCCGAACCCGAACCCTAACCCGAACCCGAACCCTAACTCGAACCCTAACCCTAACCCTAACCAGAACCCTAACCCTAACCCGAACCCTTACCCGAACCCTAACCCGAACCCTAACCCTAACCCGAACCCTAACCCTAACGCTAACCCTAAAACCTACCCCTAACCCAAACCCTAAACCGAACCCGAACCCTAACCCGAACCCTAAACATAACCCTAACCAGAACCCTAACCCTAACCCGAACCCTTACCCGAGCCCTAACCCGAACCCTAACCCGAACCCGAACCCTAACCCGAACCCGAAACCTAACCCTAACCCTAACCCGAGCCCTAACCCTAACCCTAACCCTAACCCGAACCCTAACCCTAATCCAAACCCTAAACCGAACCCGAACCCTAACCCGAACCCGAACCCTAACCCGAACCCGAACCCTAACCCAAACCCGAACCCGAAACCTAACCCGGAACCGGAACCCTCACCCGAAACCAAACCATAACCCAAACCCTAACCCGAACCCTAAACCTAACCCTAATCCTAACCCTAACCCGAACCCTAAACCTAACCCTAACCCTAACCCTAACCCGAACCCTAACCCGAACCCTAAACCTAACCCTAACCCTAACCAAACCCGAACCCTAACCCTAACCCTAACCCAAACCCTAACCGTAACCCGAACCCTAACCCTAACCCTAACCCTAACCCGAACCCTAACCCTAACCCTAACCCGAACCCTAACCCGAACCCTAACCCTAACCCTAACCTGAACACTAACCCATAACCCTAACCCGAACCCGAACCCTTACCCGAACCCGAAACCTAACCCTAACCCGACACGAGCCCGAAACCTAAACCGAACCCGAACCCTAACCTTAACCTAAACCGAACCCTAACCCTAACCCTAACCCTAACCCTAACCCTAACCCTAACCCGAAACCTAACCCTAACCCTAACTCTAACCCTAAACCTAACCCTAATCCGAACCCTAACCCTAAACCTAACCGGAACCCTAACCCGAACCCTAACCCGAACCCGAACCCTAACCCTAACCCTAACCCTAACCCTAACCCGAACCCTAACCCTAACCCTAACCCGAACCCGAACCCTAACCCGAACCCGAACCCTAACTCGAACCCTAACCCTAACCCTAACCAGAACCCTAACCCTAACCCGAACCCTTACCCGAACCCTAACCCGAACCCTAACCCTAACCCTAACCCGAACCCTAACCCTAACCCTAACCCTAAAACCTACCCCTAAACCAAACCCTAAACCGAACCCGAACCCTAACCCGAACCCTAAACATAACCCTAACCAGAACCCTAACCCTAACCCGAACCCTTACCCGAGCCCTAACCCGAACCCTAACCCGAACCCGAACCCTAACCCGAACCCGAAACCTAACCCTAACCCTAACCCGAGCCCTAACCCTAACCCTAACCCTAACCCGAACCCTAACCCTAATCCAAACCCTAAACCGAACCCGAACCCTAACCCGAACCCGAACCCTAACCCGAACCCGAACCCTAACCCAAACCCGAACCCGAAACCTAACCCGGAACCGGAACCCTCACCCGAAACCAAACCATAACCCAAACCCTAACCCGAACCCTAAACCTAACCCTAATCCTAACCCTAACCCGAACCCTAAACCTAACCCTAACCCTAACCCTAACCCGAACCCTAACCCGAACCCTAAACCTAACCCTAACCCTAACCCTAACCCGAACCCTAACCCTAACCCTAACCCGAACCCGAACCCGAACCCTAACCTGAACCCGAACCCTAAACCTAACCCGAACCCTAACCCTAACCCTAACCCTAACCCTAACCCGAACCCTAACCCGAACCCTAACCCTAACCTTAACCCTAACCCTAACCCCTTACCCTAAACAGAATCCTAAACCTATCCCTAACCCTAACCCGAACCCGAACCCTAACCCTAACCCTAACCCGAACCCGAACCCTAACCGGAACCCGAACCCTAACCCGAACCATAACCCTAACCCTAACCCGAACCCTAACCCTAACCGAACCCTAACCCGAACCCTAACCCAAACCCTTACACGAAACCTAACCTGAACCCTAAACCGAACCCTAACCTGAATCCTAAACATAACCTAACCCGAACCCTAACCCGAACCCTAACCCTCACCCTAACCCGAATCCTAACCCTAACCCAAACCCAAACCCTAACCCAAACCCTAACCCTAACCTGAGCCCTAAACCTAACCGAACCCTAACCCTAACCCAAACCCGAACCCTAACCCTAACCCGAACCCGAACCCTAACCTGAACCCTAACTCGAACCCTAACCCTAACCCTAACCCTAACCCGAACCCTATCCCTAACCCTAACCCGAACCCTAACCCTAACCCGAAACCTAACCCTAACCCTAACCCGAACCCTAACCCTAAACCGAACCCGAACCCTAACCCTAACCCGAAACCTAACCCGAACCCAACCCAAACCCGAAACCTAACCCTAACCCGAACCCTAACCCTAACCCTAAACCTAACCCGAATCCTAAACCTAACCCGAACCCTTACCCTAAACCTAACCCGAACCCTAACCCTAACCCTAAACCAAACCCTAACCGTAACCCGAACCCTAAACCTAACCCTAACCCTAACCCTAACCCTAACCCGAACCCTAACCCTAACCCTAACCCGAACCCTAACCGAACCCTAACCCTAACCCAAACCTGAACACTAACCCCTAACCCTAACCCGAACCCGAACCCTTACCCGACCCCGAAACCTAACCCTAACCTGACACGAAACCGAAACCTAACCCGAACCCGAACCCTAACCCTAACCTAAACCTAACCCTAACCCTAACCCTAACCCTAACCCTAACCCGAAACCTAACCCTAACCCTAACTCTAACCCTAAACCTAACCCTAACCCGAAACCTAACCCTAACCCTAACCCGAACCCTAACCCGAACCCTAACCCGAACCCTAACCCGAACCCTAACCCTAACACTAACCCTAACCCGAACCCTAACCCTAACCCTAACCCGAAACCTAACCCTAACCCTAACCCTAAACCTAACCCGAACCCTAACCCTAACCCTAACCCTAACCCTAACCCCTAACCCTAAGCCGAACCCTAACACTAACCATAACCCTAACCCTAACCCGAACCCTAACCCGACCCTAACCCTAACCCTAAACCGAACCCGAACCCTAAACCGAAAACTAACCCTAACCCTAACCCGAACCCTAACCCTAAACCGAACCCGAACCCTAACCCTGAACCGAACCCTAACCCTAACCCAAAACCTAACCCGAACCCTAACCCGAACCCTAACCCGAAACCTAACCCGAACCCTAACCCTAACCCTAACCCGAACCCTAACCAGAACCCTAACACTAACCCTAACCCGAACACTAACCCTAAACCTAACCCTAACCCTAACCCGAACCCTAACCCTAACCCTAAACCTAACCCTAACCCGAAACCAAACCCTAAACCTAAACCGAACCCTAACCCCTAACCCGAACCCGAACCCTAACCCGAACCCGAACCCTAACCCTAACCCAAACCCGAATTCTAACCCTAACCCGAACCCGAACCCGAACACTAAACCTAACCCTAACCCGAACCCTAACCCTAACCCGAACCCTAACCCTAACCCGAACCCTAACCCTACCCCTAACCCTAACCCGAACCCGAACCCTAAACCGAACCCTAAACCGAACCCTAACCCTAACCCTAACCCGAACCCTAACACTAACCCAAACCCTAACCCTAACCCGAACCCTAACCGAACCCTAACCCTAACCCTAAACCGAAACCTAACCCTAACCCTAATCCGAACCCTAACCCGCACCCTAACCCTAACACTAACCCTAAACCGAACCCTAACCCGCACCCTAACCCTAACCCTAACCCTAACCCTAACCCTAACCCCTAAACCTAACCCTAACCCTAACCCGAACCCTAACCCTAACCCGAACCCTAACCCTAACCCTAACCCTAACCCGAACCCGAAACCTAACCATAAACTTAACCCTAAACCTAACCCTAACCCTAATCCTAACCCTAACCCGAAACCTAACCCTAACCCGAACCCTAACCCTAATCCGAACCCTAACCATAACTCTAACCCGAAACCTAACCCGAACCCTAACCCTAACCCTAACCCTAACGCTAACCCTAACCCCTAACCCTAACCCCAACACTAACCCTAACCCGAACCCTAACATAAACTCTAACCCGAACCCTAACCCGAACCCTAACCCGAACCCTAACCCTACCCTAACCCAACCCCTAATCCGAACCCTAACCTTAACCCTAACCCGAACACTAACCCTAACCCTAACCCTAACCCTAACCCGAACCCGAATTCTAACCCTAACCCGAACCCGAACCCGAACACGAACCCTAACCCTAACCCGAACCCTAACCCTAACCCGAACCCTAACCCGAACCCTAACCCTACCCCTAACCCAAACCCGAACCCGAACCATAAACCGAACCCTAACCCGAATCCTAACCCTAACCCTAAACCGAACCCTAACCCTAACCCTAACACTAACCCGAACCCTAAAACTAACCCTAACCCTAACCCGAACCCTAACCCTAACCCTAACCCGAACCCTAAACCGAACCCTAACCCGAACCCTAACCCTAACCCTAACCCGAAACCTAACCCTAACCCTAACACGAACCCTAACCCGAACCCTAACCCTAACCCTAACCCTAACCCTAACCCTAACCCCTAACCCTAACCCTAACCCTAACCCTAACCCTAAAACCTACCCCTAACCCGAACCCTAACCCTAACCCTAACCCTAACCCGCACCCTAAACCTAAACT